>CM049317.1:17347381-17704881 GCA_026874595.1 Sipunculus nudus
TCCCTTCGAAGCATCCGACTGATGATGTGTCTTAACATACACGTGATCTCCGACTTTAATATTAACTTGCCTTCGACGTTTGTCATAATGGTATTTCCAGGTGGTGCGTTTATCTCTCAGTCATTCCAACACATTAATGTCGCTCTCCTCATGGTCCTTGATGAGTTTATGTATCCATTCCATATGAGTGTCACCGGATGGAATGAGGGGCGCCACGTGAACATCCGAAGAAAACACACCGGTCTGAGGATACTGTAACTGACGACCAAACAGAACCAAAGCAGGAAATTCCCCAGTGGAACAATTTTCAACTGAGTTCAAAGCAACACGGAATTCCGACAGATGAACGTCCCAAGTTCTCTGATGATCCTGAACATAACTAGATAACATGGACTTCAGATCTCTGTTAGCCCTCTCCATCTAATTAGTCTGAGGATGATACGTAGTAGAATGAATAAGACGTACACCTCATCTCTGACAAACAGCCTTCATATACTTAGAAGTAAATTGACTACCTGGATCAGAAAGTAAATTCTGTGGTGGACCATATCGAGTGAATATCTCTCTGACCAAAATCATAGCAATAGCTTTGCCTGTTGCTCTTCTCATGGGAATTAGTTCAATCCACTTAGAAAAATGATCTCGCCAGACTTAGATATACTGGTGTCCACTATAAGATCTAGGCAAAGGGCCTACTAAGCCTACAGCTGCGAAGTCTCACGGCCTAGTGGACTCGTACTTTGCATAAAACCCTGAGGTTTAAGATAAGAGGGTTTTACCTTCTTACATACTGAACAAGAGTCAACATACCTTTCCACATCATAATACAATCCGTCCCAAGTAAAATAAGACTGAATTCTCTTTCTAGTCTTAACACTACCCATGTGAACTGCTGCGGGTAAATCATGAAATGCATTGATAACCCGCAGTTTCACAGCAGATGGATTCCAAATCTTATATCCGTCACGGGTCTGACGAAAAAGCATACATGACAACTGACAATGACTCGCTAATTTCTCAGTTTTCTTATCAAGGTCTCTCTCACCCTGTAAACATCTTATAACTAAACCTAACACAGGATCTTCTTTTTGCATATGTAGGAGTACTTGATTATTAGGTAAGGAACTGGGAATATTCCTAAACTCCATAGTGGTCTAGCATCTTGATTAGAATCGGGCGCCTGCAAATTGCTACATAAGGAACAAACAAAATCCAATTCACTAGCTAATGTGGGATCAATATTTACACATATATCATGAAACTAACGGTCACATTGCTCACACTGGACCCAATCTATTACATCTCCTGTAGGTTTGATACAATCAGGGGATTCACATTTACCGTGATTCTGTGTTTGATCTAAGACATTTCCAACTGGCATACTTTAATGAAATATGGTATCACGCGACATGAAACATGAACATTCCTAGTCGATACCGAACCTCAAAATTGAATTAATTCTTGAATTCGAAGAACCCAACGATACAGTCTACCATTAAATTCTTTCTGATTCTTGAATAGCCATGAAAGTGCCTGATGATCAGAAATCACTGTTATAAATTTACCTTCAATAAATGGTCTCCATTTTTCCATACTCCAAACTACTGCTAAGATTTCTGTTTCAGTTGTGCTATACCGTCTTTCAACAGGAGTCAAAGTTCTGCTAGCAAAGCCAATAGTTCTTAATTGTCCATTTTGATATTGATTTAGAGAAGATCCAATTCCGACACCACTAGCATCAGTGTGTATTTTTAAATTGATCACCATTTGGATCAGGAAATGATAAACAAAAAGGTGACCCTAATATATCTTTCAACTGATTAAAGGCCTTTTCACATTCTTTTGTCCATTTCCAATCTAAATTTTTCCTCCGAAGATTATTGAGAGGTTCTGCTATAGTAGAATATTTTAGGGATGTATTTGGAATACCAACCACACATGCCTAACAATCTTTCCAGTTCCTTTTTGTTTTGAGGAGCAAGGAATTCCTTGATGGCTTTAACCTTTTCTTGTTTATAGAAATACCTTTACCATATATGCAATGACCTAAATATATTAATTCTGTTTGGAAAAATTTACTTTTGTTTGGATTTATTGTTAATTCTGCTTGTCTGACTTTTTCAAGAACTTCTTTCAAGTCACTGATATGTTTTTCTACATCAGATGAATAAATGCCAATATCATCCAAATAAACATAACAATTTTGGCCAAGACAATCTTTCAGAACCTTTTCTACTAATCTCTGAAATATGGCTGGTCCATTGACTAATCCGAAGGTTAGTACTTTAAATTGATATAAATTCTGTTCCGTAGAGAATGCTGTATTTTCTCTATGTCCAGGTTTCAATTTCACTTGCCAGTATCCAGATTATATGTCAAGAGTGGAAAATATGGTAGTTCCATGTGAAGAAGTCAGTATTTTATCAATAGTAGGCAATGGGTAAGCATCGATTTTAGTAACCGCATTTACTTTCCGGAAATCAATACAAAGCCTGTAATCAATACCTCCTGGTTTAGAAACCATTACAATAGGACTTCTCCAGGGTGATTTAGATTCTTCAATAATACCAATTCCTAACATTTGAGGAATGTGCTCATCAACAGCTTTTTGTTTTGCAGGGGATAATCTATATGGACGATGTTTGATTGGTTCAGTTCCTTCTTTTACTATAATTCCATGTTAACTAAATCAGTCCACCTGGTTTCTCTGTAATAACATCCGAAAATTCTTCAAATATAGATTGCATGTATTCTGAAACCCCGTCCACTCTATTTGAATTTTCCAAATTTTCATCAATTTTTTCAGGTTTTACTATTTTAGAATTACTTGGAGTTTTTTAAAAAGAACTGTGAGTTCCAAAATATGTATTTTGAGTTCCAATTAATGGCCACTTGACAAGAGGTTGAAGTTTCTCTGACCATACACTTTGATTAGCAAAATCAATAACCAAACCAGCACCTGCACAACAATCATTCCCTAATAACATTGGAGTTTGGAGATGTGGAGTTACAATACATTCAATTTGTTGAGAATATCCAACATACTCGAGATCAACTAGAACATATCTAACAGCAGAGAACTCTGATCCTGGAAACCACCTCAAAACCTGATTCCTCTTCTTAACAATGGTGAGACTTAAATCATGACACAAGTCTTCTCTGCTCATTGAAACAGAAGATCCAGAATCAACCAAACCATAACATTCCTGACCCTTTACTTTAAGTGCAACTAAGGGTCCATTTTGGGAAGTGGGTGGAAATCTATCAGATGAAAATACAGAACAATCCTTACTCTGCAATATCGGAATAAACTCTTTAGTATGAACACTGAATTTTGGAATAAATTCTTTGGCATGAACATTTAATGGTTTTGAAGAATGGCATAGTCATTTGTCAGTTGGTTCAGCTTTTACAGATGAATTTCTTTGCTTTTGTTTGTTAGGGCAATTTCTTTGAATATGACCAAATTCGCCACAGAGAAAACATGGCGAAGAGAATCTTCCTCTGCCTAGTGGTTTATATTGAAAAGTATTCTTTGGAATAGCCCCAGAATTAACTGAATTTCTTGGTATCAGAATCTTTCTGATCAGATTGTTTAGGCATAAATCCAGGTCCCTTGTAGGCATTGCCAGTTTGAGGTCTTTTGAATGTCTTTTCCTCTCTCAGCAATTTTTTCCGCAAAACATGATCATATGCAATGCCAGCTAATTCTCTGGCTGTTAACCCTTTCTTTTCCACCAACTTAAATATCAAATTGTCATCAGCTACAGAATGTAACATTTGGTCCATAACCAGTTTATCAAATATAGCTGTGACTTCCTCATCTTCCAATAATCTATCACCAGGTTGTACCCATCTAAAGAAATATTTTTCCAATCTTGAAACATACGAAAGAAAGGTATCATCAGATTTCTTTGCCTCAATCCTAAATTTAAAGCGATAAGCACTAGGAGTTAATAGATATCTGTGCAAGAAAGTATGGATCACCTTATCATAATCCCTTTGTTCTTTCTTGGGAAAGTGAATGATAGGCCTGCTGAGCATTTCTAGTAAGATATGGTTCTAAATAATGACTCCATTCACTTTTAGGAATTTGATATCTATCAACCAAATTCTCAAACGTTTTGATCAAATAGAGGATATCATCTCTATCTGCCAGTTTAGTCATTCCTTTAATCTTAACATGGGATGGACTACCTCATTGTTTAACCATCATCTTCTCAAGAAGATTAATAAATCTATCATTATCTCTTTTCCTATGCTTTTCCATCTCACTAAGGACAGAATGGAGAGAAATATCTGACATACTCTTAAGAGATACCACAGGCTCTTTCATGGCTACCTGGAGATCTCGGACCTTTTACATCTCGGCCCATACGAAGTCGGACCACTTCAGATCGGACCATTACGATCTCGGACCACTTGGCCGACGATCTCGGACCACTTTGTATCTGGCCACTACGATCTCGGACCACTTTCCGATCGGAAAACTACGATCTCTATATGAAATAACCGATGTTATGTATATAATACACAATATTATTTCGTCTGCGCGCGATTCAGATATTAAAAATTCCATTTGGACAAGTTAGGCCTACGACAAAGCTCAGTATGTATATCCACTCAAAAAACATTTGACACATACTTGCACACACACTTTATTTACACATAATTTATAATAGTTTGTGTGAAACGCATGACACCATATTCTAACTCAAAGGGAAATGACAAAGTTTATTGACAGGAGAACATGTTTCATTAGCCATAATGGCTACTATGTAATCCTGTTAAAATAAATATGTTTAAATTAAATTAACAATATTAAAAGGGGTATGAAACCCGAAATATGAAATTTGTGATAAACTACGTAAACCAAAACTGAACAAATAAGCACGTGTGAATTAAAGAATCAGAACTGGTGTATCGCTGTTACATATTTACAATTCAACTACTGTACTAGATAATATTAAAGAGTGAAAACAGTTGTAGTTTAGATATAGAAACATAGATTCAAAAGTGGGAATTGACACCATATTTAAACTCAAAGAGCTGAAAGGTTTATTAGAATTTCGTTTATATATACAATATAAAAACGAGATTCAATCTTTCTCTCATTCAGTCTTTCATTCATTTTGTCTATCTATCAATCAATTTTTCTTTCATTCAAACTGTCTATCATTCAACCTTTCTTACTTTCATTCATTCTTTCCTTCCTTCGTTCAATCTTTTATTTATTTTGTCTGTCTATCATTCAATATTTCTTTCATCAATTCATTCAGTCCTTCGTTCAATAAATCTATTTTCATTCATTCTTTCTTTCATTCATTCATTCATTTAGTCTTATTCAAACTTTCATTCATTGTGTCTATCATTCAATTTTTCTTTCATTCAATCTGTCTATCATTCTTTCTTTCCTTCATTCAATCTTTCATTCATTCTTTCATTCATTTAATCTTACATTCATTTTGTCCTCTTTCATTCTTTATCACACACTCGTATACTTTAGAATTATTTATAAATTAGTATTAAGACGATATAAAGCGAATGATTAATGATGGACAGAATGATAAAGAGAGAGAGGCAACAGTTATGCGAGGAGTAATAATGTTTTAATAATTAGCTTTAACATCGTTTGAAGACGGAACATACACATTTGACAACGACATCATGAGTCTGATCTTGGTCTGAATGGGTCCGATATAGTGGTCCGAGATGGTATGGAATGTGGTCCGAGATCGTCGACGGGGTGGTCCGAGATTGTACTAAGTGGTCCGACTTCGTGTGGGCCGAGATGTAAAAGGTCCGAGATCTCCAGAAAGCCTTTCATGTCAGGAATCTCTACTAAAGCATCTATATGCTCTTCCTTAGTATTCAAAACAGACAATTCTAAATGATTATGTTCACACAATTGAAC
This sequence comes from Sipunculus nudus, assembly GCA_026874595.1. Taxonomy (NCBI): domain Eukaryota; kingdom Metazoa; phylum Annelida; class Sipuncula; order Golfingiida; family Sipunculidae; genus Sipunculus; species Sipunculus nudus. Next base: position 17,353,296 of record CM049317.1, read on the forward strand.
AATATAATCTTAAGTATATCTACGCAAAATAGCTTTCTTTTCATCTCTTGAATCCATGATGACATTTAAAAGAAATCAACTATTGTTAGTACGGAATTACCTTTTTTTATTTCTAAGGATAAATGGCTCACTATCTCTCAGCTGCGGTATGCCGCCCAGACGACAGTTCACCAGACCCACATGAGCTATAGCTGCTGAATGCCGCCAAGGCCCCGAATGGGTCTCCCAAGAAATAATGACACGCCAACAATCCCACTAATAATAAGGAGCAAAGCCCCTGGTTGATAATAAGAAAATAATAATGAGAGTATCACTCGCTCTTAAAATCCCACTCCTGCTCTTCGTCAGAACTAGAATCATTTATTTTTCTTAATTGGCAAGCACGGGTGAGTTTATTAAAGATCTTCCGCTTTAACATCTCCCCTGAGTGTACCTCATTTCTCAACAATAAGAAATTAACCTTTCTGACTACCTTTTTATAGGACTTCCCTGGCTTGCCTTTTTTCTTGATGGAAGTGCGTGTTATGTCTTTAATGGAATTGACAAAAATAAAACCGGACTGACGGGCTTGAGAGGTAATGAAATGATTGATAGTGAGTATATCCGAATCTAGAGCTTTTTGCTGGACATCAAATTGAGCATCAGTAGAATTTAGTTAACGGAGCTTTCCAGTTTGGACATTATGTTGACAGGCAGACTTAATATTGACGGGAAGAATGGTGTGCCAAATGATACAATAGCCATGTTGTTTGACATAAAGAGTTGATATCACTAACAAGATTCTGTACACGTGTAAGTCTATGAAGATCAGGATTGTATATAATTTCTTTGCCATGGGGAGTAGTTTTCTTGGTGGTGAAATCACAAATACCAGCAGAAAAAATAATAGTAAATTCCGTTTTTGTATTAGAATGTGTACGACCCCGAAGTTCATGGAACAAAGAATTCAAAGTAGCCCGCCCCTACAGACTTCGACAACGGAATCCTGAGGCGAGAGCCGTGCATTTGCCCGCAAGTAGTCGGCTAAACCCCACCCCCTAGAATCAGAGAGTAACAGAAAGGTGGACATGGAGGGACAAGAAAACAACCAGAAACCAAAGAGAACGACAAAAAACACCCGAAGACAGGCCAAAAAGGAAACAAACTAGAAAATAGAGGAAAAACACTAAGCTGCGTGCAGCGACCACGAGAAACAACAGAAAAAGGAAGTAACAAGAAACAGAGCATGACGGGAAAAAAACGGAATCCACAGGTGTTACCTCAAAAGCACATGCAGCTCCAAGTGAGTCGGCAGCCGGCGACGTTGGGCGCCATTTATGTAGTGGTGTTCTTGTTCCCACAGATAACGAACTCCAGCAACGGTCTAGAGATGTTTTATTCGCCCGGGCTCGAGTACCAACTGACTAACATGTCCACGAAAAACTTGGGACATTAACTACGCGCATGCGCACTAGCTATAACAATAACAAAAGAACATGTAACATTTAAGCCGCTGTTAACCCTGCTCTACCAGTTTCGATGAATACAGTCCTACCACTACCCTGCCGGTAGATGTCGCCATCAGCACAACACGAAATAATTCACTGGTTTACATGTTAATACAACTATTTGACTCTAGATGTCGCCACAAATAATTACAAGTTACAACAACTTATAATATAGTGTCATCATTCTCGTGTTAACATTTGTTTGACTAGGACATTATTGATTCTTCCTGTATCACAGTTTGATACAATTATGAATAAATATAAAACAGTTCGATGTTCTTTCCTTGCATAAATTCAACTGCTTATCAGGTAATCATATGAACAGCAAACAGTTAAATGGCCGCGGCGTGCTTTTATCATCAGCGTACTAATCATTAGTTTATCAAATGTGAAAATGGTATTTATAAAATTATCTGCCATATCATTATGGGATTATGATATAGGGACCAGTAACATGAAACAAATTACTTTACCAAATAATTATCATGCGACTGCAGATGTTCGTTTGCAGAGGGATTAGTAATCTATTACAATGTATAGTTATATAAAACGCGCAGAACAGGAAGTATGAGGGCAGAACTTTCGTCAGTCTTGCACGCACCATGGATATACCCGGGGTGCCAATATAAATATTAATGCGCTACTTTTGATCATGTTGGTGACCATTCTCTCATCTTCAGAAAAAGCAGGGGAGTCTGGGCACAGTAAGTTATCTTTTATTATTAAAAAAATAGAGAATACTGGAAATATTGATTTTTATCTATTTATTCAGTGTACACTTGTTTTCTGTATATGCGATTATAGCTCTGTTAAAAGATTAAATAACTTTATCAGAAAATGTATTTGAAAAATAAATCATTCAATTACATGAAAATTTTTAAAAAATATAGAGACAACATGTCTGGTCATTTTCTTAATTTTTTAGAGTACGTGTTTCATGATGAAGCTGCTACTAACAATGAGGCTTTCAATATATGCGTGCGTGATGGAGGTACGCTTCCTGTTGACGACAGCCCCAGTCAGCATCTCGGCCTAATGACCGCTCTCAATCAACAAGGTGTCATCACATGGCTGTCATTGAGAAGAGAGGTGCACGACTAGAAATATTTGACAGAACACGTCAATAAATCAGGCAAGAATGTAACATTTATTGGTTATGTTTTATAGAGCTTACAATGAATAACTAGAGAAATAATGGAAAGGAATATAGGTTTGTGTGTGTGGCGTTTACACTCATAAGGGAAAATGTCCAAGAATGCAAATAATTTTTATATTCTTTTAGAGATTTTGGTATTCAATAATGGTGTACGTAAAACATGATATTGACAAAAATTTTACTTTTCTCTTGTCTCCTCTAGTTATTCATATAATTAGCAGAGATGGGCCGTTTTGTGGAGCACATAAACAATCTGGATACCAGGGAGTGTCATTCCTGAGTCAGCTGTATTTCATTTGTAAACATAGCTGTACAGATACTGTTGTTTTCTTTTTGTACTTTAATTATATGTAAAAAAATTTACTAGAACATATATTGCCTAGTTGAGACTTAAAAGCTGTAGTCTCGCATAGAGTCTAAAACAGTGACAAACCTTTTAGAATGAAATCCTGTTGCATAAACATAAAGGATCCCAACACAATTGTTTGAAGTTTTCAATTTAGCATGTTAATCGTAGATTTGGAAATAAAACTTCCATAATAAAACATTAGCTTAGGTTGCTTCTTTTATTTCGCAGGTACCTTTTGCAACAACTGTGACGAGTCTTGCATTCAGAGAAGGGGATCATGTCTCATTCCCTTTATGGACTTTGTAAACTGGTATGAGGCAAGGGAAAAGTGTGCAAAGAAAGGCATGGTTTTATGGCTTCCCACAAAACAATAGAAGTTACCGTCAAAATATCATACTGGCCGGTTTTGGATTGGTGCTAACAGAGCGGAATGGGTTCATGATAAGCCCGAAGGTGGGTATTACGCATATGGATAGCAGTGCTTATTGTATTTCCTATATACATAATATTTATAATATTCACCACGTTTCTGATACGGATATACTGATATATGATGTCTTATTTGACATACGGGAGCGACAGTTGTTAAGATATCTATAAATAACTATATTCAATTACGGCTGTTTGTACGTGGGTGACGGCAATTCGTATTATATTCGTATTATATTCGAACAATTTCCTTGACCTTTTGTTAAAACGAGATATCCTAGGAGAGTTTATATTACGAAATCAATTAGGTTTTTGACAGCAATATAAGTAATTTAAATATAAGGAAAGATATAATATCCTGTAGAGAATGAGTCTTATTTTAAAGTTGTTTTATTTTGTCAAGGGTCACGCCGTATTACATCGTCCTATTGGGAAATGCCGGCTCCGACTGTGGCCGTCGAAGGCAAATGCGCTGTTATGGTACCCAACGGGTTTTGGTCCCCTAAGATGTGCAGTGAACGAACGAATTTTTTCTGCCAGTTTAGACAGCATAAAAATATGTCCACTGAACAGACGACTGGTAAAATAATTATCACTATCAAACATCTCAAGTAAAAATTAAACGATTCAAACACAGTTTAAAAGACTGATCTCGTAAAATTAGTTTCGAGAATGTTTAGTAATATCGTTTCGCTACAATGAATTCACTTCATGATTTTTCTTAATACTTTCTTCACCAGTTCTGTAATCTGTAATAGCTGCTACAATGGAGAGAATCACACCACGAAGCTAACATTCACGGGAACATACCGAATAGGGTTGTCTGATGAAATAAACAATATCACACTCTCACACAACCCACTACCATAACATGTATGATCACGCGCGTGCATATTGTGTGCATATCAAGAGCATGGTTTTTATTCGACGAATGTGTTATAATCTTGAATGTGCTTTCTCCATTTTTTTTGCCAGATAAATCTTGGTGCAAGCTCTGTTTTCATGGGAAAATTGGTGAAAAGTTCTTTCATACGTCTGTCCTAAAATATTTGAAACTAACGAAAAACAACACATGTATGAATACAGTTACATTAAAAGTTATTATACCGTATATTTCTGTGAAACCTATTTTTAAATGTCGTGACTTTATATACAGTGTTTAGGAACATAAACAAAGGTAACTTCAGAAAGTTGACAATGTATATCCTTTCTTGATGGTTACTTCTCCTTCAGCAGCAAGGGTTTAAAATTTGATTCATCAATTGGCTCTTGAGTTAGATCGCCATTTGAAAATGGTTTACCAGAAATATCAGTTTACCAGGAATATTCACAAATGGTGGTGTACAGAAATAGACAGTGACGGAACAGGCGTATAGGGTGGACACTATTCAAGAATGTAATTGGTACACGTATTTGGGTACTCATTTACAAAAGGTGGACTACAGTTAGACGTAAACTTGACAACTTGGCAATGTTAAAATGTGGATAAAAAAATGTTAAAACAATGCATTTTAATGTGGTTAAAAAAAAATGTGGTGGTGAGAGCGGGTGGGGGGGTCCGGATCCGCGCCTGGGGATCTATGGATTTAAGCCAGAACCATCTAGGTCTAACAGCCAGAAGTTTCGCCGTGATCGAGGTTTAGACCGAGTATCTCCTCCAATGCTCACAAAACCTACAGCTTTTCGTACACCCGTAAAGGGGATTTCCAGTCGGAAGCAACGTTTAGAGCTCGTGCTTCATATCATCTCGGCGAAACTTCACCGAGGTGTAAACCACGGCCGTGAAAAGGCCAGTAGTTCATTATGTATGACATGTGATCGCAAACATCACCCTTGTTAATGTAAGAAGAAACGCAATAATCTGGATTAACGTGGTATCTTAAGACGTAAATTAACTTAGTGACGGGGACCGACCTGTATGCATCACTGCACTTGCCTGCCGCACCGAGTGGGAGATGAGATCGTTTGATATCACCTGACCGATTACAGGCTCTTGGCCTCGTTGATCGCCGTGTTGGCTTCTGATGTGATATTAACTGCGATCTGGTATCACTGCCATGGGTTCCAAGCATGACAATAAACGGGATTATGACAATATTCCATGATATTAAACGGTCAGATTAACCATTGTTTATTTAGGAAATGGTTTGGGACTTCAGATTTATGTGACAGTAAGCGGGATTTTCTATTAACCGATATAACACAAGTGGGCTCGACTGTACACTCAGACTGCCGAGTGAGGCGGACAGTCAGAAATATATGCAACTGAAGGTAACCGGCCGACAAGGTCCAACGACAGGGATGAAGAGGATAGCGAAGGAAATAATACTTTTGAATGAGTAACAATACACCTCATTCGAATTAAGTATCAAAGAGTATTATTATTCCATTAACTGAAAAATCTACATTTACGTGTATTTTATAGAAGTATTTCCTTCCGGGTTTCATTTTAAAAAATGTAAATATATATTTATTACAATCCGGTATACTTCTAAGCTATATAATTCATACAGACATTACGTTCCGTTTTCTTCCCACAGAAACGTTTATGAGGACAGGGCATGTGATTAAAAAATATTGAGAAGTCGCACAACGAGGGTATAGTGTTTAACAACTAAAATTGACGTCATTTATATTCATTGTATTTCCCCATTCTTGATATTTGTCTGTAATCAGGAGTAATTATTATAACGAAGAAATATACCAACGTACATTCCAAAAAGTAATTTTTGACAAACACATAGTTAGTCTTTTTTTATCAGGCAATCCTTCGGTAATGTCCTTTCGTGCAGGCTTTCTATCGCAGGATCGGTGCAATTCATTCTGTTTGCTGATTTTGAGATCTACGAAAACATCATGAATTGAACAAAATGGATGAAATTATATATATATATATATATATATATATATATACATATATATATATCTGTATATATATCTATATTTATTAACTATCTCTTATATTTCTGTTGGTATATACTGTTTTGGTATACTAGTAATATAGTTATATTCTTCAATCCTGAACTCCGAATTTTTTTAAATGTTGATCTCTGTCACCTAATCAGCTTTATGGCATTGTGGACAGGACTTTACGGCAATGTGTCAAATTTAACCAAAATCCGGGCATACCTATAACGCCAAATAATAACCAAGAACGTTGTGCAGCTGAGAAATATTCCTAAGGTTACTCCAACCACCAAGTTGATGAACCTCTCCGATTCATCAAACGAATGCCGTTTGGCGTTCACTGATGTAAATATGGCAATATTTTTATCGGTTTTAAACATTTAAGAAATAAATTTAAATGGAAGAATGATCGAAATAAATTCGAAATATTAAATATTCAGTGTATATCTTATACGTACCGATATCATCTATGTCTGCATTTGTGGGTCCTTGTTTTGCACCTTTAAAAGAGGTATATAATCATAAATATAATGGCTATTTGGCACATCATTAAATGTGAAACTAAATTGTAAGTATAAACTTTACTTGCCTTTGTCACATATGACATCATGTTCTGCAAAGCATGACGAGGACTTCATAAATAAACCGTTCCCTTTCTTTGATAAAATAACACAGCTTTTTCCAGGCTTGGGCTCATTCTTATCCCATGGTACTGGATACTTAACTAAAGCACAGAATGATGTTAAACTAATCAAATATGCTTATGTAAACAACATAAGGTGCTATTGCATTATTTGGTATCTGAGACTGGAACAAAATTGTAATATGACCGATTTTCATTTGAAAAAAAAAACCCAAATAATTCATTATTACCAGTTATTGTCCAGTCCTCTTTCCTGAAACCAATCCAGGAATTACTACACGAATCTAGAACTGACCCATGTTTCCATATTTCTTTAATCGTTTTTACATCCTTCTTCTCTTTGATAATGGCTTGTGAAGCACCCATTTTCTGACACATGTTTTTTGCGGAGATCCAGTTGGTTGTTCCACACACAAATATGTAGCAAGTGTTGTTTATTGACACACAGCTTTGGTCAGTTCTTCCAAGAGAGGAGCAACCTGAGCAACCTTGTGTGGGGGTCAAGACAGGAGTTTTATAAGGACAATTGATTCTCCAATAAAAATAATACAATTACCCCTATATTAAGAAGATAGATTTTAACCATTTCGGTTTTTAGGAAAATGAATTAATATTTAGCTGTAGATCTGTGGCCTACATTTTTTTTTATTAAGGTGGCTGTTTATTGGTTGTTTATCACATTTTGTGGTATCAGACTTTCATTTAATTATGTCTTTGCTGTGGCTTAAACGTATACCTTTTTTCTGGCAAAAGAAGGAGAGATGTTCAGTTTCGCAGGGCAGGAAGTCGTATGTCCCTAGTGGTAAATCAATCACACCGCAAGAATGTCCAAGTTTCAATCCTAGGCTGGCCTCGCTCTGTTCTAAAAAATCCCATAAACCACAATAAAGAATGCTGGAGTGAAGGTAAAGGAGAAAACGGAAGGGGGAAAAAGGAGGATTGATAAATAAAAGGAAAGAATTAGATAATTCTAATAAATATCCACAGCATTGCCAAGGGTAAATCAACATGCACTGCATAGGTACATTAGAGGATAGAGTATACCACTACCCACATTATCGCTGCAATACTCTATAATTATATATATATATATATATATATATATATATATATATATATCTAAATATGTAGTCTTTGTTTAAAATGATTTAATTTGGTATGACATAGCGTAATCGCATGGCAAACCAATCAGTGTTTGTGAAGCTTTTTACGAAGGGTGCAAAACTACTGTCATCTGCGTACACATCCACATATATATATATATATATATATATATATATATATATATATATATATTACGTGAGTTTGTGAACTGATTTGGGGATCAATATTACGCTTTTACTTTGTGTCATTTCTCTTCTTACTTGATTTATTTTCAGACTCACTTCATGCGTTTTATATGTATATAAATGGGTCCTTTATAACAGGAAGCCCAGCGTATATATATATATATATATATATATATATATATATATATATATATATATATATATATAAACAGGTCTGGTGTAATTAAAAAAATATAATTTGACACTTACCTAGATCAGTCCCATCCAGCCACTTAAATGTGTCAAATTCTTGTCTTTTGAAGGAAAGCCAGGCCTCATTAGAATGTACGCTCTTCATGTATTTTAGAAGTTCGAATTCATCGGACGGCTCTTCAATTTTTGGTAGTGTGGAGGCTAACAGGCTGCATGCAACTTCAGCAAATGTTTGATGCCCCTTTACTCGTCGGATTTTCGTAAATCGTACTTTAGATAAACAAGTGGAACAAAATTGAAAGGGATAATATATGTACCATTTAAACATTAAGCAAAATAGATCAGAGATTTTAAGGTAAAGCTTGTTTCCATATAAATAATAATAATTAAAAGATTGATTAATATCAGTAACCCATTATAGGCTATAATCGGTATATTCGTTCCGATAATTGTCTTGACTTATTTAGAGTGTAAATGACATTTCTGAACTCTACCTGTACCCCCTCCCTGCAGTAGCAGGGGGATAATTATAAGAAGAATAACGGTTCTCCTCTCCGGAGGAAAAAGCATACTTCCATAGAGATCTGCAAGCAAATGCACTAAATGCAAACATGAGTTTGCCCACGTAAATACATGAGCGCCCATCTAGCTTAAATCTAAGTATATATTTACATTTGATTGCCATAAAGAACAAGAAATGTAAAGTGTTCACTGAAACATGACATTGTTGCCATAGGTGATGTAACAATAAAATAAACTGACATATATTATAATGAATACTGCACATGTGGGTATAATTCTGATCGACATTTATGGAGACAATTAGAACGATAAAGGTTGGCTCACCTTGTTTCACTGTTGAACTGGGTCACATTGGCCTAATCTGTGAATATGACCAAACATAGTGGAATACTGAAACGTAAGAAGAATTAAAGTGCTCTCCTAAGATCTCATTTAAATTATGCTCGAAATCCACTATCCATGGTGCATTGACATTGAAAGCAAAGGTCAAGGGCATGAATTAACATGCTACATACACAGTGATGAAGACTTAATAATTTGGTGAAATACTGGCCGTTATTAGCGAAGCCAGTCGCATTGTAAAAGTTATACTGTTTGACCTAAACTGTTTTACTTGGAAACTGTCACCGTGACCTAATTTAAGATAATGGTGATAACTTTCTAAACGCGCAATACTTATATATAAGGACAATCAATTTGCATGCTGAGATATGCCTATAATAAAATGTCAGTGATATTATGTTAGTGCTAAAAAATTAAAAAGTTCATATAAATTTCGCAAATAAAAGCAAGGTCAAATGAGTGAATAAGTAAGAAAGAGCCATATCCTGTTGCTTACAACAAATTTGAACAAATTCGAATGATAACTCTGAGCTATCTTTCTAAAGAGCAAAGAATGCCCATTGTTAACTGTGACGACGTTGGTTGAAGGTTAAAGAAGCCTTTTCACCTATAAAGCTTGTTGAATTGATAAGATTTAGCGTCTTCTCGTTAAAATAAATTTGTACCTGTCAAAATATTGCCCTGAAACCGTTGGTTTACTCCTGTACAGAAATTTAAAAAAAGAGCGATCACAAACGTCAACATATACACAGCTTGTGGGAATCAGCGCCAGAGCTTGTATCAATCAGGAGATGCTCAAAAAATGTATTACATTTTCCCTCTGGCTGAAACATCGCATGTTGTGCTGGTTCAGACCTGCGACCCACTAACGTGCTCACACGGTGCTACCCGTGTCATTTCAGGTGAGGGCCCTGGACCTAGGATACAAATCTGTTGCAACAGGTTCTATTGTGAATTTACATTCGGCCCATGGACCGTTATATCTATCCAGCAGAGATATATCACAGGACATGAATGTCCATGTATGGATCAGTTTTTACTACCCTTTGCTTAGGATCTGTCGCGCATGCACAAAATCGGACCTACGGAATCATAACAAGCTATTAAACAGCTCAAGGGGAAGTAGTGAGATCATGTACTGGTAATATTTGTATAAAGCAAAAGAGAATTGAAACGTGTGAAAGAATAGGTATAATATTGCTCCTGATTTTATCACTTAAGGTCGCAGACCCATAACGTTTTGTTTAAATTCAGAAAATGCAAAACTATGAACAATGTTAATATATGGCATGTAGGAAATATAAACATTTCGAAGGTGCGACCGCTTGTCTCTTATTCTGATTCCCTATTAAGGTATTATGTAAATAACTACAATTTCCACTTATAAAATGAGTTTCTGAGTTGTTAACACGTTTATAACTGTTGTGGTTCAGACAAAAAAAGATTTATTCGGGCTAGATGTACTCTTGTTATTTATTTTCAATTTATTTCACTTATTCACTTATTTCACTCTATTAATCTATTAAGTGTTAAAAGGGTTAAAAGTCAACATGATTAACTCAGGGAAACGAAGCAAAGCTTTTGTCAAATTCTATGAAAATGACATTAGTAGTTTTTGACTGTTTGACTGATCCCAACGGGTCGTGTAACGAAACATTTCTTGGAATAATGTGTCCAGTCACATCACGGTAAATTTCTACAGGTACATTTTCCTTTTGGATATCGACATGAATTATATATTCAGTGATATAGTAAAAATACATTCGACACATTTGCATTTAAATGCACATGAGTGTCTAACCCCATGATCTCTCTCTTAATATATTGGCCACGGAATAGTCATAAATTGGGCCCTGTCAAAATGAGTGACAAACTTAATTATATCATGTCAATTTAATTTCTCATGTATATGGGACTGGAATTCTTTCTGATGTTAGTGAAGCATTGACGTAAATATACATATGGTTAGAGGACTGTTTCTTGTCTTGTTCCTCGATGGGCAATCCCAGTAAGCCGGTTCAACCCCCTTCGAAACCAACCAGGGCAAAACCCGGAGACTTTAAAGATCATTTATGTAAACTTATAACGATGGTCGACAATTGACTACGTATAAGTGAGGCAATGAAAAGTATCCCCGCAGTTTGGCAATACCACGTTTTAATATGTCCTGTCATGTGGTATCTCTCTTTAAAATTTTACCGATCATGTTTATTATATATCGTTAACTAAAATAAAGGAATATGACATATTTATGTGCTTTTTCACTCACGGATGGAAGCCACAAGCTAGGGACAAATGGGTCTCATGTTCATGAGCTTTTTCAAAATATGGGTCCAGTAATCAGTTTGAAGCCAACCTTTCTTCCAAAACTGGAGTTATCATCCATAACTTAATTTGTGAATGGATGAGCCCTGTGATCTTGACCTTTGACCTATTGACCCAAAAATAAAAAAGGAACTTTTTCCAATTGGCAGGTGCGCTGCATGGAAGATGGAAGGTTAAGGATGAAACATTTGGCTTAAAATGCATACACAATCTTTTAAAAGAAGTGGGTCCTGCGACTTTGACCTTTGACCTAGTGACATAACAATCAAAGGGACCTTCCCCAATTGGCAGGTGCGCTATGTGGAAGACGGATTTGGAATGAAATGTTTGGCTTTAAATAGATCTACAATCTTTTTTAATAAGTGGGTCCGTGACCTTGACCTTTGACCTCATGACCTTCAAATCAAAAGGGTTTTTACATTATTAGTGGTTCATATATAAGTGAAGTTTGAAACCAATAAGTCAACCCAAACTGGAGTTATCATCTGGAAAATATGCGGACAGATGACCCCAGTGACCTTGACCTTTGACCTTGTGACCCCAAAATCGATCAGGTTCCTTCCCTATTGGTAGGTGAGCTATACGTGCAAGATAAAAGGTTTGGGATGAAAAGTATGCTTAAAATGCATCCACATTCTTTCTAAAATATGTGGTTTCAGTGACCATGACCTTTGACCTCATGAACCCAAAATCAAAAGAGTTCTTACATTAGAGGTGGCTCAGATGAGCCATATATAAGTCAAGTTTGAAATCCATATGTCAATCCAAACTGAAGTAATCATCAGGAAAACAAATTTGACAGACACACAGAAAGACGAACAGACAAACAGTGGACATGGTGATCAATATAAGGCATCCACTTATTCAAGCGAGGCCCTGATCAACACACTAGGTTTCAGGACACAGATGAAACCACAGTTGCATATCTGAGAGTATCAATATAATTTGGCAGTCTCAAAATAAAGGGGAAAAAAGCATAAATTTAGAAAAAAATACAGGTGGCGCCACTAGTCTTCAGGGACTGAAGGAACCAATCATAATCAATAAACACAACGGAATTCATGACACTGGACGTAACAACAACTGAGAAACTGACATAATTGCTGTCATTTGGCCGTCTCAAAAAAAAAAGAAAAAAAGTTTAAAATTTAAAAAATTTAGGTGGCGCCATCAGTTTTCGGGAACTGTTAAACTAGTCATGGTCAATATTCAAGGCAAGATTCATGGCAATCCATGCATTATTTATTAAGATACTGGAGGTTTTGTATCAAATTTTAATTATTCGGGGGGGGGGGTATTATTACACCTTTAGCTCGGAGGATAGGGGTCACATTGACCTAATTTCAGGTTTCGAGGAGACTTTTTTTATTGACCTCCCTCGATGTATCTTTAGAAATTTCTAGGTCCAGCGGTTATGATTTGTGCTCTGCTAACGGACGGACGACGTAAAAAGCGCAATAGCCAAACCTCAGTTGACTTCCAGTCAGCCTGGCTAAAAAGGTTGTAGATGACATTAACAATAAATCTATGTTCAAGATGTACCTGCAACATTTCATGCCAGTACATCAAACCAATTCTGATATACGTGTGATTTTCAAACAGTATATACACGGATTGAGGCAACGCATGGACGAAAGATCACGGTGTGCGTCAGGCACACGGTCAAACATAACCCTATAACGATGTCAAATTCCGGAAACTTCCGTCCAGCGATTTCTGGGGAGTTCTCCGGAAACGAAGGCAGCGGTGAAAACAAACAGACTCTGCAAACTTCGGCAGATTCAAAAGAAAGTACATGTATATAAACTGTCTCTGAACTGATATAATTAATTGGTATACATAATAGTTTTAAGACTAGACAATCCTCAAGGAAAGCATAACTCAACAAAAGTGTGACTTTCATCCAGCTGATTGCATATATAAAATTTACCAACTAGTCATTCCTTATCATAGGCCCACCCCATAGTGATGACTTTCTCGGCGACGTTTTCTTGCTGGTTTAAAATGTCTAAAATGACACAACAGTTCCCTTTGCCTCAGAGCAAAATTTTTAAACTTTAAAATTTTCATAAAAGTCTGACAGACAGACTGACAGACAGACAGAGGATAGACGTTGCATAGGTCAAACTACCACTGAGACAGTATTACAGAAATTGTTAAAATTGCTCCTCATTGAGTCACCTCTGATTGAGATACCCCCTGCAGGATTATTACCAAGTGGTTGATATGAGACACACACACACACACACACACACATATATATATATATTCGTCCAAATTTAATAATGGGGAAACCGTACTTCTATCATTGAATTAATATACACAACCCAGTATATAAGTCACGTTAACGTATACCTTATACGTGTGGGTTATAAGGCTTGTTGAGCTACTTTAGGTACAGAAACAAAGGGGATTGGATATATAATCAGATGTAAAACACTAAATACATGGTTCAAGAGGAAGGGTTATCGATCTCTCAATTAAGAATGATAAAACAGGCCTCGGCGATCCTGACGCGGTTAAAACTGCTCTCTTATATTCTGTGTGTGTGTGTGTCGGTGTCGTGAATATGTACGTGGGTTAAGATGAGACCAGGCATTAACCTACACCCATATGTTAATATATATATATATATATAAATAAATATATATATTTATACGCAGTGTAGGACTTAAACACCCTTACTTTTGTCCGACAGTTCTGTTTCATTACAGAACTCCTGGCAGGAGTCCCGGCAAGACCACTCAGTGTTCCTGACAAGTGGGGCCCGAAACAGAACTGTCGGACATTAGTAAGTGTGTTTAAGTTCTAAACTGTGTGTATATATTATACCTTTCTTCATTAGTTATGCACTATACAATCCCATGTTTTTTTTCACAAGCTGGATATATATATATATATAAATAAATATATATATATATATCAAACAAACGTAATTATTGGCACATTACATGCTTTACAGTCAACTTAATTTGGACAGGATGTATATAAATTGTGATTGTTTGTCTGTCTGTCCTTTCACTTTTTACTTACCCGCAGTAGCCGCCCATACCGCCACCAGCAGGCTGACGACGCGTATATGGATAATGTTCACTTTCTTATTAATTCCGTATAGACATTAACATTTACAAATAACACCCATTAAAACCAAAACCCTGAATGATCAACCGGACTGATACCCTGTCAACCACGTACTTATACGGGTTAATGGGATTCATGTTTACTCATCACGTGTACAAATACAAGGGCGTGAGCCTGAGCAGGTCAAAGGTTACTGACTTGCTGATTACTGGTATCTCAGGATGCCTCACTCTGTTTCTATCGTGCCGTCTCGCTTTAGATAGTTACGTATCTTATACGATCCACAGGTGGTTACAGATTAAAGGAAGCGACCCTGCAGGGGCATCTGACGTCATACTGCGCGACACGCTGTCAGTAAGGTGTCATATAATAACTCGCTACATTTGTTGGAAAACAAAACAAATTCCACACCTGACAATCCATAGGTATACTACCTACAGTGAGATATATGTTCATGCTTAAGCTTTCAACACTTTATTTACAAGTGAAAGGCAAATTAAACATGCATGCTTTTATCTAGGTGATTGTATATTTTGTGGGGCTATAAAGTTTCAAGTTGAAGTGTACTTGGACCTTTTTTTATGGTTTTCCGGATTCCAGCCTCTTGCCCGTTCCTGCAGAAATAAAGTACATTCCAACGATCATGGTTATAACGAGAGTTAAATAAAAGGGTGCCATATTATAATCGCCTTGAGTATACATGTAGCGCCTGTGTGTGTTCGGCTTGTGTCATGGTTTTTGAAACCCTTCCTAGAGTTAACATAATAATTAATATAATATTTAGGGTGTTATAACAAGTTACAGTATATGTGTAATTTAGAGCATTCTTGCTGCTTTATTGGTACAGCTATTAGTAACCGTGTCATCACTAGTCGTATTGACAGTACAGTCAATCACAAGTACACGTTAACAGTGACAGTGGATGTTAAAGAACTGTGACTGACATTGTTGTCTTTTAACGGTAACTTGTACGCGCTGTAACGGTCAGGATTGTAATCATTAGGGGTCATATTCATAATTATTCTAAAGCGTAATTAACTCTTGCAATATCATTATTTAATCAGGTCAGATAAGTATAACCCGTATATGTGAGTGATGGGCACCTGATATTTCCACGGCCCGAGCAATTATATTGATTCCAGTGAATCACCATGGAATACAGCGTTCTTTCAGTCTTGCCTTAGAGCTCAAAGTTTATTATGTAAAATTCATACACATGTGCCACATACATATAAAAGTTACCGAGGATAACACATAAAAGTATTTAAAAAAAAACACTTATTTCTAATGTGGTCCTCGAGAGAACAAACTTTGTACGGCAACACATGACAAATGATTACTAGAAATACAGTTACTAAAAATATACTAGTTTACATTAAAATCTGGACTTGAAAATTTCTTAAGAGTGAACTAAAAATTAAAATGAGTTGATTTAAGAAATAAGATCTAGAACAGCTACCCAAAAAGTCTTGATATAGGACATTCTATATACCCTGTTATTTGTTATTTACATACAACAACATAGGAAACCAGTGGCATGTACATATATTTAAATGAATGTACATTGATTCTGTGATTACAATTGAATATAAATACTTTTTTTAAACATATTTGTTTTAACATTGTTTGACTGAAAGTGGAAAACTGTTCCAAAGACAAACACCTGTAAAATGAAATGAGCTTTTATCAAATCCTTTAACCCTGGGCATTGAACATGACAGTTCATTACCTGTCCTTATACCTTGTTCTGTGTCTGTGCTGCATATTAATCATGTCCATATTACCTCTCAAGTATCTAGGTGAATTTCCATGTATATTATTATATGCATGTATAACCTTAACGATCAGACATTAAATAGACCTCATAGATTATTTCTCTGGTAACATGACATGTGTCATGCACAATAATAGACGTTTAATCAGTGGAAAAGCCATATTGCAAGATCAGCTGACCGATGTTTGTCGACAACATATAAGAATTTTTTCGGCGCAGTGGTACGGCCTTATATCAACGCGGCTCGTGATTGGCTATTAGCCGCAGTGCGCACGGTGGGATATTTGAACTTATAAAATGCGCGCCTGACGCTTAAAATGTTGTCACGCTTTTTAAATATAATTGTTAATAATTATAATGACAGAATATCACTTGTTGATAGTAGTATAAAGATTTCTTTAAGTTTCAATCACTATAGTACGCGACCTCATTTTTGGTCATAGACCTGACCCTATTTAAAGGGATTTAAAGGCTGAAAGGATTGCTATACAAACAGCGCTATAACTGACACGTCTGCAAACTCTCATAATCGTGGGATGACCAAATGGGCATTGCGATATCAGGCTATGTTAACGTCTTACATATTTGTGTTAGAGTTTGATGACGTCATACATCGCGTGACGTCACCTGCATGCAACCGCGGTTGAACTGACAACAGAATATTCTGACCCATCCCCTGGTGATCACGTTCCTGTTCTGTATGATGCAGCTGTACCAGGACGTGATAGAAGCGCTGGGTCAGTGGCTGGAGAGGTCGGCTCTTTGGATACTGCTGTCTTGTACTTATTTAAGAAAATGCTTACAGTTATTCAAGCTTAAAAATGTCGTCTGTTTGGTTGTGGTATTGTTATTATTCTACAGTATTTTACTGTGGTTGCTCGGGCCAGTTGTGGCCACATGGACCATGTTTTCCTTGGTCGTATCCCAAGTAAATCTCGCTCGTATCCATATGCACAGTTCTGTTAAATACGCCGTAACACTGCTGCCAACACTGGCGCCACCTGGCGGAGGAAGTCCTATTGAATATTTACAAGAAGAAGGTTTCTTGATCTCAAATACCGTAAGTATAGAACTAAATACGTCAGTTGGTGGGGTTGGTTCTATATGTACCTTATGGAATCGATGGTTTTTAAATTGTTTCTAGAAATGCATGAAATTCTATGATTTATTTTTTTTCGAAACTAACTTTTTATCAAAGCAACTGAGAATGAAAAGATCTTGCAATTTCTGATGATTATGTTTACTTATGAGTTATGGCATTACAGCCCCATGCTGTTCTGCTGTTCAAACACATTTGTGTTATAAAATATATCCGATTATCATATTACATGACTTTATATGTTCACTTTATTTTGTAAGTTTTCTTTATATCAAAACATTAAGTGTACGAGGACTAAATACATCCAAGCAAAGTAAATAAGCACGAATTAATTTTGCCTGTGATTAGTATTTTGCAAACATTCAAGTACGGTAATGTGTGTAACAGTTTGAAGGATAAAATATATTATTTTCCAAATATTATTATTAATTTAACTCTGTGATTTTAATTTGTGTTAACTGTACTTCATATGAGATAAGAGACAATATTTTTAAGTATAAATATTACTAATCATAACTTAAAAGGAACGACAATAACACAGATTTAAAAGACTATCACTGCAAACACATGGCTTATTTCTTTCAGTTTCATTTCTTGATGACACATCTAGGAGTCCTACAAAGGGAACAAAGAACAGTTCTCAGATTGTTTGCAAGGAGCACGTAAGAACCTCATACTGATATAACTGATATTCTCCTTACGTTTCGTAATCCTTTAGTGTACCCGTTGGACTTGGTCGTTGATGTTACCATGACATTACCAAGAGCATGCGCACTAATCGTCTGCTTATTAATATGTTCCGCTGACCAAGTACACATGCAGCATCTGACAAGTGTAAATAAACGAGTCATGTTTTACCAAATATATGCCTTTTCTTCCATGTTTTTACAGATCTCGCGCACAGCTTCAGCTATTTCACATGAGAGGGTATTTTTAATGTCCTTTGTTTCTGGTCACTTCTGGTCATCAAGTTATTTGCATTGTGTTTTCTACGGCTAGTGTCTTTTGCCATAGACTGATATCCTTAGCTGGATATATGATAGTGTTAGATAATACATGCTGTTCACCACTGCCTGTCGCGCACAGATAGCCCTGCTATTTTTCTCTTTTACTGAGCATGCCATTGAGCAAATGGCTCGAACAGTAGTGAGCTGTTGCTGTACATGTGTAAGAGTTCTTCTTCTAAAACATGAAACATCACTGCATTTGAGCTTTTGCAGCGTTAAAGTTCAATATTCACCACGGACTTTACTTGTTTACACTTACTCGATTGGCCAAATCTAATAATATTTATGCGCGACACCGAATTGAGATCCTATAAAATTTACCTTTTGCTATATTTATAGTCAAGAAATTACCTTTTTTTCATTTAAAAAAAAAAAATCCGTAATGATATAAAACGTCAATTGAATTTCATTTCAGAATCGCAACGGAAGATCATCGACAAGGTGAGCTGATCCAGCGAACTCGTCGAAGCACTATATGAACTCTATGAATATTCACAAGGTGAAGGACTGAAAATTGGAAACCTAATTACAGGTTAAGTAAACCTATTCCATGTGCGGTTGTTGTGTGATCCAGATCCCAGACTTTGTCCTGATTGGCTAGTACCCATGTGACATCATGGACTGAATTTTATCAACAACTGAAAATCTAGTAATGCATGTTGTTTTTATTCTCTGCTAACAATTTGGGTCTGACAGAGGCAGAAATACTGTGCTTTTACTGAGATCTAGAATTGTTAGTCACAGGGTATATTCCTGTGTGTGGCGTCACTGCCGAGTTGACATTGCTCATAGATGTTCCAATAGTTTTTGAACAAATCACACATCTTCATGATTTTAGTGGAAAAATAGATAGAAAAAAAAATGTTTTTTCCTCCAGGAATTGGGCCAATTTTATTTAAATCTATATTAATATTTTTTTCATAAGCAATTATGTTGTATGATATTGCCACATAACACGTCAGTGACTCTGGTCATAGGAAGCGGCACTGTTTTAATTCTTATTTCATGAAAATATAACTTGCCCTAAAAATTTTATCCCCATCGGAAAACAGCATAAAGATGTACTCTTGTTATTTATTTTCAATTTATTTCACTTATTCAATTATTTCACTCTATTGATCTATCAAGTGTTAAAAGGGTTAAAAGTCAACATGATTAACTCAGGGAAACGAAGCAAAGCTTTTGTCAAATTCTATGAAAATGACATTAGTAGTTTCTGACCGTTTGACTGATCCCAACGGGTCGTGTAACGGAACATTGAAGAGAACATTTCTTGGAATAATGTGTCCAGTCACATCACGGTAAATTTCTACAGGTTCCTTTTGGATATCGACATGAACTATATATTCAGTGTAGTGTTGCATGATCGGAAAGACCGTACACTCTGTCTCCTTTGGATGATTGTTTAATGAGGATATATCATATTAAACAACATAAAAAACAGTTTCCAAATAATTGTATTTTAACTAAAATTTAATCCATATTTTAGCTTTCTGTTCCATATCTTATATCCTATATCCCATACCAAACGCGGCAAATGGATCAAAACATCCATTCTCATTCCATTACTCATATCAGTCTCATCGATTACCCATGAACATTATATCAAACCAACCTGTCTTGATAGCGGTTGATTCTTTGCATTAAGTCACATTAGCTTATTCACTTAGCAACTATTTATGTGCATGAAGTCATATAAGCTTATACACAAAGAGTACTGGTGATCTCTGCTTCTAAGACAGACAACTATGTGTAAAAATTAAGTACCCCCGCTTATTGGTCAAAATAAAGGCAAATTCGATGGGCCAGATAAACCTGAGATATTCCGTTTTATTAAATGTAACAACTTGGATAAGCAAGTCGATAATTGCAACAAATTTATACTGTAGTTTACAGCTGTTTCAATTAAATACAGTTAGTAAATACACATTTTAAGATAAACCATGCTTGCCAAAGGACAGCAACACAACACGAACCGTCTCACGGTGAATAGCGTTTTATGTACTACGTGGGTTTATTAAGTACCAATTGTAGTTTTACCCTGGACTGACACTAAATCCTATCGAAGACAATTTTGTCTTACTACCAGTGGCGTATATTATTGTGTTATACATAAACATAAATGACGGTTTTATCAGCATCTTGGCTCGTGACAGAGTACAAGGTCCGAGGCATTTGATCCTGACGCCCCTAATTAAAGTCTGTAATAAATACCAACATAAGAGGTTGTCTGACGAATAGCTAAAAAAACCCAAATAAACCCACCAAATAAACGAATCACGTAACATTAGTCCTTGACCTCTATTGCAGCTAAAAACCTCCCAAGAATTACTACGTTATATAAATACGTATAAAATAAAGAAATTGCGATCGTCCCAGCAAAATTATAAAAATAACACGTTTACTCTCACAGGCTCCCTGTGCAGAAGCACTACATATATGGTCTGCAATGTAAATACCAGATGACACCTATTTACATTACCCATGAACCCTCAAGAACCTTCTATTTTGAAACATGTTTGTTTGTCTGTGCATATTCTTTTGTTATTGATTCTGTAACAATCAATATTTATGTATTTATAAAATAGTTTTATGGTTTTCAATTAATATTTTTGGGAGATACACCCTGCAAACAAAATGTAACCAAACGAGTAAATGCCTCTTATGGACACAATACTGTTTATGAACTCATTCTTGAGTTGTTCTAATCTCAACTATCTTTACACTTAAAACACCTGGTAAACATGACAGTTAAAAAAAAACTTCAAACGCACATCTGATAACCTTTGTTGGGAAACATTAACGTTGTGAGTGGAAATGTTGAGTTGAATGAAACACTTGACAAAAGCAACTGATAACGTGGCGTGATAAGCGTGCTCTTGAAACTTGAAACACCTGATAAACGTTGAATGGGAACCCTTAAAACTGAATACACCTGATAAGACCCGCTGGGGAAACCCTGGAAAATGAAACTGAATCACCTGATAAGCGTGTAGGTAAAACACATGAAACCTTACACTAGACGACTAGAGGTCGAGCGCTTGCCGGAAATGATGTGGAACCAGTCAAATGAATGAGCAAAGACAAAAAGAGAGAAAAGAGCCATATATTTTAATAGGTAGAACCAATATTGACAAAGTAAATAAGGAAATAAGAATTTGACGTCTTTTGATGACCTTGATCCTGACCTTTGACCTATATAATTAATACCCATACCGTTTTCATAAATCATTCCGATGTACGATATGTTTCAGTGTAAAAAGCTATTCCGACTAAATTGTAGCCAGTAGAATGCTGTAAACCATACACAAGAACCAGCAAGAAGGCGAAATTGAAGATAACTGACGAACAGACAGACATACTGACAATATGACACAAGAATGAGACCAGATGACTTTACCAGATTTTGAAGAGAAACAGGAGGAAGAAAAAAACTTCAGTATATGTAATTAAGATTTATACTTTAGGTAATATGACCAAACAAATGATATATTGTAGTGGTTGGAATGCAGCGCCCCCTAGCGGCCATATTCCAAAATGAAGAACCTCTTTCGAGATATTAGTGTAAAACATATTGTGCCAATTTCAAAAGGATTCCTGCAAAAATGTGGCCTGTAGAATGCTACATGTAAGACGCAAGACCCAGCAAGCAGGCTAAATTGAGGGCAACTGACAAACATACAGACATACTGACAAAGTGACACCAGATGGAGGCCTGAAAATCTCACCAGGTTATCGAAATGTCTCAGAGGAAGAAAATAAGCTATAGTTTATGTAATTGAGGTGTATAGTTTGGAGATATGGCCAAAAATGATATGTTGTGGGGGATAGATTGCAGTGCCCCCCAGCGGCCATATCCCGAAAATGAATAATCCATTTCGAGATATTAGTGTAAGACATACGATGTACAAGTTTCTCACGGATTCCTACTAAACTGTGGCCTGTAGATTGCTAAAAGTAAGATGCAAGAACCAGCAAAAACGCAAAATTGAGGGCAACTGACAAACAGATAGACCTACTGACAAAGCGACCCAAGATTGAGGCCAATCGAATGACCAGTTTAATGGAGAAAATCAAGCGGAAGAAATTGAGCCGAAGTTGAGACAATAGGTCTAATTATGACGAAGTTATGATGTTTTGCATGACATAGTACGGGTTTTAAGGGTACATGCACTCCAATACGTATCTGGTCGTTTTCTGACATACAGTGTTACAAATAAAGTCCTCCTGTTAATATCACTTTGACGGATATTAGTTAGCATAGGAAATGGTATTCCATAAATTGGATAAATGTGGAATTATTATTTTAAAACTAAATCGAATAAAATATTTTTCATGTTATTTCATAACGTTCAATGCAAAAGCACTTAATTTAGGAAGCCTACATACAGGCCAGTTTCGTCGTATGAACATATAAACGTCGAACAAACAGTTCACACATTTCTGTATAATAGCCAGTATGTCAGTTGGAGCTTGCACAATCATACATATTTATGTATGAATTATTTCATTCATTTGTACCACCTGACTGTTTGAAAATGATAATAATTTCCTGTTGCATCAATAAATGCAACTTTGACTTCAGTACGGCCGAATAAATTTTATGGGTTTCAATGTGAAATCTCAAGATCGAGTGAGTACACATAAAAAGGCGTTATTTGAAAAAAAGTAAAGTCATATGTTGTGTATATAACGTCTAAAAGTGAACGGAATTTACATGGTGGTCAACACATTTATTTTTCAAACGTGTAGCTGATAGGATTCCCACTTGGTCTACTGCTCCTAGAAAGGAAAATACATATTATGAATGTTATTTAGATGTTAACTATGTTAGAAACATGAAAACATTGTTGCTTTTCTTCCCTTTAGACTATAAAACATAGAAAATGAAAAATCAATGATTTAGATCGAACGGCTTCTGTGGCTTTGCGGTAGAACACAAGTCTCAAAGCCAAGAGGTCTTGAGTTCAAGTTTTAGCCTAGGCGGTGAGAGTTTGACGGTCGGCCCCCACCCTGTTCGACCCACACTATGCAGGCTTAATGGGAAGGCTGTGCCCAACAGCCGCGTACCACTCACAAACGAATGCGTTTTTTTTTTTTTTTTTGGGGGGGGGGGGGGTTCTTTAGTGTAATGACCTAGGTATGGGGACGATTTAACACCGAGGACCCGCAGGTACGGTAGACACCGGGTCTGGGTGATACCAGGATGCAAAAATAATATGATGGGGAGCGAGTGCTACCGCCCTGTCATGTAGTCCCAAACCGAAATGGAACTCTGCAGATGTACAAACATATGTTAAAAATTAGATAAGAGAGCACAAAAATGGAGGAGGTGACCTCTACCAAAAAGAAGAGCATCTAAGAACCATTTGGTAGTATTACTTAACTGCAAGCTTATTCTAGGCATGTTTTACATCTCACCAAGTTCTTCGTCTGGTGAACTTCGGATACCAGTCAGATTTTGCTGTTCACATATGTCACCTTTCTGAACACTGTAGGTAAGTAATTCCTAATTTATTTTACTAGGCTGTACAAAATGATTTGGTTACTGATCGTTTAGTTAAATGATGAGAGCTGATTTTTGCCTTTCATGTTTTATTTCACTTATGTCAGCAAACATTCAGAAATCAAAACCTGCCTGTTAGATATTAGAATGCATTACTAGAGATGTAGAGATGACACAGGTTGCATTCAAAATCTCAGATTTAAACTTTTGTTTGTACACCTTAATGAGAGATCTCAGATAGGGCTTCATCACTTGAAGATTACCTCATCCAGGTTCAAGTACAAAATATGAAGTCGGTAGAATTATGTGTGTCTATGTCTATGCTCAACTTGACATGCAAACTACCTTCGCCAACGAAGTCGGAAGGTGGTTATGTGATCGGCCGTCTTGGTTTGTGTGTGTGACTGAAGCATTTTAGGATGAATTTCGATGAAATTGTGCGTAAAGATAAGGCATTAGCGAAAGAAGAATCAATAATTTTGGGGCGGTCAGATCTAGATCCAGAACCATACAAAAAGCGCCTCCTTTAACCTGGTGTCCCGTGTGTTTCTTCGTACGACATCCTCGAAAGTGAAAACAATCACTGCTTCTGTTTTGGC
This sequence comes from Sipunculus nudus, assembly GCA_026874595.1. Lineage (NCBI taxonomy): Eukaryota > Metazoa > Annelida > Sipuncula > Golfingiida > Sipunculidae > Sipunculus > Sipunculus nudus. The sequence goes on from CM049317.1 coordinate 17,378,003, forward strand.
TCACTGTTGCACAGAAGTCAATTAAAATTGAAAACCTTTTCAGATATTCTATGGACCCTGGAGGTATATTTAACATTCAGAAACTGTGCTACAGAAACTGATTGGCCTCTCGTCGTCATGGTGATGGGAACAACAAAGAAGTTGGTTCCAATGACAATGACGTCACAATAACGTATCGCGGTAGTGACAAGCTGCAGTGTCTGCATTTGGGACTAAATCGTGTGGTTCCCTCCCTTCTCTAGACCTAGCTGTAACAATACATTTAACTTATAAAAAAGCAATCAAGAATTCGATTCTTACGGTCCAGGCTAGCGCTTGCTGGTGCATGGAGTGGCTGCTAACCACAAAAGTTTTGCAAAATTTCTGAGTCGAGTTGATAGAAGTGGGTACGTGGCAGGCTAAGTATAACCTCTCCAATTTTAGTATTGTCCTAAGGATAACACTCCACATATAATTTTGCTTAGACTCATCCTTGGTCATTTAGAGCTTGTGCTAAAAGACATACACTCTATATCTGTATTAGTTTTTGTTGAAGGATGAACAATCATTATCGTCTTTTAAATTATGTTAACAGTCGATACCACGAAATAGTTTCAATGAATTTCAATGAATGTAGGTTGATTAAAGTTTTTGACGGATAGAGGTGTCGGTGGAGGAATGAGCTCTGTGCTGTATAGTTCAACAGGTGTCTACATATTAAAAGAAGCCATCTGTCACAGAAATGTGTATCAATAAGATGAGTTCATGTTCATTTTAAGTGACAATGTCTTGTGCAGCAGAAAAAAGGATGACAAACAACAAACAAACAAGATCAAAGTACAAAACTAACTATTTATATAACTAAATATCACGTTCCGTTTTCATATTATTATGGTTGCGATTGATTGATGGCTCACTTTACTTTCATGGCTAGATTCATATATCTGTATAATTCTTATATCATGCGGTTTTGTTTAGTCTGCTCACCTGGGCGATTTTAATCTTTGACACAAAAAACCAAGATCCCACTTATATATGGTGCGTCTGATTATTCCCAAGTAAAACAGTCAATGAAAGATCCAGTATTTAATTTTTTTGTCTCTGAGTAACTTGTTAGTCTTACTGGTCCTTCATTCTTATAATATTCCACTACCCTGGAACTTTTTTTCTTCGTTTAAATTTCTGCAAGTACGGCACAAACATGATGTTCCAGCCACTTCATGGCTAAACAATTGACCAATTGTCTGACCTGTCTTTATTAGCACAGATACAACTGCCCCATGACGAGTTTACCCTTTGACATTGTGTCCCCGCTATACATGTACAAAAAGCTTGCCGGCTGGTAAGCATATTGTCGCATGAAAGAGCCTTATATATTATACCAACCGGCTGGTTCTATCCCAAGGTCATTTTTACCATAAGCCCAATCAATGTTAACATAAAACACCAATGATATTTTTTTTTCATGTTGAGCACATAATGTTGAGATTTCTTCATAACCCATTGAACACATTAAATAAATGAACAGTTGAAAACACCTTAGGTACAAAATATAGATGATTCCTTATACACAGTCCTAGCACAATCATTGTTGATCTTCTTTAGACAATAATTAAATGCGAACTAGATCTTTTACTGCCATGTGTATTATAATTTAGAGTTATGGGGTAACATTTTACATAAGCAAAGTTGAATATGTCAGGCATGTATGTCTTCGATTTTTTAGTGTGTTGGTTTGCAAAATTTAAATATATTTCCACTTCAGAAGATTTAAACCCCCAAAGAGCATAAGTATTTGTACAAAATAGTGTACAGCACATATATATAACGCGGGAGCAGGGCATGTACGGTAAATATATTATGAAATTCAAAGAATTAATCATGAAAGAAGTAGATATACGTATAATAAAAAAAAGTTATTAAATAAATACGGTTCTTAGCACAAGTACAAGTAACTAAGTACGTAGATTCACTTAAGTTCCATATAAAAAAATCATTTAATGGTACCTTTTCACCAAAGACGCCATGATCAGGAAGAAAGAAGAGGACACATGAAGAAGAATTAAAAAAATGCAATTTTAATATTTTTTAAATTTTAAATTTTAATATAATTTAACCAATATTGCACAAATTATTAGTGAACGAGACGTAGAAAAACCACAATCACCAATGAAGTAATATAGCAGTCGGAAATTCAGTATGATAACAAAACAAAAATAAATATAAATAAATCCTGTATATACGAAATCTGGAATCACCTCTGTTTTTGCAACCCCATGATGCAAAATGAACATATGCAGCAGCTTTGTTTTGTGTCCATTTTTTTCTGCCGAGGTATGATCAACTATTAAATTACATAAAGACATATCAAAATAGTAATTATTCCTGACGAAAGCGTGCTTATCCAACAGGTTTTGGAACATATCGACACCGATACCAGTTGTTGTTACCAGTGTAATCCTGGCAACGATCCAATTGGTGAGTGATATATTGGGTGGTAAAGGGACATACCGGCTGCCGTTTATACCAGCCGCCGGCCTTAAGCCGGCCATGTCCGCCACAGCGCCCAGCCATTTCGGCCGCCAGCTCAAGTGAGCCACACTTACTCTGGTCAAAAATATTGACCGAAGTGTAAACCGGAGAGCACCATTTCGGCCACCGGGCCCCTCATCAGTGACTGCATATAAGCCTGTCAGTAAAAACTACGTATTTAAGGCTCCGTTTGCCTTCGTCTGCATATAAAAGAACTCATACTGAGGGGAACGTTTCACATAATTTCACGAAACTTTCATCGAAACTTTCATCTTTAGTACTTCTTGTATTTTACTTCTGTTTGTGCCTTTTCTTTAAAGACTAAGTTTTCACAGGTATCACTTTTAAATATTATGATTGTAACTTACAGATATATTTAAAACACAACCCCACACATACCAGCCCACTACCTCAAACAGAAACAAACAGGCTATAAACATCGCCCTTTAGACACATTTGATAAAATAAATGATAATAAAAATTGTGTACACTGACTTTATCTGCTACCTTTAATAATCATCACGGCATCTGATAAAACACCATTATATCTTACTGAAATATAAGAGAAACTGGCACGTAAAAAAATCAGTGGATTTCCCTCCGAATAATATGGAAGGTTGAGCACCTTGTTACATCATCAGATGATTATTACATTATCAGCTGTAACAGACCATAAAAATTGAGGGAAAGCAGCCCTGGGGCCCAAGATTGGTCTTCTGGTACTGTGCGATCGCTGTACACTCAAATATGATATCATGGAGCAGAGCCGACAATTAATTAATAGTATTTGGTTCGACCGCCAAGAGTTAAACCAAACATGGGGTCACAGGTAACTGTATTTGCTAAGCCGGCGCTTTAATCCCTTTCACACACCTGATGATATTCGCCCTCACGGCACGTGCCCCAACTTAGGAGGCTTAGCGGTCATACATATTAACGCAGACAAAACTCACATTAGCCTCGTGTTTTAGCCGACATTTAAAGAAGCGATGCATTATAGTTTTGTCCTAACGACTTCACGCTGGTTTTCAGCTTCTTTCTCAACTTGTGGTCTGACTTAAATACTCAATCGATATTTCCAAATAATCAAAAGTAATTATTATTTAAAATATTGCATATAAAACAGAAATATTAAAGGCTGCTTTCTAACCATTTCCGAAATGGCGTGCTATCAGTCTCGAGGAATCATGTTCATCATGTAAAGGTTCACAGCGATATGCATGGGTCTGACTTATTTGTTTCACATGAACCCTTCATTTATGTTAAATTGTTTATACCAGAGTAATCTTCGTAACCATCCAATTGATGAGTGATGTATTGGGTAAACTGTAGCAATTATAAACACGCTTATAATTAGGTTATTTCTTATTACATTATTGGTTAATATTACATAAGATTATCATTACATTACGAGTTTTAGCAGGGCCTATTTCCCACCTTACCAATCCGCCCCTAGCGCAACTTCTTTTACCAATCTTAGATAAAAGGTTTGCTGGATGTGATTTAATAAACAACATTTATGTTCGTCTGAAAAAAAGTGACGTGTGATATGTCTACCACATCAAGATGTGATATGAAGTGTCCCAGTTGCATAATTACGTGTTCCCCGTTAAGGCAAATACTGACGGGTAAGTCGTGGTTCGTCGTTTCACAGGGTATTTAAACTGGTTAATCATTAATTCCCCATAAAACCCTTAGGCCTGTCGGCTCCTAAGGAATCTGTTGTCTTGTAACATGCACCATTGCCGACTGACAGTTTGCGTGCGATCGCGTGCAAAAGATCCAATGTAAAAGAATACCAGCATTTCAGTAATAAAATATCTTTACGGTAAGAGATCATACAAGGTAAGGACTGCTATGCTGTAGCAATAACTTTACATATGTTTTACTGACATACGCGTTTGTTGTATTGTTGTATGTAATTTACATGGTAAATATTCACAGAAAATAATTTTCAAAGCTGTCCATTAAAATTTCTGGCCATCTACAAATTATATAAATTAAAATAAAGTTAATGAGATTTTCTTTTTATTTAGGAAACCAGATAAATACTTTTTGCATCAGTTCACAAATAAGATTGATTATATTAACTTATATAATATATAAAATACAATGTAATGTAAGTGTATCTCATATATATATATATATATATATATATATATATATACATATATGTAATATATATGGGAGAACCTTAATATTTTAGATATATTTATTTACAAACACATATGAGATTTAAAAAATGTGGCCAAGCAGAAGGGCATATATGTCGCAAAAGTGTTATATTCAAATAAATGTATATTTTATATAGTACACACATTTTTAATGCGAATAGCATGAGAATGATTACATTAACCATCACCCTAGCGTAAATGTTGTCGGTAATATCTACCCCCCTCCGAATGTATGACACCCCTGAATGTGTGTATATGTAAAGTTAATGTTAAAATTAAAGAAGATTTGCCCTTTTCGCCATGGTATTGATCATTACAGGAGAGGTTACTCAATGTAAAACAACTCCCCCATCCCCCACCCCTGCTATTCCGAGTGTAGGAGTTTACAATTTAGACAAGATATAATATATAAAATTGGATATTGTTACAAGATCGAGGTTTTGTTATTTATTAAATGAAGGAAGGATGACTAATGGCAACACACATTTTCGTGTTCGCTAATCAAAACTGAACAGTCCTTATTCCTGCCAGGATCCTGGCTTGCCCAAAGGCATTCGAGAGATTTATATATAATCTTCTAAATCTTTATGTTATAGATTGTAGTGCAATGACACATACACACACTGCTGAAATGTATTTGAATTTAAGTTGGACAGTAATTGAACTTAACTGATAAAAAAGAAAATGACAGTAACGTTTCATTGTAATTTTACGGGTTCAGACAAGTCGAGCTGAAAGTTTTTACAAATGATACCGCATACACTTGTGATGAAATCCTGGAACGCTTGCGAGATGAATGCGAATTCCTTGATAGGAAATTTTGTGGTCGCTGAAGCGAACGTTCTCAGCGAAATGTCCATATGAACACTTGCAACGGAAATGCGAACTTTGTGGTCTTTTTTCAGAAGTTCAACACGTCCTGAGTAGTTCCTGTACTAGGCTGTAACTTGGTGAAAGAATATATATGAACTGTATGTTTCCTTACTAAAGTTCAGCACGTGTGAAGGAAAAAACAAAATGACTCAAAACTAAGCATTTTTAAGAGCACAGGAGATTTGAAGAAACAAAGTAATATAAGCAGTCCTTTTTCCTCGGCTTTTTGGTTGCGTGTGTCTCTCAAGAAAACCTGTGTGTCATGACTGGATTGTTTACCATTGTCTCCAAGGAAACTGCCAGAGCAGTTGACAGACCATGACGGTCGGACACGGGAGTAATTAACACATTGTAAAGCATGACCAACACAAGAGCGAATGTTTTGCTGGCAAACAACAAAGTAAGTTACGCTGCTCAAAAATAACAAAGTCCAGCATACAATTGGCGGCCGGCAAAACACTTATTTGTTTATCTATAATAAAAAGGAGTAGCGTCCGCTACATATTTATACCATATTACAATTTGAAACGGGTTGTCCTGATAGTTCGGTCATTCACAACACTTGGTTGCCATCGTGTAATAGGATAAACTACCTGTCTCGAACCTTTAGGAGAATCGCACATAACCAAGCCGTATAATAAATAAGCCTCTGTAATAATTAAACGACTGGTGCTTAGCACTGGGGAAGTTCAATAATTCATCAGATAAGTGTTCATCCAAGAACTGATATAGGATATGTTCACACATTCACTCGTCAGCAAAATATTCTCCTAGTTGCAACTTACTAGCAGACAGCTAGCCTCACATGGTCTTCCTAGAAAGCCGATGCTCGGGGCACCGTGTGGAATCCCAATAGTCCATTCGAACATAAAATCATGGGGTGTTATGTTTGGGATCAAGAAAAAATCTGAATAACACAGTGGGCAGATAGGGAACCAGGAAAGAAAGCTTCACCTTCATACACTTTTCCACGACGCCAAATAAAAGTCAACAAAGGTGTGCATGCAGGGGGTCAGGTTTATTTGATGAAATAGATATCGTATATACACTATTGAAACAAAGGTATCGTATATATATGTCAAAGTGTCTATCTATTTAACTCTCTCTACAACTGGATAAGTAGATGTATACATGGGGACGTATACATGTACATACAATCGTGTACTATTATGTCAGACCCTCCTATTATTCACATACTGATATAATTACATAATTTAAAGATTATATTCGTTTGCCTGATTTCACCTGTGGGTTATGTATTATCGCCTTTCCAATATATCTCCTTCATTTGGTACATGATTCACAGTTTTTACATTATCTGCAATTACAAGTGTTTATATTTTGAAACTTATTTTGGCATGGTTATTCATCTGTGATCAAACATATGTATTCGGACTTACTGGATGTATAGATGTAAATAAGTTGCAAATAAGTACAATTTATGAAATATTTAGTTTAAAACGCCAAAAATATAACGTTATCATTGATTGTCTCAGAACATAAATATATATATATATATATAAATATAAATATATTTATATATATATATATATATATATATATATATATATATATATATATATATTTGAAATAAACGAATATACGTTTTATTTTTATAAGCCAACGTTTACCAGAAGTTGAAATATATGAAATTGAAAATTTAATAAAGCTGATGATATTATAGTAAAATAAATGTGGAAAATATAAATAAATATTTCAAAAAGATATGTCAAATAATATGTTTCCACTTTATGTTTTAGATTTGCAATAAATGGTTTGACTGCAAAATGATGTATAAGTGTTTCAAGTGATTTTAGTTGAATTTTTTCAAATTGTAAAGTTCCATCAAAGAATATTTTTTTTTATTTTCTATTTTAAATTTGCAGTTAAGGTTACCTGTAAATAGGTGAATACGTGTGAACATTGTTTAACAACTAAAATGTTGAATATTATGCCAATCATGTTACAATAGAACAAAACAAAAAAGTAATATTGGAGTATTAGATCAGGATGTTTTCTAAGCTACAGTAAATGGAATAATGAAATACCCATCCGAATGCAAGTTAAGTTAAATGTAAGAACAGGCAATTAAGCGTAGTATCCAAAGCACAATGTAGTTCATAAAACGAGGAATATCAAGTTTACATTTGCTGGCGGTAACACTTGCGACATCCTCATCAGTTGAAATTTTTTCACTCATACTGGTATCTGCCGAAAAATAGCTTAAGAAAATTTAAAAGAACTATATTTAACCATTGGTTATAAAAAAAGCCAACGATCTGTATTTTATAGAATCGTTTTATGTTTAAGTATTATCAAGCGTTTATAGAAATAAATGAAATTGATCGAAAATGAATTCCAATTTCATATAAATTATATGTGATACAATAATAAAAATGACGTATTGTTTCCTTTTGTAGAGTAGTGTTCTAATCATGAAAAGATTAAAATTTAATTATATATATATATCTAACCTTTCCTGTAGAGAATATGATGTTCTTCAATGCACATTACCGATTTTACAACATATTTTTCGTCTTCTTTAACTAGAACTGAACAGTCATTACCCCAACGAGGTTCCTGGCTTGACCAAAGCCATTTAGTTGACGTACCTATAAGCGATTGTAATTAATTAGATTAAAAATCATAAAGAATAACGAAAAAGAATTTATGTAGAAATATCCATTCAGGTTCGCAAGTATTGATCGTTCTTTTCCAAGCATTATACGTTGTCCCTAATAGTATTTTCCGTACCTTAAAAGTCTAACTTACTCAACTGGAAACGAACTGGTGTCACAAGCATGGTGATGAGTAACTGATCTAATATACTTAATCTGTGCACTAAACTTTATCTGCAAAATGTATTTATGTGATGCGCAACTTTTTACGGTTAGCATTTACGGTTAGCGTGCACATTTGATAAATGTTCTTTTAAAGTATATATTAGTGTTTCAGAGATTTTATTTTGTGAAGAAAATGCGTCGTTTCCCTATGCTTACATTTACAAAATTACGCTGTACTTACATGCAGAAATGATCTAAAATATGTTTATTGTTAAACCCTTGTATGCGTAAAGACAGCTTTACCTGATTCGGACCAGTCGTTTAAACTGGCCCCAATCCAGACGTTGCTACATATATTGAGACCGTCAATACCCTTTAGGTTATTGAAAAGGTTAAATTTATCCTCGTCCTTCCAAATTGCCAAATATCCACCTATTAATTGGCATGACGTTTTTGCTGCATACCAGTTCCCTGCACCGCTGTTATAAATGTAGCACATGTTGTCTTTTGACATGCAACTTTGATCAGTCCTTCCAATGGTGTGACAGTTCCCACAATCTGGAATTTTTATGGCATGGCATTAGAAATCAAATTATTCTATTATGTTAATTTATCTAGATGTGTGGATCCTAGGACTTAATTGATGGCCGTGCTGAATCCTTACTTAAAAAAACACTATCAGTTAAATTTACCTTGAAGTTCACAAAGGAAACCAAGGTTTGGAGTTTCACAAGGAAAGAAGTCATACATGCTTAGAGTTAAGTCTATGACGACACAGGTAAAGCCAAGTAGTTTGCCCATTCGTGCGCGGTGTTCGTCTGCAAAATGACATCTAATGTATAATATCAGGCTATATATCGAACAATAACAAAAGAGCGGGTTAAGTCACGGATTTTCTGATGGAAATTTACCAGGTCATTGTTTAGAGGAATATTTTGGAAGTTTACTAGGCTTTTGCGTCTAATAGGTTAATTCGATTACAAATCGTTAAAGCCTTATGTGTCCAGAGATGTATCATGTGACTGCATATGACTCTTCTTTATATCTTATGATTCAAAATATTATATTTATTATCAAGCTAACCTGTATTTGACGTCTAACAGATAAATAATACCGTAATGAGCCACAAAGGAAGAAGTTGTTATGTGTTGGTGAAATAGGGTAAAATGGAATGTTAAAATTCCAGCACATGTCAGTTTAGGCTGTGTTCGTTATATATCAGACTAATCAGTTTATAAAATCTGAATGTTTGCTTAAAATACCTTAACTCTAAACCAGAGGTCATTAGGACCATACAAGTGCTTAATCAGGGATTACGTATTTCAAACTTCAGTGCTATTTTTACGGCATTTGCTTGAACGATTCTTTCGATAATGTGTGGATAATGCGCGGACGGACGGGCGGACGGAAAGCCTGATAATTCTTTAGCTCCCGCCTAGCTGAAAACTAACATTTTATTAATTTTTAATGTCTAATCTGAAAAAAAATAATCCGTGTATCTGACTAGTCTATGCACAGTTTTGATTGAACAAAAATGTTAAGAGGCTCTCCTCTAACAAGGTCTACAGGCCGAACGCAAAATACCAATTTGATGATAATATTCTTGAGCAATCTATGAAAGGAACTTGAATATTTTTAGTATATGTGTGAAGGGACCATGTGCAAAAGAAGTACAAAAAACTGAACCTGAGAAAATGTACCAAGACCACTTCACCAGACAGCTAAAACATCCTCACACCTCTTCTGCATACAAAGAGGTTTTGCCCACTTAGTTCAATTGGTGCAATTTACAGATAAACCACCTTATTGCTGAAAGCTCAAGAGAATTCTGAGGTCTAATCATGAGTTTAATAGTGTCTAGTGAACCCATATTTTGCGAATTTGAAATGAATAATGTAAATGGACTGGTTAAAAATAGAAAATGAACAGTCAACAATGGACTAAGTGTACTCGCCTGGTATAAGAAGCACGGATTAAGTGAGGCATTGAATGTGTCCTGTCATGACAGCCATCACAATTTATGATATCAGAGACCCCAAATGTATAGCCTAACTTTGACAGTACCATATTTCAAATAGAACTTGTCTTCTGATCCGCGTTATTGACATGTCACATAGGTGGCGCTACAAAATTGTACACTGGTACCTACGGTGATTAGAATGAGCTATGTGTGATTTTCACTCTAAGAGTATTACAGATTGATGAATGCAAACTAAATGTAGGTGGCACAACCAGTTTTTGATATATGGACTTGCATACTGGTAATGGTATGGGAATGGATAGAGGCAATACAGGTGCCACCAGTCTTATATACGAGAAGGCTATCCAAGATTTCTGGTTATTCAATATTTCTGGTTGATAACAACCCGCTCCAGTTATACGCTACATAAATGCAATATCAGTTCAATCACCAGTCGTTTGTACTTAAAAGCCGTAGGAGATGCCAGAGCAGGCAAAATTTGCTTAGCCCATCCTAAGATATGATCTACGCAATGCACAAATAAACGAGGCGCTACAAGTATGGTGGAAGAGAATGTTATCAAAGATGCCTGTTCATTAAAATAAATCCCAAACATCAAACCCTACCTCATAAGAGCATGGATGTATTCTATGCGAAAAATATTCCCGATGGCGCCAGCAGTCAGCAATCTATGCAGAATAAATGGACATGTAGTCTCGCTGGCCGATGTCATACCACTCTACTCTTGACTTATGACCAAGGATATTCGAAAAGCAAAAATAAAATAAAAAAAAACAACATTGCGGGTGGCGTCATCAGTCTAATGTACGACCACCCTATCCTAATCTAAGGAAATGCTAAATTACCTTCAATACGCGAAACCACTAAAGAGAATTGAGCAAAGATGTCGCTCCAGAAAACACAATTGTAGCTGGCGCCTCCATTTTTATGTGTAAGGAAGCTATCATTGATGTATAGGCACACTAAAGTCCCGACAATTCCATCACTGCACTAAACTAGGGAGAAATGCAACATATACAGGCAGCTAAATGGTATCACATGTCCCTCTGCTTATCCTGTCATTGTACCAAAGCTACTTATTATAACAGCAAGAGCCTTGGCTTGGTGGCAATTCATTATGCTTCATTTATTCATGTGTATCATAAACTGTAAAAAGATATGTGGATAAAAAGATCAGTTTATGTAAGCTCCTGAGCCTTATTCGAATTATTCATAAAAGACAGGACGCTCTAGACATCCACATCGCTCTTGACGGACTACAAAGATGTTAGAGAAGCATGAGGGAAAAACTAAAGGTAGGTCTTGGTCTTAAAATATAGTAGGTGCTCCTTCTAAAAATAACTTTGTTTCTTTTGCACTACGTACTGGAATCAAATCTGCTCAGACCCAAATAATCTATTTCTGCCCTCCATGAACACGCCTTAATGCGGAACTTGCTATCTTAAAGAAAGAGTTATTATTGATATTTAAATTATTTTCACAGCTGATTTATATAGCGCTTATATATACACTATATACAAGCACTGTACCAGACACAATTAAAGCGATATTTAAACATAAGATTATGACATTAAAACATAATTAAACGTTACCAGTTGACTCAGATAAAAAAAAAAATATTTCTATGTAAGTGCCAAATGATATAGCGATTTAGCGACCGTTTTTAGTTTAAAAATGATCGGCATGCTCTAGCTTTACTCACTGTGAAGTTATATTAAGACGATGGGCATAGACACCAACATTACAGAAATAATGTGATTTCATCCGCAGCCATGCTGGACCCATCTTTGACTATAAATATGACTACTCATGCGATATTTTGGTTAGTGCAAAATTAGTGCGCCTAACTATAGTGTCTATAAGAAAAGGGGACCCGTTGGGTCCCGTTGCAGAGGAAGGGTATTTTGCCGCGTAGCATATCCGCATGCCCATAAAGTAGCTATCTCTCATGATCCGTAAGGAAGCGACATCTGGTGGTCCATACGGAACAAGTTAGTTGTCTTTGTGGTAATGGCACAAGGTGCAGGTCAGCAGTGGCAAAGTGAAGAGTGGTGTGATGTTGTGCGACAGACCTGTGATATGATGGAGCCGGGAACTCAATTGCGTGCAAATGGAAGGGCCAAATAGATGGCCCATTTCTGCTGGTTTTCTTGGACATCTAAACAAACAGACAGGGGATTTTAGTAGCACATATATATATATATATATATATATATATATATATATATATATATATATTGCGGTCTACATGTATCTTTAATGTAAATCAGAAATCAGAATTAGAGGACGCTAAGATACTCAGACATCATAATTTTCAGCTTTTTCGATTCATATTCTACTGTATTGTAATGATTGCTGAACAAATACAATAAACGAGATAATTTGTCTTCCGTTAAACCTAATTCTATCTTTGCTAAAACTCTAAACAAATCCAACCTGCTTCAATAATAACCCATAATTGAGATTACAGAATTTTATTAATGTAGGGGTCCAAAATAGGAAGACATATGCGAAACCCTTACAAAGATTTGAGCTCAGGTGACGTGGGGTGGGAAAAGTCTAGGCAGAAAAAGCAACTGGTCTCAAACATTAAAAAGAAGGTTGCGGCGGCTGAAAAAGTTGTGACAAAACCCTCTTGACCCCCGTAGCCCCGATAGGATCCGTCACTTATTTGTATTTTATATGGAAAATAACACTATTGGAAAAAAGGAGAATAATTGAATGTCACCCAGGGGGGACTTTGGATGTTGTTGAATCAATTCAATAGCAAAACGTATAGATGGTTATATAATGAAAATGGCTGCATAATCTGGATAAAGATACTCTTGCGGAAAACTATGGATGATTCTAAAGATACAATCATGAACCGCTTGCTGTACCTCTGACAGAATGCAAGATGTCATTATATTAGGGGTGCGCAAATTATAATGAGCAACTAAACATGAAAAGAAGGACTTAAGTCATAAAAACTGAATGACACTCACTTTTATTAAGACACATATAATATGTTCAAATATGAGTCAGATCAGTAAATCTGTCATTGGCTTGATATGTTGGTGTGTTTTACACCAAATCAGCATATCATACTTATAATATAAACTATTCTGTCTCAAACGCAATTTAAATTATCCCTCTATCCTCTGTCACTCATGCCGAAAATGTGAATAAGCCTTGGCAGGGACAATACATCGATTCGTTGTGCCTTCTCTTCGAAGCAGACCTTTGTTTTTCATTACTTGTTGTCTGCATTTAATTACGGGATATCGGATTCTTAATAAGATTTCGTTAATTTTCGTGAAATTTCCAAAATTGAAAATATCTAAGAGGGTAAAGAATAATTTTAAAGAGATGAATTCTTCTATATTAATAATAAAAGTCCCTTTCATTTTGGGAAAGCTTGCTTGGTATTCTGTCAATTATTTTGAATTGGTTAATTTGACATTTTTTCTAGGTACTACCTTTACACCTACTACTGTGGTCTAAGGGTAACGGACAATTATCAGTTGGAATCTCGGCCGGTGATCGGTAATGTTTTTCACGGTTTTTTTTACCCTCAGGGTGATCGCTCTGTTGGCGTAAACCCTAGACAGGACCCCATGGGCGTGGTTCACTCACAAACCAGTTAGCCTTTCGATGGTTACTCGATGTAATGACCACATACACTCCAATGACCAACCTGAAGAGAGGATAATTGGGTACCTGTCATGTATAACGAAACCTAATGGAATTTTGGTAATACGCTCATTATTCTTTTAAGCTAGCATTTAGGAAAATGAAGGTGGTTAAACAAATTTGACCCCTCAGAGCACCTGCCTATTTAAGAGAAATCAACCAGACATCAATCTTGTCAAACTCCAGCATATGCAGAATACCGCTGTTAGATTTGTAGGCGGATCTCCTGGGTCAGGTTATAATACACCTGTGTTACAATCTCTTCATAGGCATCAGGTTAAGGCTCGCATCCAATATCAATAGCCTTATGACTTTCAAAGCTTTACATATTGAGGCCGCTATTAATATCAAGGACATACTGTACACATCTAAGGTTCTTGGATCCAGTCACACAATCCTACTGAATGTGCCAAAGCTCAGAACAAATTTCTATGATACCAAGACGTTCAGTAATGCTGCTCTTGGTGTCTGTAAATCGCTATCGTTTAGGATTAGGCTGTGTATCTGTTATTGGTTATAAAACGATTCTTAAAACATTTTTTTTTCAAAAATTATTATAATGTCTAGTTTATTGTATGTCCAATCAATTACATTTTTATTACTAATGTCATGTTTATATTGATACATAATTTACTTTGCCTTATGAGCAGTGCAGCTGAACTTTTATTGCAAAGGATACTTGCGCTATACAAATAAAATAAATAACAATATTAAAAATCATAAGCTTAACATTCCCTTAAAACTCGAGCCTCATACTTTGCATATTAATTCTTGTCCAGAGCAGGTAGTCATTTGTTGTAGCGATATGTAGTAAAAGTGAAAGTAGTGAAAGTTGTTTAAGCAATGGAATATCTGTGTGCAATGGGCAATATCTACCACGAAATTTCATGGGTGCAACAATAATTGTATTTTCATGATTCTTTGTATTGTTGGTTCACTTTTTATCCTGAATTACTATTAAGTTATACTAAGGTCAGACATGAGGGTAGGTTCGTATTCATTCATTTACAGGATAAGTCTCTGAAACCGGGTCATTCACGCATAGTAATATCTTCAACTGCTTACAGCCTTAATCAAACTCAAGCTGTGGACAAAGTCCTCTCCTCACATTGAATTATTTCTGCTACAAGCATACTCTTACGCAGTTATATATATAATCTATCGAATTCTGCACGCGGGCAGGTCATAATTTATTGATCAAAATGACTTATGTCTTCTACAAAGAAGAAACCTGGCAGAGAGATGAAGTGATCTCTTGGCTAAGCTTCAATTCTACATTGGTTACAAGTTTTATTATAAAACACATAATTATATATATATATATATATATATATATATATATATATATATATATATATTATCATATACATTTCAATGTGTTACGGAGAAGTGAGCATAGCTAAAAGCGGTTCCACAAAACAGTGATGTTGTGCAATATTATGAAGTCAAGCTAACTATGCATGGTAAATTATTAAGCTCTCCTACATGGTACAGCACTTACACTTTGATGCATTGAACTACAACATGTATTTCATCGATTATATCCGGTAATAATATTTCCTTCTACTCTACATATCGCTATTGTCAGATATTGAATCGTCGTTACTATTTCGCTTACCAGCAGTCAGTGAATTAACATACAAGCACCCATCATAAGTGTTCTAATATGAAATTAGGGTTGCTAATATTATATTTTTTGTCTGTAGCGGCGATATGCCAATGAACGGTCTCGACTGTGAACGGAGAATTACAATCATAGCTGACAACAGAACTACAGGGAGCATGACAATTTCCTATATCTTCGTTGGTTTCATATCCTACGCATCACACATAGCCATCGACAACAAAGAGATCAGTTTGTTTATTACCACAATGATAACATCAACCACAAAAACTCTGGATACTGAGTTCACCACGAGTGTATATCAGTCTGATATAGAAAGACCATGTCTAGTGAGCATAGTTAAAAGCGGTTCCACAAAACAGTGATGTTGTGCAATATTATGAAGTCAAGCTAACTATGCATGCTAAATAATTAAGCTCTCCACAGAACTACAGGGAGCATGACAATTTCCTATATCTTCGTTGGTTTCATATCCTACGCATCACACATAGCAATCGACAACAAAGAGATCAGTTTGTTTATTAACACAATGATAACATCAACCGCAAAAACTCTGGATACTGAGTTCACCACGAGTGTATATCAGTCTGATATAGAAAGACCATGTCTAGACTTCTGTAACTGTCAGGGGACAGTTCACCTATCACCCTCTTTATGTTTTAAGAGATGAGCTGAAAATGCTGACATAACATTTTCGTAATATGCATAATATTCCAAAACTATTAAAGGGACTTAATCACGTATATAGCATGTTGAGTTAACACGAAAAATAGCCACATCCCTTTAAAATGAATTGGTACCTGCCAAACTATTGCCCTAAACCGTTTGCTTGCTCCGGCAAACGAGTGTTAAAAAAAGTGGACCGGGCGCGATCAAAGCCGGGCACGTGTCAATCTGGAGATTGCCTGACTTCTTGGCTAAAAAAAATAAATACATGTTCCTACTGGCTTAAACCTCACGTGTTGCGGGTCACAATCCGACCTCCGGTCACGAGGGGTTGTTATGGTAAACAAACACACGTGGACTGTGTTTACCAAAACACGCAGAGCCATAATAAGGTACTAAACCGCCGTATGCGAGTTGCTGAGCTCGTGTGCTTGGATGATTTAGCTGGTACACTTTTGTATAAAGCCAAACTGAACTGTTAGTGTCGTAGAGTAGGCAAAATATTGCTCCTGATTATGTCCTTTTAAAGATAAACTTGCCATTGCACACCTAATTTGTAAATGACATAGTTTTTAAGGGTGTTGCCTTACTACGCTGTATGGTTTATCCGGAAACTTAGCCTAAATGAAAAGTGCTGAGCCGTCTGTGCCCTATGATTTCGCATCAGTGTTTTCAAGTTGAACCCACCATATTTTGGGGACCAAATAAAATGGTAGGTGTTCTACATATTTCTGTACACTGATAGATGCGAAAAAAAATCAACATAAACACTTTCGAAAAAACCCACTTTTAGGACGTCGTGACATTGAATAAAGTCAAGGTTACTGAACCGGGATCAAATTTTGCCATAGGAAGCTATATCCTGTGTGAGTATTAATCAGATCGGAAGAAAAAAGTTGCAAAATAATAATAAGAAGAAGTATAACTAAAAATGACTTCACATATTCGCAGTTTCCATATTATTCCAAAACCTTAATAGATATTGCCACCAAACCTGCTACCGCACTCCAGCGTTGTTAATGGCATATGTCTATGAAGAATTTATCTTTCTAGGTTATATGGTTTATCCAGAAACCTTGCCCAACTAAAAAGTGCTAGGTCCTGTATATCATATGGTTCCTCAAGAGTGAGGTTTCAGCAGGACCTCCATTAATGTTTCCAACTAGATATTATGGAAAACTTTTTAGCCATTTTTCTGTATCCCATATAGATACCGAGAAAACGACCTTGAACATTGGAAACAAATCGCACTTTGGACCCATGTGACCTTGAAATAGAGTATCACACCCCTAAAGGAATGGATGGACAAGTTCTTTAAATGGTGGACCAAACGGACTGAAACTCATACATACACTCCAAAAGATATAAAAAAAAACCAAATACCTATAAAAAATTATAAAACAAATCAGTAAATTAAAAATACACACTTACATATCTTTGGAGAGCCCTCCATACATGTAAACACTGATGATCACAAGCTTCCTATGTAAAACACAAAATCACCATGTCCGTTATCGTTATTTACACAGCACAGAGAAATCAACTTTATTTACACAGTTCTGGATAACATGACCATCTCGCACTTGTGACATTGGAATATCAAGCGCTCACATCACAGTTCTTCCTCACTGTCTACACAGCACTGACAATTCACTTGTAGATACATGGGGCTATACACTTGTAGTTCACGCAGCAACAAATGATAGGTCCACATCTTATTTTGCCTGTACATAGACTCAATGTCATTCATAGCTGATGTCTCCTGGAATCAACCAGCACTAAGTAATTAAATGTCTCCATACAAAGATATCCAGTGCCTCTTACGTAAATAATGCCCATGGACCTTTACTGGAAACGTTCACAACAGAAACAAAACGCCAGAATACCAGTCCGTCGGCAATTGCGATATACCTTCTGAAGTCCGTTTCAGAGTTATCAGCGTGGCTTTCCTAAGACACTAACTGTTTACCTACAGACATCATCCCTCAGCTGTCCAGACTCTGTTGAACACAGACCTGCCTTTAGACTGCAGACAAATTGTGAGAACTACACCAAGCGGGCGAGCTGATCAGGCAGTTGTCGCGAATTTCTTCACATCCCGGCTTATACGTGCTTGCTCACGTCACAGGTCCGACCTTCTTTTGGCCAGTCATTACGTTATATTATGCTTACCGTCAATATTTACATAAATATTCAGATGGACACCCCTCCAGTGATCAACCCATGAGAAAAACAAACTAAGCAGGTGCCCGACCTATTAAGTCTACAATAAACAACGTGACTTTAGAGATCGGCTAAACAAAGACGGCTCCCATGGTATTAAAGTGTACTGACCATGATACTCATTATTTATGTGCAATGAATATAAAAAAAATCACTTGCTTAAACTCCCTACTTCAGGACTAGAAAATAAAAAAAAATGGCGTTATGGAAATTACTGTTTGCACAACTCATTCAACTTGGCGTAACCCATGAATTGTTCCCTTAACTGAAAATTATGAAGTTTCATCCTTAAATATATATATATATATATATATATATATATATATATAGTGGGAGAGAGAGAGAGAGAGGAAGAGAGAGTGAGACACAGAGAGAGAGAGAGAGAGACAAAGAGAGAGACAGAACACAGACAAATAGACAGAGATAATTTAGAATGATTGGATTACTTATAATCTTATGCCAGTTATACTTGTTTTTTTTGCCTACTGTTTCTATATTCACCGCTGAAAAAAATCACTATTGAAAACTTTATGCTTGTGTATTTTTTTCTTTGATTGTTTTTATATTAAAGAAATTGCAGCTGTCATGAGACAATGAAAGAAAAAAGCACAAAATATGAACCACTCAGGCACAGTTTTAGCAATTAAAGTAATACTGTCCGTTTAGTTTACAGGAAATGTTAATTGGGGGATGGCTTATGAAAAAGGTGAGATAAATTCTGGGAAGTTTTAGGAAACTTTGGTCTCGTGTAATGGCGCCAATAATGAATCAAACATCTGTTGACGTCATTAGGAAAGAATAACTTCCTCCTAATAATTAATGGTTTTGGTGACGGCTAAATGAATAATTTTTAATGCTTCTGTCGTTTAGATAAATAAAATTAAAAATACAGATATAATATTCAGAGAATATTAAATAATTCGGATTAAAAAGCATGAATCATCATATCCCTAAAACTGATTTTAAACTAGTCGATTTTCCTCACTACAAGTCTCATGATATTTTATTTTGCACCAGTCATCTTAAAATAAGCTTCAGTAACCTTCCACTGAACCCGCCAGTTGCCGACGATTACTACGAGTATTGCCGGTACTATCGGTCGAGAGATTCCGTATGCGAATACAACTGTGTGACCCAGATACGGCATATTTGTCACTTCCTAACCGCGAGACAGAATCTTTACATCAAGAATACTTTTACCCTAAACCTCAAACGAAGAAATACAATAAACACACTTTTTTAGCCTAATTGTAAGGGGAGTCTGAGATATTAACGAATTTTCTCGACGACAATCGGTTATGAAATCCCCTTTTGCAGCGACATCTTTCAGAAGTCAGTGAAACTATGAAAGGTGTTCTTGCCCAAGATGATTCACGGAATGTTACCGACTAATATTAATTGAAGGCGGTATTCTACATACTATTTTTCAAGTATTTTTGATGGTGTGTGAATAGATGATGCTATTTCATTTAGCTTTGAAGCGTATTCAACCAATTATGTACGAGTGCACTAATGCCTGAGAGTTTTTGAATTGGAATTGAATTGGAATTGAAAAAAATCAAATTGACCCCAGGTCTGATTGTATTCATCCGTACAAAATTTTTGCCTAATGTTGAAATGACCATTACAAGTGTCGGTGCACTATCATCTTGCATTTACATCTTCATATGGAAAAAGTTGAATAAGTCAAGAGGATAAGCTCCCATATTAGGAAGAAAAGATGAAAGAAACATGAACGTTTGCAAACGTGTTTTTGGAGCTTAATAATGCATTCAGATTTCGGGCAAAGTTAAAAATAATTAAGCTTAGCAGAAATCAAAGAAGACAGCCAAGATGGCCACCATATTAAAATAAAGGCAATAACTTGAGTTATAATGTTTCTACCAGGCCTTGCAAGTACCCTTTTCTATGTTTTTTTCTGCTGAGAAATTCAATTTTTAGGTTAAATCTCTCCAGATACTTATAAGCTTTTTTTTTATCCAGATTTAGGTAATATCCCCTTAGTCTCCATGTTAGGCTATATATATTTAGAAGATTTGTGTGAAAGATGAAAGAAGGATGAACCATAGCATGATTATTGTCCAGACCATACTCAATATTGCCAGACATGGGGCCTAGCAAAATTCACCATATGTTGGTAAAAAGAAAAAAAATCCAAAGATTGCTCTGAGTGGTGCACGTTGAATAAAAAAGATCGACAGTTAGTAGGTTTGAATTGGGTGTGTTTTACCAGAAGAAAAACGCTCTTGCCCTTCCAAATTTAAAAGAAAATACTCCGGCATAGGCTATAATAATGTTACTGGCAATATTAAAAAAAACTTTATGGAATAAAGTGTTCTATTCAGTAATAATAAAATAAAAAAAATATTCAGAAACAGTTTATTCTTGTCAATATATGTTCACATGATGAAGCCAGTGGAATATGAAATAAAATTTTCCAAAACATTCTGCATGTTGTTATAACGCTGATATAAAGAAAAAACAACTATACAAAGGTTGCAAGAGCACAGAACTGAAAGCATAGCAACATTAAAACCACCAATCAAGTTAAACAAAACGTTTTACGGAATACTGATGTAGTTACGATGATAAGGATATGATACATGCCAGGAACCTGAGGGTGTATTATATTTTCAGCCTTGTACTGTGATTCGACTTCCTATCTTGCGCCTTGCTCTTCCATTCTCTTAGCGAACATCCAAGAAAGATCAGCTAGCTTTACAACTGACTCCTGAAGTTTGATGTTGTAAATATTCATAACAATACATGCATGCATGTACTACACTAATCTACAAATGTGCATAGCGGTAGCAAGTGAAAGTATTTTTTGACATCAATACATTATGCAATGTGAATGTCAACTCGTTGATAAGGAACCAGTTTTATATCACCAAAAAATATCATTAAGGCAGAAACCCTATATATTTTACTGACATATATAGTGATTCTGCAAAAGTCTGCAAAAGGTATCTACATGTGTGTTGATTGTGTCATATGTTCATCACCAAAGTACAAAGGTAGCATATAAAGCAACATGCTGTGCGCATCTAAAAGGGTTTTTCTTTGATTTCTTCATGTCAGAAAGCCCTCACCTAATGGTAAAAACAGCAAAGAAACTATACAGCAAACAGATGTGAGCTTCTTCACATGAGCTTATCATGTCATACCGGAAAGTAATCCAGATAAATTATGAATAAAGGCTTTCTCTGTTGAAATAAACATGGTGTCAAATATATGTGACTAGCACATGCATGTTAAATTTCAGTTTGACGACTGAAAGGAACCTTCGGGAACAACGTTTATTTCCACATCATGACAAAGCGTTTACAATGATAGGCACTATACAGCACATAATGTATTCATTGTCAACACCTTGACTTAAGTTGATTAAGTTTGAAATAATATGGGACTGGATATGGAATGACAATAATATGGAATGGTTCACCAGGGTATTCCTTTTTTAGTGCTCAACGCTCATTTGACGAAACAAAGAGTACTATGTTGGTCAGAATATTATTGGAACCAAATGTTCCTGATGCTGCTTTCGGCCGACTGCTGATCGTTCAGAATATTGCTATCAAAGTCAAATGGTTATCATCAAATAAAAAGGGGCAAAGCTCAAGCTTTAAGATTCTTATTTCTTACTATGGATATCTGTCAAAATTCGTTGTAATAAAATTTTTCCATTTAATAATATGTTGTTGCTCCTTCTATGTCTGCTGTTGTGGATATTACAGCATGATTTTTAGGGTGATTCTGTTCATAACACGACAAGGCTTTTGTCTTATAACTTCCATTTTTCGTTGTCTTGCAGGGTCTTACCTCACATATATAAAAATTGTACACTTTATAGACACCGATGTGCATGAAGTGTGCCATGATAATACCTTGAAGAGTCACTACGGGGTGGCAAGATATTTAAATACATAATTAATAACACAGTTAATATGTTCAAATAAAAAGTCCAGTGAAAACGTCGTGCTGAATAATGCGAGTACGGCTGATGTTTTGATATATATTGATCCCCTTTTTTATATAGGTTTCATGGCAAGCCAAGTTAAAGGGAAAATTGTGATAAGTCGCGGAATTACTTTTAATGTTAAAACGTACTTTTCAAGAAAATTTAGGAACCGATTTAGGGTGCAAATTAATTATATGTAAGTCAGTTCGTTTTGTTTTAACTTATATCACATGATACTTGTTGCTCCTTATCAAACTGACCTCTGTTAAACGTGATCCTAGAAAATATGCCCTTTATTGTGTATAAACAACAGACTTTGGTTATTTTGAAAGCTAACATCGAGGACGGCCTGACATTCCCATGATTAAAGTAGGCGAGTCATTGACCCTTCCTCGTCGTTACTCAGCATTGTTGTCTGATACATTATTCATGATAAATCGTAAGTACAAGAGCCCTAGACCTTTTTCATACAAGGGACGTGCTTAATCTTGATGACAACTTAAAATGTTTTGTTGTTAAGGAGAAAAGCTAAATTAATTACAGAGACAACACACTATCGATAATCGATAACTCATTATCCACCTTGCTGGCTAGAGTGTGTATGTCCACTGAAGCATATATGCATATAAGCATGAACACACATGAATCTAATTTATAAATATGTATATATATACTCGGTAGACCTAAGATTTATAACCGACGGATTATACGCTGAAATAAACTAGTAAGCGTTCAGGTCCTTGTCTAGAGTTAAAACGGTACATTATTGATGATATTTTAACAGGTTTCACACAACTAAATAGTCTACCAGACAAGCAATCGATTTGAATGACAAATCGATCTATGTTCCCAAGGCTTTTGCGGGGAATAGCTTAATTCCTAAGAACTGAGCTATTTTAATCAATTTATATCACACAACAGGCACACACACATACCTAAATACACTATATACACTATATGCACTACATATTTCCTCAATACATTTTAATCACCTAGATCCATCAGAGAGTTTTTCCTTAAATTGCTAGTATTTTGATCGCATTGCGTTTGATTTAAAGATCTGTTATGTTTATTTCTATCCCTACCGAGTCCAAAAATGTTTAAATGAGGCTGTATGTGAACTTTATATTACTTTCCTATGTCTATTTCTCCTATTTTTTTATCTCTAGAACAGCCCCCCTCCCTATTCTCTTTGCCCACACACACTCATTGTTCTTAATTCACAATATATACTCTAGAATTCTTCTTTTTCCCTGCCTCCGTTATGTCTTTGGCTCTTTATGTTTGTCTAATACTTTTCCGGTGATACTTTTTTCTCTTTTGTCCTCTGTAAAGTTCTTTGATCTATACGTCTCCTGTCTATTTGTCTTATCTTCTCTATACATCTTTATGTCTAGCTTTTTTTTGCCTCAAAATTTTTGTTGGATTCTGTTGTGTCATTTCTCCCTTTCTTTGTCCTTTTTTTCTCTGTCTCGGGCACCTTAACACTTTCCGATACTGTCGGTATAATAAATTTTTCTAACCCCCTCTACAGTCCTCCGTCTTATTTTTTCTCTCGCTCTTCCTCACCCGTTTTCACCCTCCTCTATCTAATTTAGATATTTCAAGCTCCTACTTTAATTTATTAACATCTCAGTATTTTCTCTCTGTGTGTTTCTCTCTCCATCATAAACATTTTATGGATTTATTTTTAATCTATCACTCCTCTGCTCTGATTGTTTCCCCTTTTGATCTGACATTTATTGTAATAAGAAGACTCACCTGATATTCCTTAGTCGCATCCCAACTGTCCTTGTCTTTTATTTGTGTCGGGTAATATGCCCACCTCATTTATTTCTTTATATCTATCCAACCCTGCTGTCCTCTCTCTCTCTCTCTCTCTCTCTCTCTCTCGCTCTCTCTCTCTCTCTCTCTCTCTCTCTCTATATATATATATATATCCCTCTCTTCACCATTCGTTTTTTTCTTCTTTTTATCTCTATGATACCCTCTATATTGTTTCTTTCTTTTTACTGTCATATTCATTCCTTTATTCACCTGCCCCCTTTTTTATTTCAAATTTTATCCTTTTGTTTTTATCCTAGACACTCTTTCTCTCTCGGTTTGATGTTTTATACTTGATACTCTCTTTTTCGTTTCTATGTTTTTGAAGCATGTATCTCTCTGGTTCTATATCTCATTCTTACTCACGGTATAAATTATAGCCATCAAGATCAGTTAAATTTTTGTTAGAATATGTAATAATGATATGAAAGGAATGTTTCAGATATATAAATTACGATGAGTAATCATGCCAATTAACTGTCATGTATGCTAAGCTTTTACCAAAAATGCATGCAATTATACACATACAATTTCCCATGTTTTTTATACACCACTTCCCCTATCCGCTCTAAAACTTCAACTTTCAGGTAAGTCTCGTTTAATTCTGGAATAATTTCTCTTGCCTTCGATATATACGTCTCCCGCTTTATATATACTAGTTCTCCTGGCCCCTCTTAAACGGGGTCGGGGGGGGGGGGGGGAGGGGGTCGCCGGTAACAGTGTGCTTTATCAATTTGACAATAATACATACGTTCCTGACAATTAGATGATATAAAATAGATCTACTTACGCTCAAGTGCAAGGGAAAACGTCTTTCTGCTTGATATGAATAGAGTTCTGATAAGACAGGTACTGTGGAACAGTACGCTCACTCGGAGCTTTTATTCTACCTGAGATAAGATTGATTCGCTTAAGAGGGCGCTGTTGTCCAAGATGACCTTATGGGTAGGTGTTGGCAAGATAACTGGTCCTAGTCCTGCTCTGACCCTTTGCCAATGTCTTTACCACAAGGTTGCACCCTCTCCAACGAAGAGCAACCAGTTTTACAAGAAAAAAAAGAATATAAGCCAACTTGACTTTTTGTGTAACTTGGTATCAATAATGCATGTTTCTAGATATGATTATGTTGTACTTGTGATTGTAAACAAATATTAATGTAATAATCTTGAATAAAATAATCTTTGTGTATTTAGCTTACATGCATCTCTTTATATCGAACGGCTCCATCATACTTCTCTCTCTCTCTCTCTCTCTTTCTCTCTCTCTTTTTCTTTCTCTCAAATTGGTCTCGTTCTGGCCAGGTATAAACCTCGTGTTAGAAAGAAAGTCCTAAGCAGAAAGTCAATTCGTGTTTTACAAAAAAAGTATGGAAATTATTTATTGAAACGAACACATTGTAAGCTGACAAGAATAATCAACCAGTAAACTTAGATAAAACAAATGAAAAATTTAAATTTTATAAAGGTAAATCAGGTTTAAAGCACTTTACATAAAGAGGATCTGCCTGTTGATTGACGTAAAACTTAAGCAAAATACTTGTTTTTGGGTAATTTTATCCAAATCCCTCCGAATATTACTGTGGACATCTTTATACGTTTCTTTGCTATACTCTGACCGTAACTTCCGTCTTGTGGAGATTATGATCAATATTAAGGTATCAACAGAATCACAAGGAGATTTGTTACCCTTTTGAAACTAATAAATTAATAAGGACATTTCTTGTTCAATTCTCAGGTTGCCTGGTTACCACATTTTCGACAGTACAGCTATTTCCAAACCAAGTATATTGAATCCTTTTGTAATGAAAGTTTGAAAAATAGGAACTGAAAAAATGTATAAAACATGAACAAAAATGAATCCAGTTCCTCATCAATATTATATGAAAAACAATTCATTATTTTGCATATATTGTCATTACTTGCTTGGAAAGAATGCAGCCAAATTCCGTATCAAAGGAGATCCAAGAGTTTTGAATGAGGGTTTTTGTTTATACTGAAGGACTGATATCCTAGAAATGTCCACCACTCCCTTAACGGGGGAAGGGGCGGGTGGCCCTAACTTGTATCTAACATACTGCAACAAAAGGTAATTTCAACGGGAACGGGTAGGGGAAGGGTTTAACCATCCAGCCCCACCCCCTTTTCCGCCCGCTACCTAATCACGCATTCACACGATTATATTCGACCATATACTGCTTCATTTTAAGCAATGATTGGAAGAGATAACACTCCAGTTACCGTTTCCTGTGTTGACGGTCCGTAAAAAGTACAGCCTGATGTTATGACAGGATATAAGTCAGATGGTCGAATTAAGACTCGTATATCTTTTCCTTTGGAATGAGCAGAAGTAATAAGGAACAAAATGAATAAAGTTACAAAAATGTTTCGGCTTATTTTCATCCCACCCATACCTTTCCTAAATCAGGGCAAAAGTGGTGACTGCTTTACCTGGCCACCTGATACTGTTGTCATCCTTCTGTAAGACAAAAATACGTGTCGAGGTCACTCTTAGCTTCTGATCTACTCCTGAGTCCCGTTGAAAACGTCATCCAGGAATTATGTTTTTCTAATTCTCCCTAGTTAGTGTAATTTATGTGTTATAAACTGAAATATTCCGAAAGGTACCTGTAATGTATAAGATCATCTTTCAAGGAATCATTTGATTTACATAATAACAACAATATTTGCGTGACTTGGCAACAGCCATTCACGTTGAGCGAAAGAATAGGATCAAAACATGTATGGTCTTAACTTTGTATATACTACTTACATTATTTCGAGATGTAGCCAGTACTTTTATCCCAGACTTCCCCAACTATGTTGATATATGATCTAGAACATCATCCTAGACGCAGGCATTTCTGTTAGCTCCGTGTGTTATTAAATTGTCAGTAATTTTCCATATATATGTTCAGGGGGCGTGCATGACTCCATGACAACAGCAAACACGAAGGGAACTCCCCAGGTTATACCACTTCGCTGAAGTTTTAAGTCGCACACGCATAACTGATATACATTGTCAGACAGACAAAATCTCCGTTTATAATTTTTATTTGAAAATGAAAATATCTGTGATAAGTTTGAATATAAGAATATAATAATTAATAAGTGTGATCTCACGTAGCTGATTAACTACAGATTTGGGGGAAAAGAAAGAAGGGATGGGGAAGTGATAATTGTAATTAAACCATCATTGATCGATCAAGCTATTATTTGATTATAATAAAGACAGGGGATAGGGATTTGGCAGGGCTTCTTTGAATAAGACAGATATACTTGTAAGTAGAAGTAGGCTCGGCCTCCGTACCATTTGAAGACAATTTCGGGGACGACCATGAGAGGCAATTGACAGGGAATCATCCGTGTGAGACAATAAACAGCTGGTCATCCGTGAGAGGCAAGAGATATAACAGAGGCAGAAGTAGGGGCTGACACAGTCAGAGAGGCGGGACTTGGGGTCATCAATGAAAGAGAAGGCGAACCAGAAAGGGGTCATTAGGGATTGACCGCGGCAAAAGGGGAAAAAGAAGTCCATTGGTTTGACAGAGAAGGAGAGGATGGTCATAGTTAGAGGAATGTAGTTTGGTACTATCCGTTTGGGTGAGATAGTGAACGTTAAGGCACAGGTAATGAAATGTGGTGCTCAAGAAAGTAAGAGACAAAGAGGCTGGGTAAAGAGGCTATCAGTACAAAGAGGGACTGGCTCATACATGGGAAAGATACAGGGGCAAGTCACAGAGAAAAAAATATGGGGTAACTATCATGGCTATAGGCTTAGTAGGTAGGTGAAAGAAGGTGAATAAGAGAGGCTTGTTTTGGAGAGAGAAAGAATGAGATAGAAAAAAGAGGGGAAACAGGTAAAACGGGTAAAGGTTTGAAACTTTAACATCAGCAATGGACTTGGGAAAATGCTTACGGCATAACATATATTACTGCCATGAATACGGTACAGTAGGCTGAATCTAACTGATTCGTCGGTGCTATTCATAATAGTAATAGGAGAATAGCTACAATTCAAATGGGATTTGGGTTGGGTAAACATAAGTACTGTTATAGCACAACGCTAGAGATATAACTACAATAAAGAATATGAAACGCTGAGTTGTGTTGGCACATAGTTGCTTAACTAGTTTGGTTCTGGGTAATACTACTGGTAAATAGAGTCACCAAAGCCAAGGGAATAATGCATCGAATAAAACGTTAAAGGTGTTCACGTTCTTTTTGTTTGCATAGAAGATGTATCCCGACGTTTCGGCGAGAAAATAATGTTTCGTGTTAGTCCGAGATAGTTGTCAGCCCACTGAGAGATTTAAATCTTTGTAACCTTTGATAAGAAGAGATTTAACTTTATATTTATATAAACCCTTATGACACTTTATCGACACATTATAGTCACATTTATAATTATTATCCATGCATGTGCATTATAAGTTATCTTAAAATTCTTGTATAAGTGTCAGTGATTTATATATGTACGGTGATGTCAAACAGCAAATGAGAGAATTTGAGTAATAAAAAAAGAGAATATGGCCGACATGTAAATATACAGATATATAAGTATATATTTTTATTACAATATATATTTCAGTAAGTGTTTAAATTAACGCCAAAGTATCAACGCATAATTTCCGAGAGCCAGGGAGGCCTGGTCTCATAAAAGGATACAAGATACCACTTTGTGATTGAATGGGTTGTGTGTAGGAGAGAGAGG
The DNA here is from genome assembly GCA_026874595.1 of Sipunculus nudus. NCBI lineage: Eukaryota > Metazoa > Annelida > Sipuncula > Golfingiida > Sipunculidae > Sipunculus > Sipunculus nudus. Next base: position 17,407,005 of record CM049317.1, read on the forward strand.
GTGAGACAGACAGGGACAGAGAAAAAGCTGGAGATAAGTTTAAATATATAGTATATATATATATATAGAGAGAGAGAGATATATATATATGAATTGCCATGCTGCTTCAATGTATATAAACATGAATTATGAATACACAGACAATTCGGGTCACTCCTGATGGGAATTGAATCCATGACCTGCCGATTAACGGTCGTCTGCTCTATTCACTGACCTATAGCAGAACCCCTACCAATCTGTGTATTTTCATACTTTTATAGTAACAAGCTAAATGATGTTACCACCTGTAGTGCTACCCACTACATGTGTCGGCAGACGATGTTTTATGCAGCAAGGAGAACCTAGAGGCCTTATATGGCATGCGGCATATATTATATAGAGATGTATGAATATATATGTTGGTTCAGCGTAGGTTACTTCTACACAAAGGGGTAGCTCCTTGAATAGAGCAGACGACCGGCAATCGGAAGGCCATAGGTAACCGGCTTTTCTGTATATCCATGTTCCATTTCTATCCCTATACATATATATATATACTCGCAAATATTAATGTTCATATAAATATAAAAACTAGACGACCATAGGTCGAGCGTCTGCTGGAAATAATACAGACAGGCAGAATGGGGAATGCAAAGACAATTAAAATGAGCTATAGATTGTGTAGATAGGACAATATTTGACGAAGTTATGAGCAAAATAATATTTTGGGGAGAAAAAACTGATCCAATTATGCCTCAAGCAAAAGATTTAGACCTCTGTTGCTTTAAAAGTGGCAAAGTCAGCAGAAAAAGACCCTATATTTTGGAATATCATGACAGAGAGAGCTACAATCGGAAGAAAGGCCATAGAAGGGCGAACAAAATGAGCCACATTTTATGCAGCTACAATCAGTTTTGACGAAGATGTGAAGAAAAAATTAAGGTTGTTGATTAGCTCGACCTCGAACTTTGACCTATTGATAAAAAAAGTCAAACTTTACGGGATCTATCATGGTTGTAAATTTAGATGGATTGTTAAAATTTCTAGCCTGTAAAATGCCATATGTCAAACGAAAGAAAACGCAGGGAGGCGAATTGGACAAACACTGACAAGCAGACGGACATACTGACACACTGACACATCTGAGATAACAGATGAATAAATGATTTGATGGATAAGGTATAGAAGAAATTGCCTAATTTTTGGGAGGTAAGACAGTCGCGATTTTCGCAAGGGTTTCATATCAACGATTTATCATGTAGTAACTTATGTAATGTTCATAACCATTATTATGCCAATTTCCAGATATGCACGTAATATCTTAACTAGCGTACAAAGAGCTAGGGAAATATCGAACAGGGGAAAATTTTTCATGCAATAATGGCGTACATTTAAATGAATTAATATTATTAAAAGCATCAGTCTTTGAACTATAAGTGATATAAAAGTATTTTTATCTTGGCACTAGCACAAGGTAGTTTTTATTGGGGCAAAAGAATAATTTACCAATGCACATGTGGCGTCTTACTCACGAAGGTCATTTACATGAGAGCAAGTAAACTTGGTTTATGTTGATTAATGCTGTTTTCAAGTCAGACGGCAATGGGAAAGCACTCTAATATTGGTTTTCCCTGGTCCGATGATTACACATTTTATTAAGTCACAGTATAAAAATAGTCTATCCGCAAGCGGTCTGGGTAAATTAGCTCTTATCATTAAACTTTCCTCTGTCTTTATGTTTTCATATTATTAGCTATACATGCACATGTGATCATGGGACTTACGTGGCAAAATGTTGAGCTTCTATGGTGTTATTACCTTGAAAATATATATCAAAGTAATTACGCAATATATGTTACGGTATCTGGTGCAAAGTAATTAAATGTTCTTGTATACGTAAGCAAAGTCATCAAAGTGCTTATACAGGGATCTTAATGACGTAGATAACACACCTGACACAAGTACAAAAGTAACAATATACACAATTCATTTATATGTACGCCTTTATTGCATTAAGAATTTTCCCCTGTTCGATATTTTCCAAGCTTTTTTTTACTAGAGTTATGATATTACGTGCATATCAGGAAATTGGCATAATAATGGTTATGTACATTGTGTAAGCTACTACATGGTAAATCGCGGATATGAAACCCTCGCGAAAATCGCAAAAATGAAGCAATTGTAAGTGTTCAACCTTTCCCCAAAACATTTATGTTCTTAATTTACACGTATAATGTTCGTTGGACAGGGATGTCTTGTCTCTTTAAAAGATACAAGGCACCACTCTTGTTGGTATTTGTTGAGAGAGAGAGAAAATGAGAAAGCGAGACCTGAACATCAAGGCAATTCAAAATAGGACAAACTGAACATTCCTTTGCCAATATAAACATACACTAAATACATTATCTTTGCTAGGGAAACCAAAACGTCTGGCTGAGGGTCCTAGGCGGGGGGGGGGGGCATTTAACACAACGATAAATTTACAAGACTATGTGCAGGACAGGAAATCCATTCATTTTGGCGTTACCTCAGGACAAGAGCTTTGGTTTTCCCATCTTTTTAACCATTTAACATTGTACTTTGTTCAGTTTTTTTATCACCTCCTACAACAACATTTTGCTCTATGTCACTCTGCCTAGACTGTACATTAAAGGCGAATGCATAGAAGCGGCCCTGACTACTTATTTTCAAATGAAGTACAACTTATTTTTGGAAGCCCCCCCCCCCGCAGATTATGAGATCCGGTGCCATAACCCGCTCAGCTTATTTGCAGACCTAGCAACAGAACAACTGTCCTCACAAGAACTGCCACAGCAAGATCCTACTTGCCAAGTAGCAAAAGGTTGAGAAATAAAACCCATACTTCATGTCCAGTCCATCCTGAGTTAATTGTAACTATATGTGACGATGATGAAAATAGCACTGATTGCACAATCAATTAAAGTACTGCGCATAACAACTAGCATCGGGTTTCGAACAGGTCTTATGTTGCTAATTTAGCAGAACCTACAGTGCTGTAAATGAGCCATTTTTACATGTGCGTGTGTTTACCTAGTAATTGATGTGATGGTAAAGCGAACAGTATGGCTGCTGAATGGGTTGCTACCATAACCTATGCAGTTGGCAGGTAGCGGTAGGAAGTTTTATCCAAATCTTTCACATACAACTACTAGCTCATACTGGCACTTTGTTCACATTTGAGGTCAAAAGTTCTCTACATCGTTCTCAGACACATATATTAAATATCGATATTTTGTTTGTGGAGAAATATCTGATTTGATATTTATCTACCTATAAGTTTGCTACATCACCGATAACCCTGATCAAGATCATGATTGTATATTTATTTAAATTCATATCCCGAATGTCCTTTATGATTGCAAAAACAATGTTAATAATAGATTTTAATTATAAGATAATGTTTTTATTATAAGTTAGAGCATTCTGTTATTCTCATTCGTCTATACATTATAAATTTTGTATTAAAAACATTTACAAACATTTATGTTGTCCTTTGGGTTTGGTTATTGTTGTTCAATTTGACACATAATTAACTGAACTGAAAGTAATACGCTGAACTACCTGTAGAGTGTCACCCTATCCTCAAAATATATTCATCCGTTTTGTCATAGTACTAGGGTGATAAATAAAAATCTATAGCTCTGTCATTTTTCGTACTTCCATAACATTTAATATGATTATAGACATGAAAGATGTACACTTATTCCTGACACCTGTTGTGAAAAAGATACTCTAATATAGTTACATGTATCCATTTGATGCAGTGATGAGTCAAGCTGAAACGTGATGAGATCAAATATTCGTCGACTTATGTACATTATATTTATGAAACCGGACATGATTAACCCTTACTGCATTCAATTTTGTGTTCTCATCTGTTATGTTGGAATAGGTAATACAGGCAGAGTGTCGGTTAGTATGAGCTATGTAAGTAAAATGTGTTTTCGTCTGTTATGTGGGAATAGCTAATACAGGCAGAGTGTCGGTTAGTATGAGCTATATGTGTAGCCAATCTAATTAACGCATATTAACATTTCTTCAGCCATGCTTTTGCAACAGGGTCACATTTCAACATGTACCCTTCAGTGATGGCGAGTAACTTGACATCTGTCACAGTTTTATTATCTTTATTTCACATATCCTCAACCGAGAAGTTTAGATCACGCGTCACTCGGCATATATGATGAAAAACATAATATGTAACACATATTAACATTGTAAGAGAAAGGGCATTTCATGGAAGGATGCATTTTTGCTCAATTTTATTTTCAAGATATAAGGGATTTTATATAAACACATAAATATACGTATATGTGTATGTATATGTATGCAAGGTTAAAAACGGCAGCTTTATTCAAAATAAAATATTGTCCTGCCCTGACTCTTGTCCGTCATGGAAGTATAAATTAGATCACTTGTGAGCTATAACCATGGCGCGTCATCCGTCCGTCGTCTGTCATCTCATATCTGTCTGCTTTCCTCAGCAATCCCTCAACATAAACTTCTCGAATTCTCTCTCTTGCTCCCCCCCTCTCTCTCTCTGTATATATATATATATATATATATATATATATATATACATATATATATATATATATATATATATATAATAAGTGGTATAGCCGTGTTAGTCTGTATTTGAAGCGAAGGTAAAGATAAAGTGTGTCGCCTTTTAGATAGACTTTTAATAAACTAGCAATTTTACCCAGACTGCTTGCGGATAAACTATGTTTATACTGTGACTAAATAAACTGTGAAATCATCGGACCAGGAACTACTAATATTATAGTGCATACCCATTGCCATTTGACATGAAAATAGCATTAATCAACATAAACCATGTTTCCTTGCACTCATTCCATATTTGTTATTATCACATGCCATATTGACATGTCAGGGTTCTGACAGGGTTTGACATAAACGCTCACCCTCTAACCCATGGAGAATACAAGTACCGTATGTTGACTTATGCTAGGACTTTAAACAGGAACTGCATGGCAATTCATAAAAGCGAATGCATATAGGCCCTACGAGCAGAGTTTAGAACACCTTTTGATCGGTCAACTTTTAAATTCATTTGAAATCTTAACTTCAAATATTAAGGAATGAGAGCTAACAGCTATCCACTAAATTAAATACATTATGAATGGTCTGACACACAGAGCTTTTGCAATATTTATAACATACGGTCACAATTAGATGATAAAAAAGAGGAATAGGCTATCCTATAAACATAAGGGTGGCACTTAAAAGCTACGGCCTACATTTTCATGATAGAACTACATAACAGTTGAAGTATGCAGCCGTAAAGTTTAGATTTCATTGTTATACGTTCGGTTTACCTAGAATTTCGACATGCATAATGTTACATCTGGGTTTTAGTGTGTAGGGAAAATTTTTGCCGCAAGATCGTATATAGTCGAGCTATAATCGAGGAATTGTGCGTGTTCCATAAATATCTGTTTTAAGCTTTGCCGATACCCCTTGCCACTAAACTCTTTCTGCAGATCCATTCATGTATGGATCCTTTCCTCGCCACTCTGCCAACTACAGTATGTCAAGTTCTTACACCGTTCAGCGACACTCTTGGATTTGGAGCAGACATGATAAATTACTTGGCGCTGGCTGTTTGTTTGTTTGTAGATGGATTAGGTAACCTTGGCTGTAAGTAACAAATCACTTATCACCTGACAAAAAAGTGTTGGGGATTATGTGATCGGCCTCATGTGTTTGCGTTTGTTTTGCAACCAAGGAATTTAAGCTCCCAATGACCTTGCATGTATTTTCAGTTGGCCTACATATAACGTGTTAACAAATAGCTTGTAAATAAACAAACTCATATATTAGCCATAGTAACGTTATAACAACCTATCTTAATAGGACTTACGTACATGTCATAGATATTTTAGCAGAAGCAATAAATTACATAAATTTGACATACGAGGCAGGAGAATAACTGGCTTAAAATCTCGCCGCTACTCGGCTGAGACCCACACTTACCATCTCCCGACTTTAAGCCCTGTGCTTTACCCCTACACGACAGAAGCCGTATGCTCTAACTTATATGGGAGGGAATACGGATCTTTCATTCCACTATCATAAACAGGTTATTTTATGGTAATACATATGAAATTATAATTACTGATGTTTTGCATGCTCTCTTATAATACAGTATTATATGTAGGAGAAAGTATATTACCAAAGTCCAAGTATCTTACTGTTACATACGTATTTGGCAAAAAAAAAAACACATTATTCCGCTCCACTTTAATGATACATCCGTTCGCGTGTGACCAAACTCTACACTTTAATAAATTCTTGCCTGGACGATGTCTTCTGGGTACTTTCGTGTGGCTATAACCTGACAGGTTAAAGCCAAAGAGCATTCGTGGTGTTTTAGTGCATAATTGCAAAAGGCAAAGTGTAAAATCATCTTTATCATGGAAATTTGACTTTCCTTCTTTTAATATATTAGAAATGTGTCCAATATCAAAATACTCTCCAATATGTGTATGTCCGGAATGAAGACAAACCCTAGAGCCTATAGTTAAGTTGTACCATCTGTCACAAGTTAATTAATCTTAACATGGTTGAGTCGATGGTCTACAAAACATTAGAAGAATATTAATCATTTTATTTCAATATTATCATATAAACCCGATAAACAAGGACTGGCGTGTCAAATGGAAGAGGTTTATAGGAAAACATTGAGAACTTTTAAGCATTCAAAGGGTGTAAACCTGCGAAGACCTCTTGATCCACATCCAGATTCGCCCAAAATTCAATCGATCTGTTTAAAAATGTAACCTATTTGTTTCATTGTATTGCAAACGGTTCCACTCAATTTCCATGAACGTGCGGGAGACTTTTTGAGAAATTGAGGGGCCAAACAAACATTAAGCAAATAAGGTTTGTGATATATCATTATGTAAACAATTAATACGTGGGGCAGGTCATTTTACAATGTTAATCTTCCTTACATATGGAGTTGCAAAATGATACAGAAGAGAGTACGGATTTTCGAATCCGAAGATTTTGGGATAGCAATTATAGAAATATAAAGGAACATGAGCGAAAGGAAATTTAAAAAACAACTCAATGGAAAATCAAAGGGAGAGGAATTAATAAGCTCATATAGTGTACCGTTGTTGTATCCCCCTTCAATATATATATTCATGTTACATGTGTTGGTAACGATGTCGTGTGCCTGTATTTGTCGCTTGTGTTGTAAAGGTTGTCATTGCATATTTTAATTGAAAAAAAAATGTTTAAAGAAACTTTGCTGACGGAGACAAAGGAGGTTCAGTATATGTTAATATGCTCCTTCAAATGAAATGTTCTGCACTGAATATGTCATCAAAGTTTTAATTCTCAGAGAGGACTCTGATCATGAAGGGTTATAAATAACACTTCCACAGTTGAATTCCTGGAAAATTCGTGAAAGTGTGAGAGTTAATCTTAACCGGTTTTTTACAATAATTTTGACGCTTCTTTCTTACATAAAATGTTTTTGCTTGGAGATAAAATAATCAGGCACGGTTATGGAGAATAGTCAGTTCTTAGCTACTTTACACGTTTGGGTACTTCCTAGTCCTATTTACTTCCTGGATTATGGTATTCAGGTGCCAAGTATTACCTGCTTTTATAGCTGACAGTTAGTTAAATATCTGAAGATCTAGTCTTCCAAGTTTGTTCAACCTTAGCTTGATGGCAGTATTATAGATCTGGAAAGGGATCGAAGGTGAGGGGACATTAAACGTTGTAACTGGCCTACAAAATGATTAAGACTGCATATTTGGTATTAATTTCTTATTAGCGTTCATAATGACAATTCGGATGATAAACATAGGCTAACCTAGATTTACAGATAAAGGAAGTGACAATCATCTAATTCAAGAAGTTGATGTTAATTATCTAATGCTAATATATTAGAAGTATTTACCTATACTATGAAATATGCCAACAATAACGTTTACAAATGTGCTAAAATATTCTGGCAATATTTATTATTCTATAGTCAGTATCCTTCGTGGGCTTTATCATACTCTGCAGCATATTAATCGCTGTTTTTATTTCTAAAGTGACAACCATTTTGTAAAATAGGTTTCTTTCTAACACAAGTTTTCAAATATTCATTAAGTCAAGGGCCTTTTTCTGATATGTTGGTAAAAATTCTAAATTATTAGCATTGTACTATGATAGAATATATATACTAATTATATGCCAGGCAGACCCAGTCGACTGTGTGGATGTGATGGCAGTTAAATACTCTCAATATTTAAACCATTCCTTATACTGGAAACCCCGCTGTGTACTCATTGGTCATTTAAATAATCATAATTGACATTACACCCCTTATATACCGCCATTTGCTTAACCTGATTAAAAATCGACAAATATTGATTTACTACTTAAATAACTATCGCTAACGTAAATCCATCAAGCACTGTGACAATTGAAAGCAGGTTAATGTTCATTAACTTCGACGCGACTTGGTTGCAGTTGTAATACATTTTTTTATTGTACTTAAAATATCCTGTCATTAATATCAGTCTAGCTTTTCTTAATTACAGGAATACTTCTCCATAGTGAATTATATTTTTTCGTCAAATAAATTACTGCGAATCGCACACAAATGATAATCGTACGGTTTGTCAATCAAAAATACAGTCTAAGCCATGAGACTCATATTGTTCAGTTAATGCATGTGTACGGTATACAACAATAACGCCGTATCAAACACATGCACTGTTTATAAAACGACTACGTTGATAATGATAAACTGGTGTGTCCAAAGTACTAAAGCTATCCGCGAAGCTACATGCGTATCCAAGCTTTTTAATACTATGCCGGGTTTTGCATAAGTCGGCAAATATCGGTCATGCCCGATAAACCATGATAATCAATTGTTTAGCAGAACAGAGCCGAATGGTAATTTTATCTCCCAAAAGATGTCAGCACTAACCTGACGTTTTAGCCTAAATAACTTGCATGAACACATCTTCATACAGACATCAAAAGCATATGATAGAGAGAGAGTGACGGAATGTTGCCCAAACAAAGTGAAAAAAAAGAAAATCACAACCTACATTTGCTCGTACAAGGTGTTATTGTATTCTTACCAGATATTTCTTTCGCCGTGTCGAGATAGAGTTTCGTCTGCCAAACCGTGTTTTTTATTTTGTGTTTAAAGAAACACCTGTTTCATACCAGTTTTATTTATTATATTTCCGATTATTTATATTAGCATATTCTACATTAATGGTTGCATTTTCTTTACTCAGTAAGTCAAACCACCTAACGTTTCGATGACACTGCACTTCACGCCCCTGTATTATTAATTTGTGCTATTTTTTTAAATCTACTGTTCTAACTGCAAATTTAAAACAGATTGATAAATAAACCTGATTCATTCTATGCTATATAACAATAAACAGTGCCCTGCAATCTACCGAAAGTGGCCGCCTGTTTAGGCAAATAGATTTGTTTCTTAACATTGTCCTTGGAGTACCCATTTCCTTGTTCAAACAAGTATTTTGTGCATATGCACGTTGCGTGGCGCGCGGAGCGTGACCCGAGAATGAGGCCTTTGGGCCTGTTTATGATTTTTAAACATATGGAACCATTTGCCTGGTCAGCCCAGTTACAATAATTCGAATCTGCGCCCGAAACTTTTCACTCGCTCTGTTAACCCTTTTCTCTCTCGTGAAACCTTTACATTCTACGCTCAACTTGAGCTATTCATGAGCACTCTTTGGTCAATTCATCTTGGATAACATATAAAAAGAAAACACAAGATATTTATAAACAAAACTGTTCTGAACCCTGACACAACTATCACTTATTTCAATAAAACACACTGGGTGAGTAATGCCAAGTTTTAACAAATTTAATTCACAAAATATTTTGGAATGTTGATTGTCAAGGTTCAGTCTCTTAGAAACATACCTTTCACATATATTATTAATTCAAAGTCTGAATAACATATATACCTGTGAAATAAATCAAAAATATATACCGTGCACGTAAATAAGATAACCAGACACGCCTTACAAATCCAGTGGGAGGGTGCCCTCTGAATTCTATCAAATTCTAGTACCATGACTTTAGTTCTAGATAGCTGAAGGGACCGTGTAAAGGCCATGTTAACAAAACATCCGATAATTATGCTCCTTTACGCTTTTTTATGGATTTTTTTTCTAGACAGGAAATGACCGGAAGTGGAACAACCTGTAGGAAATGTCCTTGTGACAATTGTCCTTTATACATTTTGAAGTATTTGCATTCGTGTTTCTTCAACTTTTTTGCGTTTTGTGTGTATTCTATTGCTGATATGTAAGAATGACTTAGATATAATTATGGCATATATTATTTAGAAAAAATAAATATATTCACAAAATATATGATTTCCAATAAGTGTTAATGCCAAGCATACGTTTCACTTACCATGTCCTTGTACGTTCTCTCATGGTTAAGCATATGCAAGCCAGAACGTGGCATTGACGGGAATAAACTTGATGAAACTGAAGCCCGTCTTCTCGTGACGTTCGCTGTACGTCTGCCCCACGGTATATCCTGTTCATCTACGGTGCTGCCATGGTATTGCAACGGTTATAACCACGTAAAACATTGCTTCCCTAGACGAACGTTCTTGGGTTCAGTTTTTCTAAGTTACTACTATTGTATGTACGTGCACACAGGGGTGTGTCACGGCGGCGTCACCACATTCAGGCAAATTTTCCTAGGGTATCCTACTCCGATGGACTACGTTTCGGGGAGACAACAAGATTTGTTATGGCACAGCTCCTATGGGTTGACACCCAAAATCAGTTATATTCAGGGTGGTCAGGAGGTCTACATTTTTTACTCGGGGTTACAATATGTCTGATTCTCTTTAAACAATTCAAAGAGACCGTGGGCCCCTCAAAACTACACAGTTTATAAACGTCTCCCGACGGTGTCCTACGGTAAAATCTCCATCCCAGCAAGTCCCACCAAGTGGTAAGGCAGACCTTTGCCCAAGGGAAAATTCACATCTTAACAGATGGATATATGTGGCTTGTAACTATACATGTACACGAACTTAACGCTTAGCGAGTGCCCATTGGACTTTGTAATCTGTCAAGATAAAATATACCTACGGTTTGGGACTGATATCGTTTCGTTTTTTTTTTTGCCTACTCATTCTCTGCCATAAAATGCTGCATCAAACGCATAGAATAGTTATCATATGACCAAGGGGACAGGAATGAACAGGTGTGAAATAAAACCCAACACGTATCTCTCTCTTTGAGAATTTAATTTGTCCCCACGAGCACCAAAACCCCCCGTCATGCATAAGATCTGTCTAAAAAAGAGGTCGTTGTTTGAGGCGGGATTTGACCCCCGCGCCTGTTCTGTAATAAGCTGGTAAGGACTGAATGTCGCATATTTGGAGAGTCACACAGAATTGAAGTAGGTTAACTATTGTCAAGAAAAAAAATCCGCACTAATTATATAGATTTACTGAAAGTTTATTATTTGCCACAAGATAACAGCACAAGTCGGATCTATTTAGAAAATATTATCAGTAAGTTTGTCACCAGTTATCACCAACATGATTTCAAACAAATATACACGCCGCACTTTGTTATACTTGAAACATCGTCCTACTAGACCAATGTTGTTTCTAAACAATCTTAAGTGAAGTTATAATAAATGATTGTCTATTATACAGAAAGGAGTCATTTGTTTTAGTTATATCGTAAAATTTGACCTTGCAATGCATTTATAATGGTAATATAGTTCGGTTCCTGCTCCACTGCCTGGACTGTTTTGCACATTCTTAAACAAAAGTGAGTGGATTATATATTTACCATTGCAGGTGACATTATATGCTCTTACAATCATTTAGATATTTATATATGTCATGCATGCAGGTTTTGGACATGTTTGATTATCTGATCGTTGCAAACTCATTTACATAGTTCGTCAACGAAAGTGAATGGGGTTTATGTAATCGAGCGGGTTTGTATGGCATACAGTTCTTCGGTACAAAGGTCTTCTGCTTCAGAACAAAATATTCGTCACCTTGGCGTTCCTGCTCGTCCTGAGGATGGTGCACGCGTTCGTGCCAACAAGGTGAGATATAATAATAAAAATAAAAGCAAGATCTAATATTTTAGGTACACGAGACACAGAGACATATTTTAATGTACATGCATTGATCCATTTCTAGCATATTTTCTTTTGTATTAATTAAAATAGCAACATGGTCGTCGGCCAGTGTACCTGAGCATATACTGATATAAAATTAAATGATGTATATTATAAGAGAATGCTTTTAGAAGTTGTCAATATCATGTCGACATATGCTGAAACGGATTGGCAGTGGTGTTGCGGAAAAGGCGAATCAACAAAAGAAAGAAAAAATATTTAACATAATTATAAAATTACATCTAATGTGTCGTAATGATTAATGCCTGTATGTCCACCTTGCACAAGACATACACCTGATGAACCCTAATAATGGATAATTTACGTGAATAGACAATCACAGAAAATATAACATTAACCCACAAAATGAGTATGTTTATCTATCGTTATTGGGAACATGTTAACATACAAATATGTCAATTTTACGACAAAGGGAACTGAAATAAAAAATTGTATAGGCGAACTAGTTTTCTTTGTACTGTCTAGGAATTTGGATAAGTAAAATCTCTATCAGAGATGCAAGTACAGATACTGTTGTTTTGTCTGCTGTACCAAGCCATCAGGAAGGTTAATACATGAAAATCAAAATATACGACCTCGCTTAGAAGACTAACGTTATCAAATGTGCACCATGATACCAAGGTCCCATTGGTGGTCGTAAATTTGAGGTTTTACTGTACTTAAAGTATTGATGTATATAAAATGTGCCCTCATCATACATAAAAAAGTACGCCGGTGCATGTATTTAGAGAGGTAAATGCTCACCATAATCATTATAAGTGTTTGGGTGTTTATTTATATTTTCATATCTGTAAAAGATCGTAAATGTAAGTAGCTGAATGATGGTACAGAAATTTCACAGTTCTCTCCAATAATTGTACCACCTTTTTATTTCCTGTTGTATATTCAAACTAAACGTATAAGCTTCTACGGGAAATCAGTGTATACTTCAAGTACAACAACAAAAGAACTTTTTAAAACAGAGTCCGACTCATGGTGTTAATGTTTGAGGTGCTGTTGTGGAATAGAGCGATACAGTGGACCATAGCATATTTTTTTAAAGAGACTTCCTTGCTTAAATAACACAACGCTAGTCCAAAGAATACCTGACTCAGCTGAAAACGTAAACGTCTCTTAAAACGCAATCTGGATGCATTTACCAACTAAGTAAACGCAGTAGATATGATCAGATTTACCGCATAGTATGTCCCTTGGGGTTGTGGTGGAGGCACCTCTAAATTGTAGCTACTACAAAGACTATATATAATGGAACACGTATCTTATCTGTTTTATCCTGCGGTTGCTCCTGTTTTTCGAGGATTTCACATTTGCGATATGCATGGAAAGGAAAATATCGCGTAATGAAAATCGTGAACAAACAACCTAATCGTCAAGTTGGCAAGTTAAATGACAAAATAGTAATGTTACTTATGGTACCGGTAATAATAATAGGTCTTGTATGTTACATGTCAATCACGTGAATCCATGTGTATCTCAATATTCTCTTGGGAGTACTTCCAAGTCCTATTTCAATCATATGGGTTCCTTTTCCTAGGCAGACGAGTTTCACTACTTCGAGTCCGCGCCACAAAATCGTCACTCGCTCTGATAACCCTATCCTCTCTCGCCAAAGCTTCTCTACATCCTACGCTCAATTTTGAATTCTATAAATAGTGCTTTTCATGAACACTCATTTGTCAATTCATCCTGGATAACATGAAAAAAAGTTTAAGATGTTTATTGACTGTTTCTGAACACCTATCACCAATTTATTCAATCAAACACACATGATAATAATGAGGAATGTTACGTGTTTACAAACTTACGTCACAAATACTAATGAATATTGATTGTTATGCCCTAGCCACATAAAAACATACAGTTCAAAGAGATTAGGTCTCAACATCATATATACCTGTGATCAATTAAAAATATAAAACTTGCACGTAACTACGCTAACGAGGCAAGCCAAAAACTTCAGTTGGGAGGATGCCCACTGAATTCTAACATATTCTATTTACATGACAATTGTTCTAGAGTGCTGAAAGGACTGTGTAGAGGTCACGTTAACAAAATATTAGATAAGTATGCGTTTTCAGTAGCGTATGGGCTCCTGTACGTTTTTAATCGATTTATTCTTCTTTCTATGCGCGAAATGACCGAAAGTCATGGAATCTGCACGGAAACGTTATTATGACAAGTGTCTCTCATGTATGTGTAGTGTGTTTCCTTTTCAATTCGTTTTTTTTTACGAACTATATTGCGCCTTACATTGCGAGGAAAACGCTGATGTGTGAGGGCAACTTAAATATGATTATGCAATCCTCTTAGATAGCAAAAAGCAAAATATATAGTCACAAAAATATGTGATTTGCATTATGCGTCAATGTAAAGCATAAGTTTTACTTACCACGTCCTTGCATGGGGTCTCAAAGTTCAGTCAATGCCAGAGCCCGGCATTGTCGGGAATAAATTTGATGAAAGTGAAGAGTACCTCGTTCGCGGCTCGTTTGCCCCCAGAATATAAACCACGTTCATCTAGGGTGCTACCATGGCGTTGCAGCGGTTATAACCACATACAACTTTGCTTGCCGTAGAAGAACGTAGATCGGCTTTGTTCTTTTATCGCATGTACCACTGTATCTACGTGCAGATACAGGGTTTTCACGGCATCGTCACTATATTCAGGCATACTTTTCTACGGTATCTTGCTCCAATAGACTAACTTTCGGGGTAACAACGTTTCGGGGTGCCTTTGCACAGCTCCCATGGTTTGATAAACCAAATCAGTTTCATTCACGTTGCCAAGAAGTGCATATTTGTGTTCTATGGGTCACAATCTGTCCGGAATTCTTTGAACATTTCAAAGCTACTGTGGACCTCTCAAGACTACCCACGTTCATTCACGTCTCCCCACGGTGTCCTACGGTAAAGGCTGCTTCCTACCAAGTCGTCCAGCGTTCCTCAATGACTTGGTGATCCGGAGTTAGAACTTGGTAAGTGAGACCTGGGCTTGAGGGGAATGCACGTCTAAACAGATGGATATGTATAGTGTATAACTATTTATATATATATATATATATATATATATATATATATATATATATATATATATATATACGTACATAACGCTAAGTAAATGCCCAGTGAACTTTGCAATCTATCAAGATTAAAGGTACTTGAGATAAGGGACTGATATCGCTCGTGTTTGCCTAACCACTCTATCTCATTCAATGCTGCATGAAACAGATTGAATATTTTTTCATGAGACCAATTACATAGGCATACACAGGTCTGAGTATCCCTCTTTTTGAGAATAAATTTTACAGCTTACAGTGTATGTAACATGTCAGTCAGGCCCTGTTTTATACATTAATTGCATTAGATGCACCCGTAGAAAATCCCCTGTACTATATGATAAATATTTATGTAAAAAGTTGTAAGGTCCTGAATGTCGCATATTTGGTGAGTCAAGTCAGAGCAGGAACAAGTAAACTATTGTAAAATAAAACCACCAACTGTGTTTTTATTATTTAGATATATTTATAGATCACTAATTTGCCACAAGATGGCAGCACACATCGGATCTGTTTAGAAGTTATTATTAGTAAGTTGTGTACAATTTATTACGGGATGTGCTACGGGGAGCATGATTCAGCTTTCATTCCTTAATGCATTTAGTGATAGTTGGTGTACCTTCGTTTCGTTGATTAGTTCAGCTGTACACATAATGAAACGTCTAGTTTACATAAGAACAAGTTCTATACATTTTAGGTACACGAGTCACAGAGACATACTTTTATACACATACATGGTTTCTTGTCTACCATATTTTCTTTTGTATTAATATGAATAGCTACATGGTCGTCGGCCAGTGTACCTGAGCATATATTAATATCATGTTGAATGATGTATATTTATCATGGCATGCTTTCAGAAATAACAATATCATTTCGACATATGTCGACAGGGATTGGCACTTTTGTCCTGGAAAAGGCGAAACAACAAAAGGAAGAACAAAATACCGAACATAATTAAAAAATACAATTCATTCATCTAAAGTGTGATAATGATTAATGTCTGTATGCCCCCCTTGCAAAAGACATACACCCAACTTCGATGAACCCTGTGTCCCTTGGAGATAATTAACGTGAACAGACAACCACAGCCAATAAAGCATTAACCCACAAAATTAGCTTGTAAATGACTACATTCAACTATCGTTATTTGGAAAATGTAAACATGCACAATGCTTCCATTTTTCGACAGAAAGGACTGAAATAAATTGTCTGAGTGAACGATAGATATTTTTTTGTATCGTCTAGGCTGTTAACCATAAGAAAGGTTAATGTTAAAGCTGCATTTGATATGTATTACAATAAAATGCTAAACTTTAATATATTGTTGTTCTGTCTGCTGTACCAAGACATCAGGAATGTCAAAACAGTAAA
Source organism: Sipunculus nudus (assembly GCA_026874595.1). Lineage (NCBI taxonomy): Eukaryota > Metazoa > Annelida > Sipuncula > Golfingiida > Sipunculidae > Sipunculus > Sipunculus nudus. The sequence goes on from CM049317.1 coordinate 17,423,651, forward strand.
ACCTAAATAAAACCCGTATCTGTTTAACGACCACTTGTTCACAGTCCCGAATATTTTTTTTTATATTAGCCCTCGTTAAGACGACCAACGCGAATGTGCGCCATGTTATCAAGGTCTCATTGGTGGTCGTCAATTCGAGGTTTTACTATACTTAAGGTATTGATATTTGTCAAACGCGCTCTCATCATACATCAAGAACGTACGCCTGTTAATACAGTAAAATCAAAATATACGACCTCGCTTAGAAGACTAACGTTACCAAATGTGCACCATGTTACCAAGGTTCCATTGGTGGTCGTAAATTTGAGGTTTTACTGTACTTAAAGTATTGATGTCTATAAAATGTGCCCTCATCATACATCAAGAAAGTACGCCTGTGCATGTATTTAGAGAGGTAAATGCTCACCATAATCATTAGAAGTGTTTGGATGTTTCTTTATATTTTCATATCTGTAAAATTTCGTAAATGTAAGAAACTGAGTGTTGGGACAGAGATTTCACAGTTCTCTTAAATATTTTGAACCCTTTTTTGTTTCCTGTTGTACATTCAAACTACACATATAAGTTTCTCAGGGAAATCAGTGTAAACTTCACAAAAAAAAACAAACAAAAGAATCTTTTAAACAGGACCGACTCATGTTGTTAATTTTTAGGTGCTTTTGAGGAAAAGAGGGATAGAGTGGACCATAGCATATCTTTTTTAAAGAGACTTCCTTGCTTTAATAACAAAACGCTAGTCAAAACAATCAGACTCAGTTTAAAAATGTACACGTCTCTTAGAACGCAATCTGGATGCATTAACCATTATAAAAACAGCAAACCTGATCAGTCATACCGCAAAGTATGTTCCCTGGGATTGTGGTGGAGGCATTTATAAATTGAAGCTATTACAAAGACTATACATACTTGAACACGTATCTGATCTTTTTTATACTGCGGTTGCCTCCTGTTTCTCGAGGGTTTCACATTTGCGATATTCAAAAAGGAAAAATATCGTAAAGAAAACCTACGTGCATAAACAACCTAATCGTCGAGTTTGAACTTTAAACCCCATAATAGTAATATTTCTTATTTTACCGGTAAATACTATATGTAAACACTCTAAATCAAAAACATAAAAATAACAAAAAATATTATATTAGATCTCTCCTTGGGTCCCGTCTAATCTTTCTGATTGTGAGTACTTTTTGAACAGTTCAAAACAAGGTAAAATGAAAATCACGAATTATAAGAAAGTTTTTTTTAAATCTTTTTCTTATTTTCTATTTTTAATCAGTTTTTTTTACCAGATAGTCACGACATACGGTATTGTACGTCATATTTTATTACCATAATATAGGAATTACTTATATTATTTTATCTAATCTAATAAAATAAGGGAACATAAGGGGGTTTTTCGTACCCAAGTGACATATCACTACCAACCCGGATTATGTCGGATTTGTCGGATACACACCAAAGTCTAATCAATTCCTCATTTACCAATCCCTATAGAGCCCTACAAATGAGCAAGTTATGTTGTGATGAAACACATACGAATGAACCCACCTTCCATGTCTTATATAATGTCTCACTGCATAATGTGGGCTACCTCATAACTACAGCGAAACTACATAATGGCCTGTCCTGAAAACAAAACAAAAAAACAATTTACCTTAGTATATTGTGGATGGTAATCAAAGTGCGCGGCGTCCTTTCATTTTCGCGAATAATTATTATTATCCGATATATAATGATCCGCATAGTTTAATAAACTAAAGGTTTAGCCAGCCAAAACTCATGCCACTGACAGTTGGCATCTCCTCTCCTCATCAACTTAATATTCATATATTTCCTTTTGGTAATCATTTTTAAAACTTTTTTTGTGCCCCCCCCCCCATACAAGGCGATCCTCCCTCCAGCCCAGTCAGCCACCCCCTTAATCCGCCCCTAAATCTGCGTCCGCGGGCATCCAGTTAATGGCTGTAGGACCATAGGATCTTATCGCAGTCATTGGCAATTAACAACTAATTAAAAAAGTAATGATGCAGTTGAAAATTACCCTTACATTCACTATAATCAGAACATAATTTAATAACGCAATATTTAACTGTATATATTTATTGCGAAAGTGTAGCGTGCCGTGATGACGACGCTGACATACACTTAAGCGAGTAATAACTTGGTCTTCGCTAGCTTCCTAGCACGCTGGTTAGAAATTCAGATTATATTATAGAAAACGTGTACCTCAATTTTACAGGCAGCATCTTAACACCTGATATTGCTAAGAAAAGTTAGACTTAACAAGACTTAAATAACAACATTTAATTGACAGTTGGAAAAAACAGAACACTTATCTGAAGTTGACTTGGGACTTTGATGTGGTCCCTATATTTACCATTTTGTTACATCTAGTTTATATTTTTATATATTTATTTATATTTTAGAAAGTTAGAAGTCGATTGAAAAGACACATTGATATGTAGAAAAACACCATGTTAATAATTCATTGATGTTAAGATCTGACTGACGCAAAAAGGAGCTGTATTTTTTTATCATTAACATATAACACGTGATCGTAATATGCAAATCAACAAACAAACAAGACATAACAGCAAATCTGCTCAGATACTGAAGACTAAGCAACGCTCCGGAGCAATTTTTTTTTAGCCCATAATACATTTGTACTTCCGGCCGCTTACGACAACTATTGCGCAAAATAAAGAACCGCGGACAAGACAAATGGGAGTGCGGTTATTCTATGACTCAAGCTGTTCAATTTAACATCTATGAAATATTCGCTAACAGAATTCAAATTAAACGGCAATTCTCTGACTTTGAAAGACATTCATTTTAAGTCCATTCATACATAGCTGTTCGTTCAGAACATAACAAAAATGATCAGTGTTTGCAAAAAAATTGAGTGTTGTATAATATAAAAATATTTACGAAATGTTTTACATGGAGAATATTTTCTGGGGAACACATAGTAATAGTTGACCTTACAACCGGGAGAAAGATCATCTGCAATGCAGTTACTATTGATTGAACATAGCATAAATATATATTATATTTCATACTGATAGAACAAGAAATGAAACTATATGCACTTATGTGCAAAAAAATATGCCTTTCGATTAATGCTGAGTACTCTGTCTCGCTTTTATTTTGAAATTAACCCTGATTATAATAGTAATAGGCGAGGTTTAAACAATACGTCTGTTATCCTTAGACTCCGTGAATCGGAAATGAGAATCTATCTACCGTTCCAGGTATCTGCCACACAGTAAATATATAAGCCTAGAGGAAATGTTGTAACGGTTCATCACCCCACTGCTTTGTCGGAGGCGAAGTAAAGGATAAAGTTCACCCCAAATAACATTGACCTCTGGAACCCCGGGATAATGAAATTTACAAATAATGATATTTCACAATGCTACATAATCCTGTAAGTTAAAATCATTATACATGGTAATCCAGATTACCTAAAAATGTGTTGAATTATTTATTTTGTTGTACATTAGTTCTCTATTGTTTCAGATTTTTAGTTGTTTAAACGTTTTCAGTAAATTTGCAATTAAACATACCAATTAGGACCGAAACTCAGTACCTTGCTACCTGACGGAGGTTGACATGTTATAAAACACCAGTGAATCCAACAATATGCGGATGAGGGCGCGGTAGTTCACAGTGTTTCAGCGACTTCTACTTCAAATATACGGGTCTAATGGCCACAACACTCTCAAGGCAGATATGTTCCCAACTGAACAAGGATTAAACGATATTCTTATATTTCCGTTCCCTTTCAATCTCTGACCTTAGAAGAATATTGAATCTGGTCATGGGGATTAAAATCCTGTCACAAGTCAATTAGGGTAAACCGTCAGTTTGATAAAATATTTTTTTATTTAAAAAGAATAGTTTTCTTCTCATACAATGGTCGGTAAAAAGAGGTGATATAATCATCATCCCAATCGCAAGACCGATACTTCAAGACCAAGAAATTTTGGGACATGAGCAGTCGCCTCAAGTTGTCTGGTTGGGATGACCCCCAGTTGGTATACCGGATTTCCTGTCCGGATGTTTACGAATCCAGTAACCCTTATTAGCATGGTCCGATCCAGACGTCCAATAGGACTTGGAATCTGTCACATAATATAATCACTTAATATACGCCGTAACTTTTGTTTAATATGTTAATGTTTGATTAATTTGCACCCTACTTTTGAATCATTAAATTACATTTTATAGCGAATTGAGATTTTTCCTCCTTGTACACACACACGCATATATATATATATATATATATATATATATATATATATATATAATCAATATAATACATTAAGGTTCAATACATCACAGTGAAAGTGCTCTACCGTACGGGGAGCATTAATAATATTACACTATGTATATAGTTAGTTTGTTACAGTACTGTAGTACATCATGAAATCAAGCTAACTATAAACATAGTATAATATTATATATATATATATATATATATATATATATATATATATATATATATATATATATATATATATACATGTATGTAAATGTCATTTTCAATAAATATTGTATGTTTCGATAAGCAAAATCAGTAATACAAGAGGTCGACATAGCTATTACAATCGTCTTCCCATAATTGATACCTTAACACATATAATTATTCCTAAAGACTATGGCAGGATTATTTAAGCAACGCTTCGACCGAATTAAAAAAAGTGTTATACTGATTCAATGTTCCCATGTTTTACTGATTTTAGCTCGACGACGAAATGGTCGTTCGTCCGTCCGCCCGTTAACAGTCCGAGTTTAAAAACTGATGGACCTACGAATCGAAAATTTGTATATACATTTAGATTTTTTTTAAGTTCTACCAAACCAAAAGCTGGGTCACTACAACTTCGATTAAGGATAAATCTCCGTTTCCCAGTTAAAGCTTGTTGTGACACTTCAAGAGTGCCGCCTTATATTAAAACCACTGGTGTTGTTTTGTGAATATTTGGCATAGATATTCTTTTATAAATTTCCCAGATACATGCTTGCAATTAAGTCAATTTTGTGTAAATTTTAGAATTTATGGGCCTGAATAATGTATCTTGTCGAAACATCAGGAAATATATTTCTCACTTAACATGTATCTATGGAATCTGGAAACTTTGAGTCAAGGAAAACATTTTATGTAATCAAAATTAAAATATATGCCAGCAAAAAATTAGATTGTTGTAGATTGTTTAAGTTATTAACATACATGTAAAATCAATACCTCAAATTTTGCTCAATTGTTAACTAACCATGGCACATTTTTGTACGGAAAGCATTGTTGTTTTTATTTTCACAGCATATACACAGAAGGATTTACGCTTTTTAAATCTGTAACTTGGAAGGAATTGATACAAATGAGTAGGTTTCATTTAAGTTTACAAACACCAAGTCATGCATTGTTAAAATCAATCCAACCCTGTACAATGAATGATGGGCAGTGAGTGCTCGAGCCCTCACCTGGCGAGCTGTTACGTATAAATTGTTTTTCCACCAAGGCAGCTAGCTCCCTTTGCTAAGCGGGCTGACTTCCCTAACCCCTATGTAGTGGATGCATGTTAGAAGAAAGTTATAATTTTATTATATTATTTTTCTTTCTTGAAGTTTGCTATATTTTTTAATCTGTTTTTGCACTTTAATAGGTTTAAAATGTGCGCACATTTAAATATGTGTCCATAATTTTATGTATAGCTGTAAAAGTGTGAATGTTCATGTTGTGAGGACTTCCTTGCCTCAGAAGGGTTAAAACCGGTTTGTTTTTTTTTTTCTTAACATGTGTTAAATTGAGTATTAAATTATACTTGAGATAATATTTAGCCTAATAATGTAAACCAACAATGTTTATACCTGATTCGAAAAGATAATTTTTATAAGTTTAACTGAACTTTTGTATTTTGGTTATTTGTTTTTGAAATAGTAATCCAAGGAATAACCTAGAAGATGCCATGTTGTGGAGTTTAGACATATAATTCTTAATGGGAATATTTCTTTTGAATTTTGTAATTTAAATAATAGTGAATTAAATGTGTATGTATAATTTGATATGACCAAACTAAGGATAAATGATGATGCAACTTCTAATTCTGAATTAACATATAATTTGCAGATTTTTTATATTATGAATTTATGAATTTTAAATTAAAAATATTCAATATGATAAAATTTATTAATTAAATATCTCATTTGTTCTCCAGCCAAAAAAAATTTAAATGGGAAAATGATTTTAATATCATTCCCCTGCCTCAGCAGAAAGTAAAATAACGTTATTTGTCCTTTCTGTCCACCTGTTCGTCCATCTGCAAGTATGTCATATGCAACACAGTTTATTCAAAAACCTTAATTTTTTTTCATAGCAGTCATGGCCTACAAATGTCCACGTATTAAAAGTCTTGACCGAAACGAAAAGGAAATTAAAAATTAAAAAAAAAATATTTTGTGTGTGTGGCTTTTTAAAAGCAATACTATATCGTCTGAATATCTCATAAGATCACCAGTGAATCAATCATCGATCTTACCCTCGGCGTTTGTCATCCTGACAGCATTTCTCAAATTCCGATTCTTCACTTGTTTCAATGTTCAGTAATTCGCCAGATAGAACATTACAAGCAGGATTAGCAATTACCCTTGGCCGATCAAAATAAAGTTGCCTGTAGCAGGATATCAGAGAAGATTCCTGGCTGTGTATGAAGGGATGTTCATAGCCAGAAGGGCAACGGTTTTGACCTGATGTAAAATGCAGAAAAAAAAACACAATTTGACAGATTTCTACTTGGTTGATTGTGTAAAAGGGCGGGTTTTAATAAACCTGTTAAGATTTTAGTCTTGGCTTGGTTTTTGATTTGCGATGTCGGATTAAACGACTCTCCATGCCGTTCATATCGCGGTCTAACTCAAGGCTGCATCTGTCTTGTCCGTAAATAACAATACTCACATCGTCTTACTCAGTGTGATGGTCCAAAAGTTTTGGTTTTCAATTTCAACGAGTATACATAATCAAATGCAGCATGCTTTGCAGCTGTCATACGTCTACAAGGCAGGGCTCTATTACGAAGAAAATACCGTTGCATTACCGAAAAGTTTTCTTGTGACTGTCCATGAATTATAACATATTTTTATAACCTTTAACAATATTGTACCTCGATACTCCTTCAAGACTTACCATAACTTATCTTGGGTTACCAAAGCAATAGGATATATATCAAGATTGTCCTCAAAACAGTCTTGGTAATTAAAACCGAACTCCAAGAATCGTCTTGAGCATAATACTGTCTTGGGATGTAAATTGAAATCCACCCCTGACGTGAGTTATATATCGATGTTACACATGATTTAGGTTTGGGAGCAGATAAAATCACTTTGTTACGATTGTGACGTCATAATTGTTAATATGACGAGTCAAATGTGCTATTCGACACAAGTCCAAATGAGGCAATAGTCACTTCAGTCGGCACATATAATAAATGATACCGAAGGTTCTTTTTAAACAAAACATTTGTGGGAATCGTTAAATATAGTTAAGTGGACAAACAGGATGAGTGGAGGGAGGGGGACTAAAGTTCAGAAAGTCAAGAATATGTGCTTAAACTGTTCATTTGCTTTTTATCCATGTGTATAATTACCGAATATCGTGTTGCTCTTCGATTCACGTGACTTCAGAGAGTGGATCATCTCCAATACCATTATAATTTGACATGGAATCATATAATTACTGCATTCTCTTTCACAACTAGCGGACCACCTGCGTCTCAGGAAATGTTTTGTTGATTGAATTCCCCGTCGTGGGTCTGTTTGGATGGCTCAGGGGTTGAGACTTTTCTGAACACAGACCGTTTTGAAGCTAGTGCTTGGCTAGCTGTAAAGAAAACATGAAGTTCAACAGTACTGTACAAAATATGTTATTTTTATATCTAATAGTTTTTACTTACGCGGTCCAGACCCACTTCCACTCGTGCCTCTGGTCAGACCCGGAGCTCCAGAATTTTTGGATATCTGGAAATAAAATGAAAAGACAACATAGGCTACGGAACATCCAGGGAGTAGGTTGCGTTCATGCCCAGCCCTCTCCCAGCCACCTCAACACAAACCTTCAGACCAAGAGGGGAAAATCACGTTTAATATTATTACTACAATCCCCTTCTAGGCAGAATGGTAGGCATATCGATTACATTTAAAAACAAGTGACACATTGGTCATGATGCTCAGCTAACTAAGAAGTTATTCACAAAACGCCATAGAAAGTATCCCGATTCAACTGAAGCTTAGCTCGGAGGGTATGGGTAACAGAGACCTAAATGTCAAGTTAGAAGATTCTAGGTTCAGTGGTTAACGGACAATAGCTGCTTTTAATGTGTCAAAAAATGGAAAAGAAATTGTAAATAATAGAGGAAAAAGCAGGAAATTATGAAACTCTCCATGATCAATATGTATGCACAGAATCATGGTGATCAATGCAGTAGTTTTTCAGATACTGAAGTTTTTGTATCAAACCTTTTTTAAAATTCTTGGGGGGGGGGGCATGACTTTCAGTCAGCTGAGCTAAACAATGACAAACTTGCCTGGTTATCAAGAAAGCCGCTTATAAACAAATATATATATTCAGGTTAATACTCGACCAAGAAAACATTTGCAAATTGTTCCCATGTTTTTAGGATATGTAAATGAAAATGTTAATTTCAATGGTAAATGTGTCCTACATTAATTCAAATTGGATCGTTCAATTAGTTCTTTAGATTAGTTCCGGGAAACGGATAGTCCCCCTCACAAACAGAACCCAGCTCGGTCGTTACGCCACCGTGAAGGGGCTCTACTAAGCAGAATAGTAATTGTATTGAATTCATCCACATGAAGAACATTAAATGCCACATTTACGGAATATGGAAATCCCACGTTAAGTTTTTGGAGTGATTATTCTAACAGCCGTTTTCTCGTATGCATACATTCCTCAGAACATGTTATTCCCATAAAATTTTGCTAATTTGTTTATGGCCACTGATCACTTGATTTATCATTAACATCTGGTGGGTAGGTCGAACGCTGACTCCATGGACACGGACTCCAGATCAAATCTTTCCATGATTAATGCTAGTGATTAGTGCACCTTTATTATTACCAAGTGTCTTGGCAGTGTCAGGTGATATGTCAGCTATGTCTTATACAGTTATTACTAAAACGTATGTCTATACGTTTATCATATAAACACATTTCTTCTTCTCTTTCTTCTTCTTCTTCTTCTTCTTATTATTTTTATTATTATTTATTTTTATTTAAACATTGCAGATTAATTATTCCATGTGATTGTTTCTAGGCGTTCCCATAATGATGCATTAACATGTAACGTTAAAGGTCCGCACATATGTATTTAAAAATATAATAAATATGATTATTTTAGCTTTTTAATCGAAATGTTTTATAGATTAAGCCAGTATATAAAGGCTTGCATAAATGTATTTTTATGCAAGACGAAGAAACAATCCATAAAATATCCCTCATGATTTGCATCAATAAGAAAAGCCACTAAGACTGGCAAATGAGAGCCATGGTCTCATTCCCTGTACACAAAATGTCCCTTGGTGAGCTTGTGGGGGAGGTTATATCGTTGCCCGCCGCATACATTCCAAAATCGAGAGTCAGTCAAGTATCAAACTGAAATATAACTTAAATCTGCATGAACTCTTCAAAGGTGGAGTACCGGGACTGCCATTCAATGTCTTGAACGTTTTGTGTGTGTTTGTGCCTCATGGCTCTTTGATCGACGCTGTGATGGTATTGTGAACTGCATCATTAACAAGTTGTAGTGTCTTAACTTTACAGCTATTTGAAGAAGAAAACGAAAGGGTAAACAAACGTCGTGTGCTTAGTGGCTCATAATTTCGAAACAAAGAAAGGAATAATTATTAGCAATAAGAGGAACAAGCGAAACAAAGAAATATATGATGCTATTTGAAATAGGAGTTTCTATTTGATATTTGGATGCGTCATAAAATGATAACTCCTAAAAGAATGACAATCGTGATTCGGCCATGGTGACCAGTTATACGTAATTTATGTTGACAAGGCTCATACTCATCAAGCTCGGTGGCTCTGTCGCTCAACTCGAGGTCATGCCGCTTTAATGTTCGGATAAAAGATGTGCACAGTGCATCAATCGTAACTACAGCCGTTATGTGCGGGTACATATTTAATGCCGGCAAGGATCTTTCCCATAAAGCTCGATGGTTTACAAACCAGGTCCGTTACTAACTAATTTGCCTTTCTTCTCTCACCGAAATATCATTTCGAAATGAGAAGTTATTAATTAACCAAACTTAATTGATTCCTTACTCTTGATTTACCTGGGGTAATGATACAGGCCTCGAAATAAAGGATGGAAGACGGTATCCTTCAGACTGACTCTCTTATATACCATAGAGTGTGATACACTTCTTTACTGCTTCAATTGTTCGTGTTATGTTTGCTATGGCAGCGCGGCCTGATAAGCGTAAGCTTGATATGAGGACCATTGAGCAAAACTACGAAGCACTATCTAAGGTGAAACTTAGTGGCAAGATCAAGACAGATTGCAAAGGACTTCAACATTTCCGCCAACACGCTGAGTAAATGGACAAAGAATGCTGAGAAGATTAAGGCGGCCTATGCTGACCACAAGTTCCGACCACAACGCAAACGCATGCGAGTGGCCAAGGCGGACGACTTGAAGCAGGGACTGCTAACATGGTTAAACTCTACTCGTTCACAGGACATCCCAGTCAGTGGACCCATACTGCATGCCATGGAGGAAGACCTCACAGTCAAGTTAGTGGTTGCCAACTTTAAATGCAGCAAAGGATGGCTGCTGCGTTTCAAGAAGCGAAAAAACATCACCGTCTGCTCCTTGTGTGGTGAGGAGAATGCTGTGGGCTCTGCTCTCGTCGACAACTTGAAGACTACAGCTCTACCGAGCCTACTGGAGGAGTAGGCCCCCGAGGACATCTATAACCCAGGCGAGACAATACTGTTCTTTTGTCTTCTACCTAGCAAGTCGCTGACTGCCAAGCGAGACACGTGCCATGGCGGCAAGCGATAACAAATCTAACTAATTAACTTAAAGCCCGGGAGCTTTGAAAATGTCCGCACGCTACCAATAGCCTACAGAGCAAACAAGAAAGCCTGGATGAGGTCAGTGCTCTTCACATAGTGAGTGCGCAAGCTAGAAAAGAGTGTCATCGCAAGAGACGCAGCATCGCCTTAGTAGTGTACTGAAAATGATCTGAGCAAATCATTTGATTGTCTATGTGATTTAATACATGTATGTGCTCATATTTTACTTTCTTGATTTACCAAATCCTTTTTTGGTGGTGCTTATATGCATTTTTTATAAGTTTTCTGTATGACTGCACATTAACCTGAATAAGCTATTTGGTAATTATTCACTTGTCCATTTCCCGGAAAGAGGACCATAAGTTACGGTGATTTATTGATACTAAATAAACCTTTAGCGAAACCTTATTATTATAATGCCCCACATATACTCTCGAAGGTAGCCTACAGTAATTCCAATTGAGCTGCTTTGGAATTCCTTTTTAGGACATATTAATTATTGCTAATATACACTTTCAAGTAATCACTCCTATTGTTTCTATATTAGAGTTCAAAGTAAAAAGAGCTGAGCATATAGATTTCAACCATAAGAGCGGATAAAGTGATATCACAGTTTTACAAATATTAAAGACCTGGTTCCACATTAAATACCAGCGGGCGTAACTGGGCAACATGGAGGTTAATATGATATCTGCAACTCTCCACTTTGGCTCTGACCGTATTCTGAATATTAGCTGTGAAGAAGATGTTATCTGAGCTGGATTTTGGCAGACATGTTCCTAATCCTACAAAGGACATATTAACATAATCTGTTTTGACATAGCTTGTGTTGTTTATGCAATACAATTAAATATATCTGCTCAAGCAAGCCCCAGTTTAAATTTGCCCAGTAGGAGGTGCAAAGCAGTATGAGTGGCCAATCAGGAGCAAGCCCTGAGTCACCCTCTTTGTTTGTAAAAAATCTCACATGACTGTTGTTATCGGTCCACATTCTCACTCATCCAAGTCTATATATATGTTTGTAATAAAATATTACTTACCAAATATTTTGAAGTGTAACTTTACATCATATATAAAAGGTATACATTATTGCAACCCATAAGAACATCAGGTGAAATACTAGAAATATAACAGTCTATGTCCTGTTTTGTACTGTGAAAATATAATTTTGGGTAAGTGCCTGAGGCTATGTTGAAAAAAATCTAGAGATCCAACGTGTCCATATGCTATTTCTATAAGTATAAGTAGCAGGCTTGAGATTCTTTTCTGACCTCCTTGGAGCCTCTGCTTACTCAGGGTTCCACCTGCTGCTGCACGGCCTGTCAACATTCTCATTCGAGTGACAAATGGCTAGGTTAGTACGCATCTCATACTGAGTCTTTCCAAAAACTATCCGTTTATCATAGAATATATTTAAAACGTTGTAAAATCTTTCAACATAATTAGTGTCTAGCGCCAATGTATAAGATGAAGCATTTCTGTATACAGCAGATTGTTTTATCACTTTTGACATCAGCTCAACTGCTTTCAAATCTGTAGGAATAATTTCGGATGTTTCATAATGAGGGTCAGTTTTGCACCATGAAGATTTGTTGCATCTAGCATGGTCATTTTGATAATGATTCACAATATTATCAAGTTGATTCCGCAACTTGCCAGGAACATTTTGGCAGTTCCTCATGACCCGATGAAAATATGTCCTTATTGACCCTGCTTTATCACTGAGCAACCAGTGCAATGTCAGACCGTGCTTGTAGCTTTCCCCTGGCCAGATTTGTCATCACTTTCATCACTGAGCAGGCAGTATGCCGGGTGTCATTCTGGTTTATTGTGAACTTCCTTTCTTCTCTTATAAATTTATTTATTGTCGCATTGTTGTCATGGACATGTACACCAATCTCTATATTTTCTGCATCATAATATTTATACTCTGTACCAAATCTTTCATGTTTTTCTGTAGTTTTCTCATCTGATTTTGTTATATGTTTATTTCTCAAAACTTTATGAGATTGATAGCCGATGGAAACAACATCATTTTTCCTACCCCCGTGACGAGCATCAGTTATGATTGTTATACCTTCTGTGAGGTCCCCATAAGGTCCGATGAGGTCTCCTCAAGAAGAGTTGTATAGCAAGAACCCTGGGCCTCCTCGTTAACGCAGTCACTGAAGGTGGCAACCATCTCTGTCATACGGGTATGTCCTATCTGTCCAAAATCTACAGCTTCAGCAAAATAAATGTGAAGGTAGCAACTAACTTGTCATATAACCATAGACGAATCTCATGTTGACAAGGCTGGTGCCATCAGGTAAATATGGTGATGCTCCCCAGGAAATCTGGTGCTTGGCACTACAGGCAAATTTTATAAATCCTGGTTGCCCCATTGTAGAATAGACATTCCAAAATAGGTCTTTCTTTACAAGAACATTGATATTTATTGTCCACCAATCTGATTAACCAGTTACTGTATATCATCTTTTGTGGGGCAACTCTTTCTTCATTAGTCTTAATTTCTCGAGTAGGGTTTCCTTCCTAGTACTGTCACCCGGACACTGAAGCTTGTATTTTGGTTGTCTCCCTTGTAGGGATCTTTGCTTTCGCATTCTCTCTGCTGCTATATACAAGTAGTAAAGTTTAGCTAATATTTGTTTTTAGTTATATCCGCGTCAAACAAGTGACTGAGTGCTACATGTGTTTTACTGCCTTCCATTGGACCTACTTACACCTTATATATATATATATATATATATATATATATATATATATATATATATATATTTCAGCATCTTCATTAATACCCATTAACACTGGTATGCTTTTTGATGATACTGAAGGAGATGCTGATTACATGACCATAATGACAGATAAGGGGACATTTTGGCCCTGCACTTAGTAATACTGACACAGGATATTAACCATGTTTAGGGTAGGTGAGATACTGACCCTGCTGTAGAGAAGGGTTTTTATCAAGATCAGTCATGGCTGATACGGCCTAGTTTTGCAGAGTCTTCATTCTCAATATGATCAGAGACATACTCAGACTTGTTTCTAGAGATAACCAGCATTAGATATTTTCATGGAAGAAGGCATGGAAAAAAATGGTATTATTGGTGACAAATGAGCAACAAAATACCATGAATGTTCTTTTTGGACGTAGTGGTTGGGCCTCTGTAGAGGGGCTGAAGAATTGGAACAACAACAAACTACAGGTGCACAGGGTGACGGGGATCCACCGACATCTGAGAGTAATGATGAGAAACATGTTTTTCTCTTTTACCGACCACGCACGTGTGTGAGAGCCTCGTTCAAATGTAAGGCTCAAATCCCTCGCTGAAAGCAAGCGTTATTCATTTGAACAATAGTAGTGTTTGAGGTTGAATGACCACGATGCACGCATTCCTGTCATTGCCGAAGGCAGTTCGGCTGTGCTCGGTCAAACTTACGTGCAAGTAAGTAAAAACGGATAAATCACTCAAAATTATATGTACATCAAAATTATTTGTTTTCATATGTCATTCCGGAGATAATAATCTTTAAAATGATGTATGACCACTATTGTACATAACGCGATTTTAGAGAACATTGCAAACAGACGCGAACCGAATTCCTTTTATGAGTATTAGATATTGCTCCGAATTCCCTACAATGCGTTATTTACCATATATTTACACAATATTTAAGTTTAGGTATTATTAATCCTAGTAAAGTTAACATCTGGCCTCGCCTTTTTTTCGAGGCGCATTACATAGCGTACCTACTGTTTGTGTGTGGGGGAGGGGGGTCTCCAGATATCACATAGGTACCTGGCCATATAACATGAAGTATATGCATATAATATATGTATATTTACTGAGTATTTTATATATAATTCACTTATTATATATAAAGTATGTGCCTTGACATCTTCCTTGACACCCACTTTAGAAAAAAAATTAAAAATCCGATCTTGTAATTATCGAAGACCCATCACAATAGCTTAGCATGGCTGAAAGTTTGAACTAAAGAGGCTCATTTTACATTTTTTAACTGACCTATCAGTTGTAGGAGGCTTATAGGATTGGTTACACAAATATTACACAGTCACTAGCCCTAACATTCACTCTACAGCAAAAGACAGCAGTGAAAATGCACTTAACTGTTGTTTTCTGTGGGGAATCCCCATAGTGACCCTGCTGACCTGCTTCATTAATATTCATATATTGGGTTTAGTACCAGGTTTAAGGAGTTATTACTTGGTCTGGCTAAACCTTCTTTGTTCCTCCTTTGTGCATACCGTTTAGACTACACTGATAATCCCGTTTTAGCCTGTCCAAGATTAAGCAAATACATGGACTATATTAGGTTTACTTAGTCAGCTTCTGATTATACGGGCCTTAGTATCTGGAACGGAACATCCCGAACGATTCATTATTGTATTCCTTTTCTCAATATTTGTTTTTCTGTGGATCGCCTTAGGTAACCTAAACCCGTCATAAAAGCGTTTAAGGGGCCTTCCTTCCATTAAAAGTACCCATACAAATCTTGGTGATGAGCGCGCATAACAATGGGAAAGACTTGGACCAGAAAATTCCGCGGAAAACGTCCGAACTGGAAGTAAATCCATAAGGAGTCGTTATATCCTTCACGCTACACTGCTCCACTTAATGCCGCCGTTAAACTCCTTCTGGTTAGAAAGCCAGGTTCCAGGAAAATCCGTGAAATGTCTTAAGAAAAACTGAAGAGATGGCTGCAATTTGGAAATACATTTGTATGACAATAGAAAATTAAAGCTAATGCTAAAAATAGGCATAATCGTACGATAACCATTTAACGCCATAGTCAGATTCAATAAGCGTACCACTATTCAGGAGAGTAAAAGGTTACACTTGAATATGTAAGTTTAAAATACATATGAAATGCATAAACATAAAACATTTGTTCCACCATTCTTAAAAGTTAAGACCAGAAAAAAAATTGCTGAAAAGTGTTAATGCGATAATCACATGAACAACAATATAAGTCCATATATACTGTTAAGTTCTAGTGCGAAACACGATTTTACGATCAAGGCTGAGGTCACTGAATTCCAACTTTGTCCAAGGTTATTTATTCGAAGCACATCGGATAAAAAATACGAATCCGCTGCCGAAACACGTTTCCGAATGTTTTACAGAAACACTTCTGGAAAACCCTCAATGTTTCTGGTTTGTATTTGGTTTCTTTTAAATAATAACGCAATGCTTGGCGATTGAACCCGAATTCTGCAGACGTACATTAGGGCAGTGTGCACGCTCGTGGGTCAATACGCCGATGATCACAAAATAATCAGTAACGCTCACTTGCCGTCACATAATGGCAACTAGACTGGTCCAGTCGATACAATAGCTAACATATAATTCCTTCCATTAATAGCTCCCTCAATGTAGCTCTTGCCAGTTGCGGATCCTGATGGCTAAACTTTGTTTAGTAAATTTAATATGTATATAAATATATATTATTTCAACGTAACCTTTCAGTATATGAAAGACATGAATAAGAATGAGCTGTTTTTTTTTTATTCAACTATTACACTATTTATTCCTTAAAGTTAAGTATAGGTTCATGGGAGAGGGTACATATTGTGATTTTTTTAAGGAATGAAAAATAAAGAGGTCATTTTGAGGCATCTCTCAAATAAAATATGAGAAATTTTTGCTCCTTAACTGCTGTTATCTTAAATGATTGTCACATGGTACTGAAACTATAGGGGTTGTGGGTATATTTATGTGCGGCCAGCCTTGATATCTATATTTCTTCAAAGTTAGGATATTTTCTGAAAAGTAACATGTTGACGCCACTTGCGAAAATATGTATCTATGTTTTTAACATCTATGTTTCTAACAATATAATCTTTTAAAATTTATTTTCATGGTAAATTAAATGTTACAAATCGTATATTAAACTTTTACCGGCATCCGTGGTCTAGACAGCGCGGCGAATCCTGAGTTCGAGTATTAGCAGAGGAGCATTGAAATTGTTCAAGGTCGCCCGAACCCGGACTGAGCTATTAAGGTTAACGGGAAGGCAGTGCATCACTCACAGACGAATGTTACACGAAAAGAAATTTTCCCTCTTTAATATAATAATTACTGCTACCGTAATGTGGAGTAAATAATAAATCTGTTCATTCATATCCTGAACTCATAATAGTAATCAACTGTGGATATTTTAATAATCTAATTGCGAGGGAATAAATCAGAAATCTGAATAATGATAATTAATAAATTATAAATGGGAAACGAAATATATTAAAATTGGAGATGTTTCAGCTTAAGGGGGGGGGGGGGCGCGGCGGCGGCGCCACTGCTTGTTGTGTCGCAAAGCTTAAAACAAGCATTTCTACCTAGTTGCAATTTAAATAACCAAATCACGGCTCTCTGGCCGACTATTTTACGATGATGGCTACCTCTTGTTATGTGGCTACCTAAGTGACGGCTGGTACCCTGAAGATAATCGGCCGAGAGGGTGTCAGAAGAAGATCGATGAGTGGGCGGTGAAGCATAACCCCACAGAAAACAACAGTTTAAGAATAGAAACGCAATTCATATAAAAACACGACATGCCCGATCTCGAAAGGGCTGCACTTATCATTTAGACGGTTAAGGTGATGACCAGGCTTGATTTTGGACATTATTACCCGAGGTACATGGGCGCCGCCATTTGCAATGCTTTGAGGCCTATTCCAAAATAACTGATTTTGACCAAGCAAACGATTTCATGAAAATGCATATAAATAAATGTTTCTGCGTGATAAAAATCGTGTACTATAAATTTTAGATGTAAAAGTATACGTAAGGCATAGAATGCCCTTGCCATTCCAAACGGACACCACGTCATATATCATAATAAACCTGTTAATTTCGCCCAATCCTGTGACTATTTTATGGCACTTCCATCCCATGAGATGTGAAACTAATGATATTATATGTCAGTAGGCTGTAGGGGTACTCGTATATACATTTCTCTTTCAGTCGTGAGCGGTAATTGGTGAATTAACCACCCCGTTAAGTGTCACTGTCACACTGCATTTTGCTTGTGGTGGTTTATCTCATAAAAAAAAATTAGCTGTTTAATTTATATAAAAGACCCATATATAAGCTAATATATCTATTCACATTCAGTACAGTCATATACTTTCTGTAATTATTTTATTTTCATATATTTATAATTGGTGAATTAACCACCCCGTTAAGTGTCACTGTCACACTGCATTTTGCTTGTGGTGGTTTATCTCATAAAAAAATTAGCTGTTTAATTTATATAAAAGACCCATATATAAGCTAATATATCTATTCACATTCAGTACAGTCATATACTTTCTGTAATTATTTTATTTTCATATATTTATAATAATTTTTCTTTAAATTTTTTTGTAGGAGGGCTTGTGGATTAGACAGAACTGTATATCTAGCAAAGCTTGCTTCATATAGACCTGATGGTAACACAAACGAGATTATGATGCTTTAGATATTCTCATGGCTGTGAATACATGGATACACATTCCTCGTCTCAATTGTAATGGCAAACACATTTGTTTAATATACAAGTGTTCAAATGTCTGACCGTATAAAGACAGAATATTAGTACCCGGCGGTATAACGCACCAACACACTGTGTACTTATTACATCCAGTTGAGTTTTTACACAACTTTCTTCATCATAGTTTAGTGTCATTCATTGTTTGTTGTTAGAGTTTTATTACATTTCTATTCTGACTTATATTGTACTGGCAAAATGCTTATTTTACTTGTTTTTTATTGGGCTGCTTTTATGAATATATCATATTTAGTTATGTTATTTAATCTCATATTTATTTTATATATAAACATACATATATAGTCATCTAAGTAATTTTTATATTCTTGTGCTTTCTGAAATAGAGAATTTTTACAAGTGTAAATAAGTAAGGTATTTGATAATTCAATGACTATTTCAACAAATGCCTCTCTGTGTACCTAGTTTTTATAATCATAATACATTTTTTAATGGATAGCTTTATACTCATTTATTCATATTTAGTGTTTATGATCTTTTGTAACTTTTATACACTTTTGATTTAGTATAAAGTTTAAATTTATATCTTGAACCATGTGTTATTGTATTTTTTTTGTTTAATAAAGCAATTTATACAAGAATTAACAATATCATACTGTGCTAATTAGCCCTTATAAGGGTTAATTAGCCCTTCCCTGCACTCCACTTCCTATCCAGCCTGCAGGTCACAAGAAATGGGGCTGATTTTGTCCACACTTTTGGAAGCTCAGTAAGGAATGTAAAAGCCCATTATCATTTTGTTTATAATGATATTTTCAAAATGCAAACAGTTTCTGAAACCGCAATTCAGAAGCCATCAGATAATGTAATTTAATTGTATGTTTGTTCATTTTGAATTTTTTCTGATATACCTATGAAAGGTTAGATTTCTAGTAGTCATTGCTCTTATTTTTTCAGGTTCGACATGTTATTCTCTGTACGCTTAGTATATAATGTTTCTTCGGTTGGTTTAACCTGTTAGATGCTGATTATCTTTTTATACAATCACATTTCGCCTTACAAACGCTGGTCCGTTATGTTGGATTGTCACATATTTTCAACATATGTATACATGTAGAAAAAAATCAATACAATATTGTGCTTTGTTTAGCGATTTTTCGGTGCACCGGTGATTTTAAAGGATAAATTACTATGGGTATTTTTTTATGGAATGTGATGTCATTTATTTAACAGCAAACTTGATGAAACTCCCATGCTTGATCCCTCGCTCACGCACGTTATCCTCCGCTTACAATGCCCCAGGGGTTACGCAATACGACACGTCATTGCCGATTCATATCACTGCAATTAACTCTTGAAACTATCAGGCCGACCTAGATGAAGCCAATAAGGTTACATGGGTGAGTCAGGATGTTTTGCTCAGTTTTTGGGGGCTTGGGAATAAAGATGACAACAATATAGGATCGCTTGCGCACGATCGAAATATTTCATTTGAATACTATTCACACCTTGATTGTGTTGTTTACAGGCGCACTATTCAATAAACTGTGGAGTACCGCTTGTCTGGTATTGCCATTGTATTGGCTTTTACATGCCTCGGGTCGTTACGCTGTCCTAAATAGGCCTGTTAATAACCGTTTAGAATCTCCCTCCTCACGAGAAACGGGGCTCTGCTCTATATATATACATGTGTGTGTGTGTATGTGTGTGTAGAGAGAGGGAACTAGAATATACAGAAAATAAGATTTCCGGTCGGCTGCTTTAACCACTACGCTACAGCAGTTACCCAACCCCTCTGTGTATTGGCACACTTTTATAGGAACCAGCAAAGAATCCCACCGGAAATCAGAAGATTATGGCACAAGACAATGTCGAAATCAAATTCAAATTATATATATATATATATATATATATATATATATATATATATATATATATATATATATATAGTGGTAATTTACGAAAAATGTTCAGTTACACATAAACACGTGTTTTCATGCATTTGCAATCTTCAGATGTAATCATGTGCTGATGCACTCAGCCATGGTCAGGTGAGATTGTTCGGGGATCAGGATTATGCCTGCTTTTCGAAATGATTTCTGATCGTTTGTTCAGCCTTTGTGACTTCGTGAATGTTATTATTTGTACCTTTTCTACGAGGCAGAAATTACAAGTACCATTGCGGAGCTTTCTCGGGGGTGCGCTTTTAAGAACCCGCCAGCTGATTGAATATGGGGTGTTTTGATCCTTCTGTAGCCAAAGGTACTTTGAGAGTTCGGAATTTTTTTCATAGTTTTGGTGATTAAATGATTTTTGGTGGTTTCTGTACCATGATTTGAAATCGGTACCAGCAAGTCCTATATGTGTCTTCTCGGTGGTTGCCGTTTTGACCGGGGCGGCATAGGCAATGCCGGCTTGAAGGCATGCTCCTTTAAGGGGGCATTCTAATTTGTTTCGGCAGATGCATCCGCTGTTTTTCGTTGTGTTGTTGTCGCTAAGTAGTTGTTTGTTGTGTAACTGAACATTTTCGTAAATTATCACTATGTACCAGCTATTAGCATACCACTAATAGAGTACTATTGGATTCGTTCTGCAAACATATTAACTATTGGTATATATATATATATATATATATATATATTTATATATATATATATATAAATGTAAGGTTTACAGAATAGGCCTACATCACAAACACATACTCGAAAATGTTTTGAGGAATTTACCGGTTTACACCAGTTGTTCATTTCAGGTGCTAATGTTTGACTTTTAAGATATACACGAAACATTGTATCCTTTAAACAGAACTTCTTGGTACTCGTCCATTTCATCTTTGGATAGGAACAAACCCTTCTGACTCTAAACAATGGTCATTTATTTTTTGCGGTTGATCTTAATTAAATATATCTTTCATCTAAGTTATAGAAAGTATCTATGATATATGTTATAGTAGGCCTATATTTGAGTTAATACGCAATTCTTATACCATAGTTCTGTATCATTTATAATTATATATCCGACTTGACATTACGTAAACTATATTAAATATGTATCACATATAAGCTAAGTGTGATTTACTCATCTAAAAGCATGGCCAAGTCTTTTTTAAATCATAATAATCACATTTACCACAGCAAAAGTTATGATATTCATATAGTTTATTCTCGGTCACATAAAGGGGAGGGCCCGCATAGCTTAGTACTGCAAATCACATATCATATATTCGCCTTTGAATATGGAGGGACAATAATAAGAAATTTTTATTATTTATCTATTTACTTAGAGAATTATATAATTTCGCCACTTTACATTGCTTCGCTAAGTATTAATATCAAGACGTATAGGTCTACATATGTCATTAAATTTCATGTTTACATCTGACAGCTGTAGTTTCAGGTTCAGTGCGAAGTATTACAACCGGTACCGGTTAGGAAAAAAAAACAATAATATGATTAAGCCGGTAATGGGCTAAATTAAAATTTTTTTACATAAAAACCTAGTGCTATTCGTTTTCCACTCAGTATGCTCATGGATACGTGAACTTGTCAAAATATATCCGTCTTAAAAATGAAAAATATGTGAACGGTGTGAAAAAGTAAAAAGCTATGTGGTGGTGGGCCCCACCTCGATAAGCAGAACATTTTCCTATTTTTAGGCTTTATAACCCAAAATATATTCAAATGGATGTTGCACAATTGTAAGTAAAGCAATCTCTTATTGATATGTGCGATTTACCAGGTATCTAAAAATACCGTTACAGTTCACCTTTAACCATTCTAAAAATAGGTTAGGGAGCTTCAACAATGAAAAATATGTGAGCGGTGTGAAAAAGTAAAAAGCTATGTGGTGGTGGGCCCCACCTCGATAAGCAGAACATTTTCCTATTTTTAGGCTTTATAACCCAAAATATATTCAAATGGATGTTGCACAATTGTAAATAAAGCAATCTCTTATTGATATGTGCGATTTACCAGGTATCTAAAAATACCGTTACAGTTCACCTTTAACCATTCTAAAAATAGGTTAGGGAGCTTCAACAGTTAGATCGAACATTAACGTCTTAATTTCACTACTCTCTGAATTCTTTAAACGTCCCCGAAAAAAAATGGTTTGTGCACACATTACATACAAAACATGGACGAACCGTAGCACACTATGAGGATTCTGCGATATATACTAGAAATAGATGTCCAGTCTAAGGAGAAAGGTAGGGTATCAACACAACCCATGCTATACAACCTTTAGACGCGACTTATTATAAGTATTATAAAAGCAAATATATATATATATATATATATATATATATATTAAAAACATTTCCATTATAAAATATTTTTTAAAAACTATACATTTGCAAATGATCCATTACTGTTTAAAGATATTAACATTGAAACATAAAGAAGTTTAAATTGTCTAAAATTTTATGTAGCGCATTCTGTTAACAACAAGAAAGAATATACAGGATATAAAAGGATTAGCTTCAGTTCACCACGGAAAGGTCAATATTTATGTTCCTCGGCGGTCATAATGGCAGCCAATTTATTTGTTTGTTGTCAGTTTAAGACCTATACATGGAAGCGCCAAGTTGTTATTTTCCGTTATCGCCTGCGTTCCTCTATTTCACGCAGTACAACTGTCACAGCTGCAGGAAAACGTGCATGTCATCAAATTCATGAAGGCCGCTTTATCAACTCAATTGCTAAGGCATCGCTCAGATTTACGGAAATTATCAGACACTTGTACAGAGAGTATGGCAGACCGATTTGGACAGAAAGAAGCATTCTACAGTCTACGACGTCAAAAGGAACATATAACCGGTTGTCTCGAATAACTGAAACACAAGGTGTCGTATGTCGTATTTTGCATACTGGGGAAACACGTGTGTTCATGAAACAACAAATATGAAGAGCACAATGCTGACTAAAGCTGACTTGGCTACTCTCAGAACGGCCATTCTTCACATGAAAGAGCCGATGTATACATGGTCATTCAGAAAATATTTATTTGTAGACTAAGCAAGACACTGCAGGACTGTGTAACGATATATTATAGAATTACATCTAAGATATCGTCTGAAGTGTGAGTTATAGCCATCATTCAAATATGATTCGTTCAAAGACTCCCGGCTATCGTCATTTCATTGGAGAAATATTATGAGTCACGTGTTCGTTGGCAGAAAATACTAAATAAACTCAAGAGCCGGTCTTCCATTTTCGCTCAATCTGAGACTACGGGACAGGTTGCCAGTGAGCTCTTGGCCATAACATGCATCTAGTTGTAGTGCCATTTATTAAGATATGGACCCTTATTCCATCCAAGTTGATATATACATATAGTTTTATTTAAATTGTCACAAAATAGATACAGGAAAATAAAGGAGAAACGCAAATGGCCTATGCACACAATCAGGGGCAAGTTTTGTAAGCATTGAATCTCAGAATGAAAATGAACACTTGGATAGAAGACTTGGATAAAGAAATAAGGAAAAGGTAATATTCGTTTTCTGAATCATCAAAAATCAGAATAAATATTATATAAATATGCAGTGCTAATTTTTCAGACACAGGCATATGTTATGCAGAACTGTAATCTTACGAGAATAATATTGAAATGAACGTGTGCTTTTTTGCTCCTAAAGTGTTTAAGGATTTTTTTAATTGTAACGTATAAACATAATCGTCAGATAGTCCATAGACAACCATATATATAACGTGAATGTTATAAGACATACTTGAATAGCCAGTTTTACATCGCAATAGATCCCATTAAAAGGGCGGGTAAATAATCCATTAGGTAGAGATTAATTTTATAGATCTATTGTAGCTGCTATGGCTTGCAGCTTAACGCCCCGTTTATATATATGTTTAGAGTTAATATGTTACCTCCGTTCTGGTATAACGCGGGGCACTAAGTACTAGTAATGAATTATCGGTATGTGTTTGGACAAGTATGCACCCGTACTTACAAGATTAGTGGATTGAGGATGCACATCCCATAAAGATGATGCCTTCTTTTAATAGTTTGTATAGGTATAGTCATCATTATGTTACAAGAATTATCTTCGCCAGACTGATGAAGGAAATGTGTAATTGTCTTTTGTTTCGGATTTATGTTTACTATGCAGACGTTTAATTTGTATCATATAAGCAGTTTTCAGTCAGGTTATGTAAAGAATCAACAAACTAGGTATTGATAGGTTTAATAACTTTAATACAGATCAAAGGTGTAACTGGACATCCGGAACTAATGAGGTGACAGACGTTGAGCGGCTTTTGGCAGAAACCGGGGAATGTAATCAATTTCACGTACTGGTACAAAGATCCGCATGCATAAAACAACGGCGGTCACGGCAATCCGGTCCATGAGAACCATCGTAGTATTTACCAGTGGAGACGAAATGATTTGTCTGAGCTTTACCGTTGTAAGTAAATATGTGTAGCTTTTGTTGTTTACAGTAACAAAATAACTTGAACAGGTCTTGCACATGTACGGCAAATTTTGGCTGAGTAGAAGGAACATGGTATAAAAAAGAACAACAACAAAATTCGGGTTGGAAGCTTAAAAATTATTGACATGCAAAGTTGCCTAAAGCAACCATCGTTTAAAGAAACCTACATGAATTAAGGAGACTTCGTTTTACATAGTGGGTATATGCATGGATATATTGAATTGGTACATTTAAGTCCAAATTATATATATATATATATATATATATATATATATATATATATACATATTTCAAAACTGCTTTGTTAATAGAGCTCAATACATAATGTCGAAAATGGTTTTGTGTGTTGTATCTAACTTCAGGGTTCATTTATTATATGAATCAAACATATATAAACTTTATATTTTTGAAATAAATCAATAATGAACTTATCTCTTATCTTGTGAGGGATTTTGATTAGGTATGATGATTCTAAGGTAATATGAATTTCTCAGTTTAGATATGTGTTGATATATTTTGAAGGTATAATAGTGTAGTTCTGCTCAAACAATAATATAGTAAAATAGAGCCAATACCTACATCTTTTCGTAGTCAATTAACCACTTTATGTTTTTTGGGCAAGGGAAGGATTGTTGTTATTATAGTAACTCATCATATACTACGCTCATAATGCCCTATTATATAAGATAAACTGTAACTTGTTTTTATTATTTGTTTTCTTTTAAGATATGAAAGCCCCGCCTGTATTCGTGTATTAAAGCGGTCGAATGTCAGGTGAAGCCACTCTGGCATTCGAACATGAAGACAACACGTCCTACAACTGACTTCTGTTCTTCAGTGTTATTTCAGGTGAGCGCTCAATTTACTCGTGCTTCGTCATTTGGGACTTTTATCACATAAGAAAAGTAATTCTCCGTGTTGATAATTTTATTTGAATAGATATATTTTACTATAAGAATATATTTGATCAGAAAATTTATAATGGCCATGGTGTCACGTGATATGTACATGTAGTAATGCCTAGTAAGGACATTAAGCCTCCTACTTTTGCCATGACAGATGTTCCTCGTGATTGCATAATAGTTGTTTTATTTAATATGTACAGTTATTGCACCTCAATGGTTTGCTCTGGTATACAAACTTGAGAACAACATGCCCCTCAACATAATTATATGCTTGTGTTATATTTGAGAAAGAAAGCACGTCTACGAAATTGTCCCGGGGTATTCATCGCATGTGTGTGCCTATTACAGCTCATTCCTTGCTTCTTGTGCCCCGCCACACAACACACAAACACACTCACACGCATTTATATATAAACCTTGAGGTAATCGAATAACATATCAATCGAAAATGCTATAAAACAGATATTTTGTACTATTAGATATATATGATTAGACAATTAATAGTTTCTAGGAAGGCCATTTCTTCACCTTATTATTTCATATAACAATGTCCAATTAAGAATAAGAGCCATGTATTTTGCCATGTCGCAAGTACCTCATGATTCAATAATGGTTATTTTATTGTATGAGTACATTTATTGCACTAAAATGATTGACTCTTTCATTGAGTTGAATTATATGCTTATGTGATATAAAGTAAGTCTACGTCATTGTTCCGGGTTTATTCCTTGCATGTGTGTGCTCGTGAGCCCCTTACTCCGTCTCCTAGCCAAAATTGTCGAAGCCCTGTAGATATAAGGGCAGTAAGATCACCGTATCTGCATTTACACACCAATATACTGAAGTAAAAGCAGAATCTTCAGATATTGCCTTTACCTGAAGGTAGTGTATAGAAATTCATGCATTCCAAGACCTGAGATTGAATATACTGGTATTTGCTCGTGGAAGTTGAACAAATTTCTTTTAAGAGTTTAAATTGTAAAAAACTAGATGAAACTGTGTTTGACAGGAGAATATTCTAGAGCTCATTAGAAAAAGCGTATATCATTTTAAAACATAATAGAACAAATTTTATAACTAGATGTCAACTTTTCCCTATTAAAAAAGTCAGCAGCTGTATTATCGACAAAATATCATTACATTATATTTTATCAAACCTTACAAAACCTGTAGCAGGGAAAACTTGTCTCGTCCTTAAAGTAAACACAAGATTATATTTTATATATATATATATATATATATATATATATATATATATATAAAGTGAACTCCATCCTGCAGACAACTCAGTAAGACGGACAACTCACTTATGCGGACACTAAATCTCAGTCCCTTCAAAAAGCATATAGCATGTTAAACTTTGTAAACCGGAAAAAATTACTGTCCCTGACAATGAACAAACATGCCGGCCCGCCTGCGTATCGTACATATTATGACCTTCTAAAGAGACTAGTTATCGGGAGTTAAATTTTTGATAAAATATCTAAAGGTAGATGGCGCTTCGAGGTCATAATTTTGTTTGTCCTGTATTAGTCACGCAGGCACCCGGGAACCAGCTTTATTCAGTGAAACATGGGGTATTATATGTAAACAGAACAGTAGAAATCGTTGTTTATTTCCATTTATGTGTGTATATCGCAATCATTATTCAATTAGGATTTGCCAGTCATCCAAAAATAACCCCTTAAACAGCCCTTCGTTCAACAGGACCACCACCTTTAATTCGTGCTTTGTGACAAGCATACTCCTGGGTAGAATTAAGAGTTAGCAACGGTTTGCACCATGCTTGTATCATTTTTTTGTAAACTACAAGGTGATTGAATTAAGCAGTTTAGACTATCGATCCCGACTTACGGCAATCTGATTAGGAAATTTTTTTCAGACGTTATATTTGCAGGTTCGTATTAATGCGATAAAAAGAACAGAATGAGGCACAACGGGTAAAAATACATTTAAGCAAACAATATAAGAACGCAATGGAGGAACTGGTCAGATCAGAGAAATATAACAGTTATGGCTTTTCCGAACTAATTTTGTAAAATAAGTTTATATTGCTCATTCAAATCAATAATGACAGTACAATAAATATGAATTATATTTTTCCAACAGTGAACACATACTAGCATTAGCTAAGCTGAGACGTGCTTATCATATTTTAAAAATAGAAAGGAGAAGACAAATAATGATTTGTGAAGAGAGGAGAGGGTGTGCCACTACTGTATAAATCATGGCTATAACAAAATTAAAGACGAATTTCATTTTGAATTTGAATGTCTTCTTTATACAGACATTTGTGACGAATATATTGGTAAGTATCTGTAAATACCAAATAAATATATAATTATATAGATTTGTTTTACCAAGAAAAATGGGTTCGATATGAACATATTAGCCGCCTATATTGGCCTTCATATTATTCCTTAAAAGATAGAACCATTTTAGATAAAGTATACCATTAGGTATATTATAGTGTAACTTGTTATCTATTTATATTTACAAAGATATTTATGTTGAATGTTGGCGGTAAAATTTATTAATATATATTTTTTAAGTTTAAGAATTTTTATGTTATGTTGAAGAATTTATTTTGTAGATATTTGTATGTTAATGGTGTTTTTTTTTCATTAGTTTGCATATTGTTACCTAATGACACTATGGAACTTCTGGAACCATCGACCTGTGGCCCATTATTCCTGACTAGAGTATTCTTCTTCTTGATGAACAACAGTTTAAGTTAGACACATGCTCATACAAAAGATATTGTTTATAAAACTCGTATGTATGTTTACATATATAACCTGATTTGATTGGCCTTGGTACCTTGAACAGCAGAGAAATAGGATGATTACACGTGTACGTGGGCGATGACGTTGGTGTAGAGCCTAGTTACACATTTATAACTTTGTAAAGAACAGCTTTGTTATTTCCAAGTTCCTGCTCAAAGGTACTGCTACATATACCAGTGACAGGTCAGCAATGTCTTATACAGTACTACTAACATTTAAATCTATGCATTTGTCCCATTAACAATTTAAAATTATAATCATTAGTAGTAGTAGTAATAATAATAATAATAATAATAGCAATAGTAGTAGTTGTTGTTGTTGTTTTGTATTACAGTGTTTTAACTTAACAATTTCCCGTTATGTATTCCTGCTTTGATGCCTAACTATGTAAATGTTGAGACTCGCGTGATCATGTTGCATATGGTCATTCAATAATTTCATTATAAATTATTATATATTATAATTTCGTAATATCTCATATATATATATATATATATATATATATATATATATATATATATATATATATATATATTGCTTGAAATGGTTCATGAAACACAGGTTCCTGGTATTCAGAGGTCAAGCATATTCATATAACTATTTGAGCCTTTGAAGATGAGATTTGTATCATTGGGAATTCGTCTCGGAGACTCCATAACTTAATAAACATTTGGAAAGCTTCTGTGACAATTGGGCTTTTTAAGTTAATACTGAAAATACAAAACCTATATGGTATTTAGTAGGAAAGGGATAGTCAAACAAAATAAGAAATGGTATTAAAGGGCACGAAACCTTTATATGTTGATAGATACAATATATATAGATATAATTTATATTCATTACTATTGATTATAATTATATTTTGTTTCGATCGAAAAGTTTCATAGATGTAATTACGTATATGTTGCTTGGCATTAAGGTATTTTACATATATGTGGGGGTCTTCATGTACATTGGAGCAGGTACAGCTACCAAAATCGGTTGCTACATTGGCTGCAGCAGCACATTATTTAATCTTACGTTACGTATCATGATACCGCGTTCAGGATACAAAGCAGTTGCATCAAAATTCGAATTCCAAGTTATTGCTCTTATTTGTTTAAGTTCGACATTGTATGCACAGTTCATGCACAATTCGCCTTCTGCTATCTTGTGAAGCTTTTACCCTATCACATCTCGATTAAATGCTGTCTGGCCAGCAGTATTTTGCCTTACAAACGCTGGTCAATTCTAATGGTTTGGTCTATAGTTTTAACGTAAGATACTAGGCATCTGAAAACACCGATACGATATTTGTATCGCGATATATCAGTGCACTGGTGAATCTTTACAGGTTTAATTGCTGTGAGTAATTCGGTATATGCTGTAATTAATTTAACGGCAAGATGTATGTATTCTTCTGTATGCAGTGCCTCCGGTCTGCGCGATACAATATTTCATTCTCGCTCATATACTTCCGGTTAATATGCAAGATATCAGCCCGGCACCTGACCTGTGCTCAGTGACGCAACGTTCGGAATGAAATCGATCGGCTTTACATTGGCGTGTTAGGTCGTATTGCTCAGTGCAGGGAGACCCGAACATTAAGCTGACAACAATATAGGATCACGTATGTGTCAAGATGCGGCCCGTGTGCCCAGTCGCGGTGTTTCACTTGAATACTGCGTGTTATAGAGCAACTTTACAATTTTGATTGTGTTGATATAACGTATGGTTGTTAAATAAGATGTCCACGTGCCTCTGGGAGGAATTTTTTGATGTGGTACAAAGAGGTTTCCGAGAAACCCTCCCTGTTTTCTCGGAACTGCACCCATTCAGTTTTACGGGTTAAATCAACTCTGATATCTCTCAAGCCCGAAGCTATCCGGGGCAACATTTTCTTTCTGCACAAGTGCCATGTATACTATCATGGATATGCCTGATACGTCTAGATAAATTAAATGAAAAGATAAATGAAACGTTTCTTGTTGGAAAATGATGAGACCTGTTTGACTAATATACCAATCTGATTAAAAAATTATTTCAGTTATGTTTTTTTTTCGCGTAGAAAATAAAACCCTTAAAGCAGAAGACATACTAGGTGTAATATATTTCTTCATTAAAATAAGTTCAAATTATAATCTTATCAAATTAAGCAGGCAAAATTTTTACCTCTAAGGAGGAAACGTACAAGGAGGTACTGTAAGTACAGTTCAATCACCTCGACTAAAATCGATTGTATAGAACTGAATACAGTTCATGATCACTTTTATACTTGTAACACCAACACAAAGATAAGGAATCTCAGCCCAGCCCTGACTACTGATGGCCTATATTAGTTCGCAATGCAAACACGTTATTGTGCGCTGCTCGCAGAAATGAGATCAATCACTTTCGCTGATTATTACCTCCACCTAGCGGCCTGGATTATGTTATTTCTTGTGTTTTTTTTGTTTGTCTGCTTGCAATATTACTGAAAACGTTATTAACGGATTTTGATTAAATTGTCAGGATAGCTTTGCAATGGAGAGATATGGAACTCAAGTGTTCGGGTAATAATTAAATGCAAAGGAACATTCGTCCCACAAAAAAATCAAAGTAGCGCCTGATGTTGGTCTGAATTAGTAAATGGGGAGAAAAAACGCCGTGCGCATATGGTTATCACCGGGATGGTCAGTTGGAGTCATGTTTGACACCATATTTTCTCACCATTTGCCTAAATGTTAGCCATTTTGTTTGGTTTGAATTCGTAATGATACATTTAAAGCACAGTAGCATTGTGTGACGCCGGCATGTGAGTGAGTTTTCAGCCTATGATGGTGTACAATGCCAGTCTGGAGTGACGAGAATAGAAGCAAAGGTCCAGGAATTGCTTCATTTTGGTACTCGATGGTTAATGCCTATCTGGTGTGAGTGATGACTGCAATAAGTTTCAGATATGACGTCATTCAAACTAATGCACTTCCTTGAAGCCAAACATTCTCTTTAGTGCAACCTGGAGAATATTAGAATTAACGACATCAATTGAGTATAGATTCATTGACTGATTTAATATTATCAGCGCTATTGATAAGACACAATCAAGATGCAGCAGTATGTCATTGTAAACATGCTATTGATTTGCTAATAAAATGCAATTTAGGTGTAAAACACTTTTGTACAATTGAACAGTTTTGCACCTTGAATTAAACTTGAGGTGATTCCTCATCACACCATCAACCACTTTCATAATTATTCAAAATATGACCGCCAAACTGGACACATTCTCAATGTTCTAGAGAAATTCCTGACCAGTATTTTCAAAGATAGAGAAAATCCTGACCAGTTTTTCAAAGAGGATGCTCAATCATGGCCCCCTCAACGGGTTTGACGTGTGACTATTTCTTAGACTGGTGTTGCTTGTGGCTGTTATGAGTAGCCAAATGAGTTAATGCCAATTGGGTAAAATTTCTTAGTGCATGACTAGATCCAACTCTACCATATAGTCAGTGTACATATGTAGGTCCATTGTTTCAGTTATCTATTCTTGATTTTCTGAAAAGAAAACAAGGCGGATGGACTGTGGGATGGCCTGCTTTCTTTTGCTGAAGCAGCTGCCAAACAGTATTTTAAGAAGCCTTCTGATCGTTAGAACTCTGATCTTAGCATATCAGCAATGGAATTTGGTAAGCTCAGTTGACTAAAAGTTGTCTGAGCTTTAGCAATCAATCTTTGTATGTCTTCCGTCCGTTAACAGGCTACGTACTGTAACCGTTGGACTTTACATACAGGACGTTCCTTAAAAAAACTCCCTGGACACCTAATATATATATATATATATATATATATATATATATATATATATATATATTATCTGGTTATAGTTGCTATTTTTACCATGACCGTTACTGACCCCGGCTTCGAGTTACATACAAATATACCATCTGAATGAAATTTGCACTGACAACACTAACAGGTAGTTATGAAAGAAACAAGCTAGGCCCCTTCTCACCTGATGTGAATACCATTATCATTATTTACTCAAAGCAAAAAGAAATATTTGATTTGCTCTCCTGCACAACACTGGCAAAATACAGATGAATAACAAGTAAAGTATGCTTATAGGACCATTGAATTTATTGTTAGCAGCGCAATGGTAAAACACGTATTTAAATGGGTGCAGGTATTCAGTTTTCATAATAAAATAATAAAAGTAATAGAGGTTTTATGAGGTGACCTTTATCTGATGAAGAACTACTTTAAATTAGACGCATGGTCATACAAAAGATATTATTTATACAATTCATAGGTATGTTTACATATATGTCATCTGATCATGTTGGCCATGAAACCTTAAACAGCAGAGAAACAGGATGATTACACGTGTACGTGGGCGATGACGTTGGTGTAGAGCCTGGTCACACATTTAGAACTTTGTAAATAACAGCTTTGTTATTTCCAGGTTCCTGCTCGGAGGTGCTGCTACATATACCAGTGACAGGTCAGCGAAACCTTATTTAGTTTATTATTAGCATCTATATCTCTAACTTTACCATTCTCCATAATGTAATGCTGCATCGATGCCTTACTTAGTAAATGTTAAGGTTTGCGAGATCTTGTTGTGTATATAGTCATTCCATAACTTTAAAAAAAATCACTCACACACAACATATATATATATATATATATATATATATATATATATATATATTTATATATATATGTGTTATACCTCAATACATTATTTTAAATGGTTTATGAAACACAGGTTCCTGGTAAATTCATATTACGTTTAAACATACAGATATTAATAGTTTCGCTTTTGTGGATGATATTTTTATCATTGGTGTTAAGACATTGAGATAATAAAACTTATTTAAAATATGTTGGAAGATTTCTGTGCCAAATGGGGCATACAAGTTAATACAAATAAAACAAAACCGTTGCTATTTAGAAGGGGAGCGATAGTCAAGCAAAATGAGAAATGGTTTTTCAATGGCAAGAAGCTTATAAATATTGATAGGTTCAACAATAAAGAAGTTATATTATAATATTTTATATAAAATATATGTTTATTAATAAACAATATTCATTTTTATATTAATAAATAATATTCATTTATATAAATCATAATTGTAATATTGTGTTACAATTGAAAAGTTTCATAGATGCTATTTCGTACATGTCGGTTAGCATGTTTTTTTAATACATTTCTTGGTTTTCTTGTACTTTTGAGCATGTACATCCACACAAATCGGTTGCTGCCTTGGTTGCAGCAATACAATATTTATCAATACGGTACGTTTCACCAGACTGCGCTTAGTAATACGATACAAGGTACGATACAAACCAGTTGTATAAAAGGTCAGATTAGAACCTCTTATTTCTTCAAGGTCGACATGTCATTTATTGCACGAGTCATGAATGTTTGTTCTGTTGGATTATAAAGCGATATAACCAATCAGATGCCAATTAATTGATTTCTAGGAAATCACGTTTCGCCTTACAAACAGTGGTCCTTTTTTGGATTACCACATATTTTAAACAAATCGATACAGACAAAAAAGTCGATATTCTACTTTGAATCGCGATTTATCGGTGCACCGGTTTATTTTTACATGATTAATTGCTTCGAGTTATTCTGGTCGAAACCCCATGCTCGATAACAGGTCCATGCATTTTATCCTCTGCATACAAACCCCCGGGTTGCGCGATACGACACGTCATTGCCGATGCATATCACTGCAAGTTACTTTTGCAATAATTAGCCCGGACTTTGAACTGTACCCAGTGACGCATCGTCCGGAATAAAATCAATAAGCTTGAGCTATTTTAAACAGAGCAACTACACACCTTGCGTTGCCATTCAATAAACTACGATGTACCGTCTTGTTTGGTATTGCCTTTGAATTTGCCTTTTTACAGGCCTCGGGCCGATACGCTTTACTCAGGCAAATACAAAAACAATACTAAATAGGCTGGTAAATAACAGTTAATAATCTCCCACCTCAAGATATTCCGACAAACTGTGCTCTGCTGTATATATGTATATACTACTGCAAGAGTGCTCTATGACATTACGTAACCAAGGATTGCACTCATAACATACAACTTCTGAAATATGCACCGAGATGAACCATGCCATCTCAATCAGACAGTCTTAACTCATGAGTGCAGCGCATTACACGAAACAACGTACAAGTAAAAATGTCTGACAACATTTGATTCCTCTATTTTTATTACATATATATATATATATATATATATATATATATAAGGGTCTTGTGAATTTACTTCGATACAACCGGAGTTCGAGAACACCGATAATCATTATATTCAGCCTTCTTCATTCTTGATTATGATCGATAAATAAACCATATGTACAGGCCTGTATTATATAGTTATATAGTATTATATAGTTATATAGTTATACTGTTTGCGTGAAAGAACCACTCAAATGTTATAATACAATTATTTATTAATAATAAAAAAGCACATAAGTACAACAAAAATAGTATTAGGTAAATTAAGAAAGTAAAATAAGAGCCCAGACATGCATTTAAGCACAAACCACAAACAGCAGAAAATTTGTTCAGATAATATTCAGATCAACACAACAGATCTTAAAATGATGTAATTTGTCATCACGACCGTAAGTATTATTGATAGACCGTGCACACCAGTTATCTAAACATTAAAGAAACTCGACTTCGAGTCACGCCATGGCGCTTGATGAGTAAGAGCCTTGCCGGTATTAAATACGTATAACTGGTCATCCCGACGAAATCACGATTGATGGGCCGTGCACAACTGTTATCCAAACATTCAAGCGACATGACTCCGAGTTAAGCAATAAAAATACTAGCTTTGGAACAATAAAACACCTCGACATTTCAGGTTTTTCGACACATCCGACACAAAATGAGTTAAATGAGAAAAGTTTTAACTGTTTATATATATATATATATATATATATATATATATATATATATATATTTAGAGAGAGAGAGAGAGAAAGATTGAACAAAATACATAGGAAAGTCGTTTCATTGCCGATAGGATATTGAACCCATGATCTTTCGATTGTTCTCTTTCACCAGTACGCTGTAGCAGGTCACTTTGTGTATTTTACACACTTTGATAGGAACCAGCGAGGTGACATAAAAACAGCCGACCGGAAATCAAAAGTTCATGGCACGATTCCCATCGGCAGTGAACCGAATTATCTGTGTATTCTAGGATTAATCTGTATATACAATAAACCAAATATATATATATATATATATATATATATATATATATGAATCTTCCGTTTCAGATCATCATGTTGGATCGCCCCTTGTTTATCCTTCTCGCCCTCGGGTTGGTCATAGCCCTCGGGGCTCAAGGTCAGTGTTAAGCTATTGTAAGCAGGTAAACCAGGTGACCCATGCACGGCGTTTGCTCCTTAATTAGTTATTAAATCAGCGTTTCCGAAAAAAAAGAGTCCAGAAT
The DNA here is from genome assembly GCA_026874595.1 of Sipunculus nudus. Lineage (NCBI taxonomy): Eukaryota > Metazoa > Annelida > Sipuncula > Golfingiida > Sipunculidae > Sipunculus > Sipunculus nudus. The sequence goes on from CM049317.1 coordinate 17,459,854, forward strand.
AAAAGTGTTCCAGTTAGAATCCGGAAAGGAGTCGTTGCGGGGTATGAATGAGGAACCTTTTTACGCTATGAATAGAATGGTTCTTTTTGGAACCTCCCGAAAGTTCTTTCATGGAATTGTACAGGTTATATCCAGAAGCTTTGTCATCTTTCTGAGAGTTACCTGTCAAGGTTGCTAACAGTGGACTGAGTGGAGCACCTTGAACAGTTCTTTGTTGAAACCCCTTTATTCTTTTTTCTTTGTTGTGTATTTCATAGACCCCTAAAGACAGTCTAATCTTACCCTAAAGGGTGTCATATTGAACTATTTTTTAAAAGCTGCATAAATGGATCTGGAACCTTTGTGGTTGATTGCATTATAGGTTTTTCTACCTATAGATCTTAAAGGCCACTCTTGGAGAGCTAACATGATTATTGTTTGATTGTGCTGAATATCCCTGGTAAACAAATAATCTATGAAATTGCTTTTTTGTTAAGAGAACAGATTTTTGGACCCTGATATTCAAAATCATGTTGGCACATTTGATTAATGCTTAAAGTAAAATATGTAGATCATTTGTATAATTAACATAGTGCAAGTGTTTTATGTCATATTCACTATATCATTAAGTTTTATTATATCAGCGCCAGCGACGTATTATGTTTCTTTCGAAATTAAGTTTTCGCACTGTTCCATAATTTCCAGAATGAGCAAAACTGGAACACATTACAAAAGAAAAGGTCAAGAACAATTACAAAAGCACCCAGAGAGGGGAAACCTCTGGCTTTGCAGCTCATTACTCCATATGGCATTGTCAGAAATGCAGTTTCTTCCTTAACGAATTCCTAGATCCAAATGATGTTCCAGATGACCTCTACAATTCAATAATTTGTACTTGTGTATCATTGCCGAGCTATCCTATAAATTTCATCAGAATCCTTTGATAATGAATGACATTGATTACCCCATGCAGCATTGTCAGAAATACTCCCCTATATGAACAAGCTGTATGCACGTAATTTCGACATGCGAATTGTGAAATCCGGGTTTTAGTGTGTACGCTAAACGAAACGCAGAACTAATGGCATTAAGGTACTCTGCGTACCAGTCTGATATCGTTCATTCCTCCTGTATATTAGGGAAAAACCGAAAATGCCGTCATCGCTCTAGCAGTATTTTTAGTAAAATAATACCGTTTCAAAGTAAACTTAGTTATACTGCATTTTCGTAAATGCTCAAACTTCACTTATGCTCGTGTTACAAGCTTAATGTTGTTGATAGCGAAATAAAATTAAATGAAACGGCGGAAAATAAATTTGAAACAACATGTAAATGACTGCGTCGAAGTACAAGCGCGTATTATACGTGCTACCTTTAAATCAAAACGAGGTTTGTGCTGCATCTTATTTATTAAAATGTCATAATTTATCTGGATATACCGATTTAAAACACAAAAATTTCTTGTCTTTGGCATATGCTTCTAACGATTTGATGAATTAATGAAATAATAAACATAATGAATTGAGAATGATGAAAGTCAGAAACAAAAAGGTCTCAGACCCTTTACTCTCCAATTCCACTGTACATAATACACAGTGACGTGGTTTTATATCTAAACAGAAGAGTAAAATCCCTGAACTAATGGTGTTAAAAATTATAAAATTAATGATTGTAATATTGGTAAAATAATAATATCAAATCGAAGAATAGAAATATATTCACATTAACTGTTATAAAATGTCTAAATAAATAAATATACTGTAATTAGACTATGACGTTGATACATCCCGTCAACGCCTCTGCTAAGGTGCAATTCTCAGAAACACGTTTTAAATAATAACATATCATATTAAAGGAATATAAATCTTTTTCATCAGCATTAAATATATTTATAAAACTAGTGTGATATTATTTTAATTATTTGCTAGGTACTATTGGGGAATATTATGTAAACGATACTGTGGACGGAAGCAACTCTCTCAGCAAAAGCAACTCTACCAGCGAAAGTGACACTCCAGGCGAAAGTCACTCTTCCAGCGAAAGCGACTTTTCGAGCGAAAGTAACGCTGCCAGTGAAAGCAACACTCCCGGCAAGAGCAGACCATCCATTGAAAGGAACCCTGCCAGCAATGGCAGCTATGCCAGCAAAAACAATTCGTCCAGCGAGAGGGACACTCCCGGCGAAAGTCACTCTTTCAGCGAAAGCGACTTTCCGAGCGAAAGTCACGCCTCCAGTGAAAGCAACACTCCCGGCAAGAGCAGAACATCCATTGAAAGGAACCCTGCCAGCAATGGCAACTATGCCAGAAAAAACAATTCGTCCAGCGAGAGGGACACTCTCGGCGAAAGTAATTCGTCCAGCGAAAGCAACTTTCCGAGCGAAAGTCACGTTGCCAGTGAAAGCAACACTCCCAGCAAGAGCAGACCATCCATTGAAAGGAACCCTGCCAGCAATGGCAACTTTGCCAGCAAAAACAATTCGTCCAGCGAGAGGGACACTCCCGGCGAAAGTTACTCTTCCAGCGAAAGCGACCTTCCGAGCAAAAGTCACGCTGCCAGTCAAAGCAACACTCCCGGCAAGAGCGGATCATCCATTGAAAGGAACCCTGCCAGCAATGGCAACTATGCCAGAAAAAGCAATTCGTCCAGCGAGAGCAGCATTCCTAATTAAAACAACTCTCCTAGCAGAGGCAAGTCTACCAGCGAAAGCAACTCTTCCAGTGAAAGCAACTCTTCCTGTGAAAGCAACTCTTAGCACAAGCAACTCTCCCAGTAAAAGCAACTCTGTCAGCGAAAATAATTCTCGAGTGAAAGCAACTCTTCCTACGAAAGTAACTTGCCCAATGAAAGCAAGCCTCCCAGCGAAAGCTATTCTCCCAGCGACAGCAACTGTGCCAGTGAAAGCTTCCCCCACCCGGCGAAAGCAACCTTCCTAGTAAAAGCTACTCTGCCTGTTCAATCGATTCTCCTGGTGAAAGAAACTCTGGAACACTCTGGAAACCAGTAATACAGCCAGCGAAAGCAACGCCCCGGACGAAAATAAAAATAACTCCGCCAGCGAAAACAAACTAATGAACGTTCCATTTAAAAGTTATATAGCTGTGAAGTTTTATGCGCTTTTCTTTTGGTTACTTGTATGAAGACCTGCTCAAATTCTTTAAGGTCACTAACTGTATTTATAAATCCAAATGTCTTGTTATTAAACAATTAAAATATAGTTTAGACGATTTCTGACTCTGATAGCTGTGTATTCCTTCAACAAACTAAAATAAAAACAATACCTTCAAGCTATCGTTTTGGTATCTGCTTACATATCATCATACTACACTGTGTTGTCTCAGCTAACGGATGACTGAAGGCAATGTATGTAAATTGATCTAAGATTTTCTGGTAGAAAATATTATCATAGTTATAAATAAAACAAATTAATATAAACAAGCATCCAAGAAACTACATATCATTTCAAACTAGAAAACTGCGTTATAAGTTATACAAGCCTCTGCCAAGTGGGGTGTACATCGTAAAATACTTCCAAAATCTAATTTGCATTAAAGTCGGCCTACATTTCCAGGTGCTTTCGTGTATACGTGGTAGCACTTTTATAAATATTCATTATATTATCGATTTTTCGTTGGCATGCATGAGAGTCCGTTCATGGTGGAACGAGTTATGTTGTGAACAGACACACAAGCACATGAACGGGGATAACAGGATACTCTCTTGTCAAAGGCAATGGTACAAAAAGAAAAAAAAGAGAAGACCATGAGAGTTGAGCAATGAGGGCAAGACAATTTATAACAATTAATCAGTCAGGATGTTGGGCCTACTTACACACTAACCAACAAGTATTCGTGAGGCTCTTAACTGAGCTGTCATTTTTTTAAGACATAGCGGAACAGAGTTCTAGCCGGCGAAAGCCAAGATATAAAATGAATTCTAAGGGTAGTGACAGCTAGATCAGAAAGCTGACACTGTGGTTACTAGTCGTGTGAGCTACCAACAGAAATGCCGAAAAGAAGGAACATATTGAGTCATATCTCAATTTTTAAATTCATATTTGAGATACAGTATTAAACTTAGTAGCAGCCCTTTGACTTTTAGGACTATTATAACGGGAGGAAATAAATGATGATCAGATTCTTTACTTTTGTTTCTTATCCTAGACAAATTATCAGGTTACAGTTCGCGACTAAATGGAAGTGGCACAATTATTCCACGGACTGCATCAAGACTAATCAGAATCTGATCAAAAGTAAAATATTGATTGGTATTCTGTGAATGAATTATTGTGACTCAGACAAGACTGAGAGCTAAGATTACTATCCCTAAAAAAAACCCATAGCCAGCAGGATAGAATATGAAAAAGGGTCACCCGAAAACTGAGGGCATTTTTAATAAGCTGGGCTGGAAAAGTAATCATTAAACTACTATGTTTCATGAAAATCCATGATCCATTACCTGTCAAAGAGCTTTATAACTGATCCTTGATTATGTTCCATTATCCGAAACATGTGCCGGATCCACATTAAAATCTCACCGATTCCCCAGTAGTACTTTCCCGAAATGACCTGAAAATTTCATCAGATTTCATTCATGAATATGGAGATATTTGATTAAGAACACACACATAGAAACCAATGACCGAGATCGCTGGCATACCCAACTAGAGGAGCTGACTATCGCAATAGAGAACATTTCACTAAGTTACTGCTGAGATCTAACACGATCTATGTAAAATGTCATTCTAAAAATATATGAAAAGTTCGAAATACAAGAAAAGGTCTATACTGGAAAAGAAGCGGGTGCCAATAGCATTTCAAACACTGACGGAATTGCAACTCGTTTTTATTTACTACACAATCCATGATCAACATGCATAAACATATCAGGAAAATCCATTAAGTGGCCGTTGGGAATTTTCAATATTAAAAATACAACAATGTGTAAAATGGGAAATAATAAGACTAGAAAATAAATCTAGTAGGTTTTATTTTGCTTTGTCTCATCTAACTTTACTCTTTTTTCCTGTCGTTTAGGCCTATCCAGTCTTGCATCTTTTCTTTGGCTACCATGAAAGTTTAGAGGTAAGCATGAAATTTAAACTGATGTTTATGGTGGACTGATCCACCATGGTCCCTTAGAATCGGTCCTGGTCTCATATACATACACAAAAAGACACACACACACACACACACATATATATATATATATATATATATATATATATATATATATATGATTTGCCCGTCGATCATGACTTGTGATTAAGTTTGACCTTGAAGATTGATTAAATTTTACCAGAGAGTTCAGTAGGACCTACCCGATCAGTCAACGACAGTTCATAAAATCGGTTCATAACTTCTTGAGCTCAGGCAAATCAGCCACCAGACACATCCACAAGCCGCAACACAATATATTATCTCCGACATCTGATGGAGTTAACTATTAATTCAGAGCGTTAATCAATCATCATATTAGTGGTATATACATACCTTTGGGCAGAAGACAAACAGTTCGATGCGTTTTTCCTAATTTGTCTCAAATAAAACAAAATAACGAGATTTTCAATGCAGAAAAACAAAATCAAATACACAGTAATTGCTGTGGAGTGGCAAAATTACCTTTCCCAGAAGTGTTGAGGGTACTTACAAGGGGCGGATTCAGGATTTACTAAACTAAAACAAGATTCCCAAGTCCGAAGAAGGGGGGGGGGGGAACAGGCCGCAATATTTGGTCTGAAGCCCTCAAAACGGGCAAGGATGCTGCAAAAGGGGAGGGGGGTGCAGGTCCCCTTGCCTAATCCCCCCCCCCCCCCCAGTATCCGATTATGCGTATAATGAATGAAACGGGACCTAATATCGCTCAATAAAATCTTCTTTTTACATTTTCTGACACTCACAGAGTAAGCAATTACAAGAGCATCAACAAACATACTTTTAATATAGTACGTGTATAATACAATATTTTGCATGTAGAATTTGATATAAACTTAAGTCTTAACTGTTGCTAATTGATTTATATATCATCTTTATAATATTAGGTGACCTGGGCAACAAAATATTCATTAAGTCACATAACTACCTTTGCAATCACCTCAGAAAATACACTCGATATCTGGTTACCCACCCCTTTTGAGAAAAAAGGCACATTGTCGCTGTTTATTACTTAGAGGAATTATTTACACAGACCCGAGAAACCGCCTGGCATCCCTGTTTCCTAGGAACCCGGACCAGTCAAGTGGCGACTGCTGGTTGTCGATAGAATTACAATGCTGCTTTTGTTCTTGTCCCACTCGCATTGATAACAACAACCTCTCGGTTGTTTTATTAACTAAAAGATTGGAAGGTCAGTAAGGCCTGGGTGGGAAAAAGGACATGTGGCACTTTGAGCCTGTGAAATGAGCCTGTATTTAATTCTGTAGTAGAACACATTTGTGTTAAGTCAATAATTAAGTGAATGTGACTTACGCTGATGTCCAAATTGTCTGGTTGTCACGGCCGCTTTTTCATTTCAGACAGGCGTACTCTGCATTAAAGTAGTGTACAAACACTACAGTGAAGAAGTTTACAGATAAAAGACATAACGAAGCAGTCTGCAACAAATCTATGATAAACACGAACACCATATTCATATTCAACAAGCGTATCACTATTCAGTTCAGTAAAAGGTTACACTGGAAAATGTATTTTGAAAATACATATAAAATGCATAAATATTAAACCATTGGTCCCACCATACTTGGAAGTTAACCAGAGCCATATGCAGCTGAAACGTGTAAATGCAATAATCACATGAAGAACAATATTTCTTCAGTCTTATTTCTGTTAAGTAGTAATCCAAAACACGATTAAACGATCATCGAAGAGGTCATCGAGTTCCAGCTTTGTCCAAGATATCGAATAAAACAGCCCTCGACATTAATCGGGGTGGGGAAGGCACTTATTCAAAGCACATTGGATTAAAACATACGAAGCCGCTGCCTAAACCCATTGCCGAATTTTTTTTTAGAAACCATTTATAGAAAAAAAACCCCACAGTGTTTATGGTTTGTATTTGATTTCTTTTGAATGATTACATGATGCTGACCAATTTGACCCGAATTCTGCCGACATTCATTATAGAAAGTGCGCACGCTGGAGGAAAAGATCCATTAGCTGATGATCAGAGCTTGCCCTTACGTTCATTCACAGTCACAACAATACAACTTTACTGTCGCAGTCAATAAAATTGGTAAGACTAATTCCTCCCACTAACAGAACCACTAAAGTTGCTCTTGCCAGTGACGGATCCAGAAATTCGAAAACGGGGGGCGCTAATAATTGGCAGGTGGCTGGAAACTTGTTTTGTAAATATATATATATATAACTCTGAAAAACAACACTGTTAATTCACAACAGTCTGTTTCACGGGATGCGACCCGATCATCAGGTGAATGTGGTTAGAATGAAGCTAACGGCTTGGTTTGAAAAGCCGAGACTTTACGAGATTACGAGATTATGCTTTGTGCGATTCGGGGCGGGGGGGGGGGGGAGCATGTGAAAGACTGATTCTGATCCTATTGTCCTCGGTTGCACAATAGGATTGGTCGGGGTACACGTGCGTTACTGGAGCATAACAGGGCAGGGCAAGGAGGTTATGTATTGTTTTAAATTTTATATATAATACAATGATATAAACCAGGATGCTCAATTAGCACATTGAACTGATTTTTAATAGGTTCTTGGAAGCAGACTGATTTGTAATAGGTTCTTGGAAGCGTTGAAACATAATATATAACGAGGTCATTGTGGGGCACCTGTCACATAAAATATAAGGAATTTCTTTTCCTTAACTACTGAACTGTCATTCGATTTGCAAACTTTACGGGGTGGAGGGATATATTAACGTAATATTTCATATTTCTTCAAAATAAGGATATTTACTGGAAAGTAACATGTTGATGCCTATGGTGAAAATGTGTATCCATGTTTTTAACATTTATGTTTATAAAAATATCAGATTTTAAAAGTAATTTTCGTGGTAATATAATTGTTACAAGTCGTATGTCAAACTATATACCGATCTTGTGGTCTAATCAGCTCACCCGATAGTGAATTCGAGTATCATCCGAGGAGCCATAACATTTTTCGACCCCAACCCGGACAGAGCTCTTAAGGTTAACAGGAAGGCCGTGTCCCACTCAAAGGCGAATGTAACAAGGGGGGTTCCTCGGTGTTGAGTTTAATAACGGAAAGAATTCTTCCCTCGTTGTATAAATTTAAGGATGCTACCCAAATATGAAGTTAATAATAAAACTGTTCATTAATATCCTGAACTAAAGTGTGGATAATTTAATAATCAAAATGTCATGGAATAAAAAAATCTAATTAAAGAAAATAATCAAGAATAAGTTTGAAAATAAATAGATATAATGAGAGATGCTTCAACTCAAAGGGACAGGGGCGCCACCTCGTGGCAATTTATATAACTAAATCACGGCTCTCTGGCCGACTCTTTCATGATAATGGCTGGCGTTGATTGACTGTGATGAAGATAAACATGAACATACAGTAAGGTTAAGGTCTCAGAACTCTCTCAGGCGTCTGTTTACACATATTTTAAGATTTTCCTACTGGTCTCATGTTTAACTCCAATACAAACACGCTGGTAAAACAGCGTGGCTATGGCTGCCCGTTAGTCTCATCCGCGCCCCCGTTTTTACCTTGCTTGGACAGTATTTTATTTCTGGCACACATTTTGTAAAGTATATTCGATTGCGCATTGGATAAAGACTCAATTTCGGAAAATCAAAATAAAGGTTAGCAAAGAATACACAGCTAACAGCGGCTTACACATATAAACTTCCATTAATCGCTAAACAATTAACTGTTCTGTACATACAAATACACAGGTGAAGTATGGGTCAGATTATCTCATAAGAAACCGAAATTGTGAAGTTAAGACTTTTCCAGAGTATGTGAGCGTCTGCGGTGTGGACATGTTTACATACATAGTATAAATATATACATACACACACGAAAAAACATATATACATGTATGTATATTTATTCATACATATACATGCATAAACATATACATATATCAGTTGACACAGAAACGCTTTGTTTCATCTATATACTGCAAAACAATTTTACACACCCTCTGCTCAGCGGCTACTTACAAGTTTACCCCATATAACAACGTTTTCCTGTCTATTTATTAATAAAACATGTATGTATTTACAATCAATCAAATCATAATAAATATAAATCACAATTATTTTGACTGGACTGAGTAATATGGATATATTTTATGTACCAGGACACTAGTACAGCGCATGTTTTCGCCAGTGCTTAACTTTGCATCCAGATCCATCCTCAAATTGAATAGATTAAAAATAAATTTCCGGCGATTGTCCTATGAGCCATGGCCATATGCTTCTATTGACTCTCCTGACACTTCACTGAGATATAAACAACAAAATCGTTTTTAATGATAGCGCAATAAATGGCAGACCGCGATGACCGATTAAAAAGACATGCCTCATCATTTTTCATCATCAATTAATTCATTTTGTGTGATTTTGATTTAAAATACAAAAAAAAAACAATTTGGAGCGGCCTATAACTAGTATTCACACATTTGGAGTCCTTTGAGCCATGGGGATGGGGTCAAACACAATTACACCACTCCTAAAAGGCTACACGCCATTTCAATTATATCACGTTATGATAGCATACAGAGTTGACAATTAGAACTGAGCACACGCAAGGGCCCTACTTTAAACTTTTGATTTGATTTTTATACAAAACAAAGCTTATCCATTTGTTAAAGTATAACAAACGTTAATATTCAAAAGTATTATACAACATTGAAACAATATTTATGGAAGGCAAACATATTCCCAGTTATAATCGATGTTATACTCTAACTGCTCTGCTAAATTTTAGTTGATTTTACTCACTCCTGTTAATTTTGATTAACCAGGAGCTTGAATTACCCCCCCCCCCCACACACCTCTGTGTGCGGTTACTTTATATTTTGTAGCTTATTAGCTTATGACAAATTTGATATCTTGCATGTACTTTTTAATGCAACGCTGGAAAATACATTTTGATCGATAATATATAGTCATAAACCAATGCTGTCTGTATAACTAATTACCTTGTCACTTTTTGAAGTTTTTCTTTTTTTACCATCGGCGAGGACAAATAAACGCTCAACACTGTGTGCCACTACAAACTTTGAACGGATAAGCCTACATATACAAGCCCAATCCTAGTTCGCTTACATGGTATGTGCGACGAGGCAATACATTTTAAGTGTTGTCCTTGCACTGGATCAAAAAAAAAAAGAAAGACCATGTATGAGCATACACTGTATATTCTGTTTAACAAAATATCGCTCGGTTACAATCAAGTAAGTGTGTATTCCCCCCCCCCCCCCAAAAAAAATGGAGCAGTGAAGAAAAGCACGATTTCAAATTCAATGTTTAATTATTCATGTCCACAAGAAAGATATCCAAGTCTAAAGAAGCTGAAATATTCCACGTGAACCATTGTGGTTATATATCCAACTTATTTTTTTTCTAAAAATACAAGTAAATATGAGCATTGTATATAGACACACGCTATAACCCAAACTTTTTTTTTTGTTTTTAGCTTTGGTTTTTAATTGAATCCATGGTTTGCTTAATGGTATATGGCCACCCTCAAAACAATATGCAAATGATATAAGAATACAACTCGTACAAATATATATTTCTATAAAAACTCTTGGAACATGCAATGGACTTTTAGTTAGCTCAGCTTATTAAAAGCAATCAGATTTTGTACCTGAAATTAGGTCCACGCAACGTATATTTGATGGGGTCTGTCTGTGCACCCTAAAAAATAAAATATGGTACAAATTCTCCAATATCTGAATAATTAATGCATACGGATCATAGACATTTTCATCACTTCCCGAGGATTGGCGGCGACACTTTTTTTTCTTATATTTACACATCTTTTCTATATAATTGAGACCTACATATGAGCAATGTGGCCGTTAATAGAGCACAAACCGTAACCGCAAGAAAAAAATTAACTGCACATCCAAGCAGGTCCTGGGAAAATCTCCTTGGAAACCTGGAATTATGTCATGGTGACCTATATTCTGCGAATTACGGGATGAAATATGATTTTAAGCATCCATATAGTAAGACATGGGCACAAATTGTATCCATTTAGCCTAGAACCTTCTGACGTGCTATTCAGGGAGATCTTACGTAAACGGTCTAGCAAACCTGAAATTGGGTTACTTAGACCAATACGTTGTAAGCTATCAGGAAAAGAAATAAATTTAGGATCTACTTGAGCAACATGCAGGCAGGATCTGGGCAAATCTCACTTGAAATCTGAAAAAAGGGCATTGTGACCTATAATCTGAGAGCGATTGGCCAAAACTATGATTATGAGCACCCATAAAAATAAAAAATGGCACGAATTGTATAACAAAGAATCTTCTTACATAATACGCAGAGAAGTCTTGAGCAAATTTCCATGAAAACCTAACAATATGTCAGATATGTTTTTGAGCACCCTTGGAGTCAGACACAGCAAAAACTAAGACCGAGAAACTTCTTATATGACATACAAAGAGGTCCTTGGCCAGTCTCCTTTGAATCCCGAAATTAGGCCACAATTACCTACATTCTGCGAACTATAAAAAATATGATCTTGATACTATGAAGATCAATACGGTGCAACCTGGGACTTTTTTAACTTAACATTCTTGTTAAGCTAAGAAAACCCACATTCTGAGCCACGAACCGCGAAATAATTTTAGGCACCAAGAAATCAATGCGTAAATCTTAACTCTTGGATCTAGAAACAACTATTTTAATGCAAAGAGAAGTCATTCGAAAGCCTCCTTGGACATCTGACATAAGGTAATTATGAACTATATTTTGCAAAATATTTGCAAGAACATGATTTAAGTACCCTGAAAGACAGATTTACTTGGTTTGTTAAAGTTGGACATCGAAACATCTTATTTGATTAAGATCCTGGGAGGTTCCTGTATAAATTCCTTGGAAACCAGAAATAAGATTACTGTGACCAACATTCTACGAGATATGAGCAAGAACATGAATTTAGTATCCTATTAGTCAGAAAAGCACAAAGCCGACCAATTTAAATTAGAAACTTCTAATTCTATTTAGATTCCTTAAGGTCCTTGTGAACTCCATGTGAACAGTTTCACTGGGACCATTCTTCTGTGGGTTGTGTGAAAAAAATCGTAGCAAAAGGGCGAAGACAGTTCAAAAGTTAGCATCCAAGGAGTTCCTGCAAAAATCTTCTGAAGAACCCTAATTAAGCTCACTGTAACCTATCTAAGGAATATAGGGGAAAAGCATGATTATGATCAAACTGGATGGCATTCTCTTATTTCTCAGGGTTCCTTAACAAACAACTTTTTCGCCAGATCATAACATCAGTGATTAAGAGACCTAATCACCTATAAAGCATGTTAAATTAACACGAAAGTGAGCGTGTTCCCTCTTATACAAATTGGTACCTGCCAAAAATATAGCAATGAAACCGTTTGCTAACTTCTGTACACGAGTGTAAAAAAAGTGGACCGGGTACCATCGCTGGCGATAACATAAAGATAGCGCGTGGGACTCAGTGCATCGCACCGGTACAATACCTGAAAATCAAGATATGCGCTGAATGATTAAACAATGTAAAACGTGTTCACGCTGGCTAAAACATCGCTTGTAGGGGTGGCACAAGAATCCGGTACACGGGGTCACACTGTAGTATCATTTCACCTGAGGCCCCTGGACCTATCGTACACACTTGTAGCAATACGTTTTATAATGTATTAATATTCGACCCATGGACAGTTATGCCCACCAAGCAGAGATATATGCCAATTCGGATTTTTCCTTGTTGGGAATATGTCGAGCATGAGCAAAATCGGATCCCTGTCACCCGGCCTTATTACGGTAAACAGACACACGAAGACCGTATTTACTCACACACAGAACCATAACAGGGTGTTAAACAACTTTATGTTGGGGGGGGGGGGCTGAAACTGCGTGTTGGAGAGGTTTTTCCTGGAAACGTTTGTAAAAGTAAACATTAACTGATAGTGTTAAAAGAAAAGGCATAATATTGTTCCTGATTATATTACTAAAAGCCACAATATCCTATTATAAACATATAGGGCATCTGTCTTACATGGAATGAAACCCAACTCAAGTGCAAAAACAAAAATGAATGGATAATAGGCCTATGCTAATTATAACAAGAATAATGAACACTAATGAGTTAATAGTATAATAATCATATATCCCTGTAATCTGGTTTTAGCTGATTTTTTACCATGGTTGTAACTTGTTTTTAACTGACCTCTAAAAGTCGCGAGCCAGGTTTCATTTTATACAGAAACACCTGTGACATTTTTGAGTGAAATCTTCTCTCACAACTCTAGCAGGTTGGTCTGGAGGAGGAAGCCTCCGCCCTGTCTCCCCTGAAGTGAATGCCATGATCATAATAAACATACAGCAAAAGTTAAAAATTAATTGTGTGCTTTCCTGTGCAAAACGGACCCTTCACATACGAATGACAAGTGCAGTATGCTTATGTGATAGTTACAATGATAGCAGCAAAATGATAAATCTACAGGTGTGTAGGATAAACGTATGTATGCAGATATCAGTTTTAGTTAGTAATGTTATAGGGGTTTCAAAAGGAGACCTTTATCTGATGAACAAACAGTTGAAATAGAGATGCATACACCTACATTTAGATTTCACAAGATCATAACACCAATGATTAAATAGAACTGATCACCTATAAAGCATGTTTAATTATCCCGAAAGTGAGTGCCTTCCCTTTGATATAAATTGGTACCTGCCAAAATATTGCCATGAAACCGTTGGCTCACTCCTGTACACGAGTGTTTAAAAAAATGGACAGGGCGCGATCGGTGGCCACAACACCTTGTAATTGTATTTGTTTTGTACGGGGACCGGTGGCGCCCCTCTTATCATTTTTAGTGTTCATGTCTTCATCACCGATATTGCAACCTGACAGTTCTGTGAGAATTATAAGTTAATATTTTATGTACATATTTCAATTTTGTAAGGATATGCATAGGCATCTGTTATGGGATGCTGATTTTTTTTTAATTGGGGTCATGACCTTTACTATGAGAGTTGCCTTGAATATTTTGATATCTAGTGAATAACAAACTAAAACATTAATTTATTGGTTCTCTAGTGGATAGATGTATTTTTCTGAAAATCAAAATGAAAGAAAGCCAGAGATCTTCAAAGTCAAATCCGATATAACTGATTTTAGTATATCCAATAACTTTTTTAAGTACCCTATATTGCTTCTTCAAATGTGAAATACATTGTTTGCACCAAAACATTTTTTTTTAGATGTATATATAATTAATACGGAGTTGTGTTTTCCTAATCCACGGTTTACCTGCTTCCGTTCTGATTTGCTCTCCAAATTCGCAGATCGGGTGTTACTCTTCTAGGACAAGTTTGTTTTATTTTGCGGCGTTATGCCCTATTAAGCTGAATAATAAATCATTTTAATATTTCCCCATTAGGTGCCCCTATTTTTTTGTGCTGCAAGGTCCTCCGCGCCTGTGACGCTTTTTTAGGAGGCGCCTCGGGGATTTTCACTGGCCTGTTAAGACCGTGGCCACCGCACATGTCCAGCCCAATATGCAATTTCGTGCAATACGAGGTCACGCGGGTCCACTATAATTCCCCCATATCTATTGTAACGCCTCCAAAGGAATATTCTCTCTCAAAAGGAAGTAAAGATTTTTAATCCTATGACCGCATGACTCCGATTTCAATGCAAGGGCTTTTCAGTTTGGTCAGCACTGGGCACCGAGTCCAGTGATGTGACCACTGTTCGACAATTTTTTCATGGGTAACAGGTATGTTGATATTTTTACATTCAAAAATATTTTTCCGTGATAACGGTGGTTTCAAACGTTCGGCCAAGTTATGTGTTTTATAAAGTTTTTTTTCAAAAGGAAGGCCCACAACTTTATTAATATTCGGGTTAGGTGGGGTGGGTCTGTGGGGACGAGGAAATATGAAAAAATATCACCAGTACATCTTTATTTTGATAATAAACTAGAATCTGTAGTCAGGGCGTGCGGACCGCCACTAGAAACTCCTTTAATATCAGTCATTTGTTCACGTGTATGCGTTTCATATATGAACACTGTCATGCTTCAGTAACACAAGTTCACCTCGCGAGTGGCAGAACATATAAATATGAATGGGTAGCTTCCACACGGGGACAAAGGAATGGTCCTTTGTCATATACATGTGGTTATTCTTATTACCCCCAAAACGAAATGGACTATGTCTTTACCCTGACCCTCTAGGAATGTTCAGCAAAACATTTTTCGCCTGTCACGCTTTTTCAGGAGGCGACCTGTAATCCCCGCTTAACCCAATTTTCATTAAATTCCAAATAAATTAAATCGCCTGTAAAGGAATATTACTCTGTCAAAAGGAAGTAAAGATTTTAAGTTCAAACGCGGAACACGTCCAAGTGAATCTTTAAATAGGGAGCACTTTTCCGTTGAGTGGACACAAAGAGCTGAGACCCTTTATACGATCACCGATTTTTAGGTTTACAGGTACGTTGATTTTTATACGTTCAGAAGTATCTTTCCATAAAAACCATGGTTTAATGGTTCGGCCGATCTGTGGGTTGTTTTTAGAAAAAAATTCAAATTAACCCCCTACTCACACTTCTAAGGGTAAATCTCTTGGGAACTTTGAAACCTCCGAAAGAATCTACTAATCAGTTGTTCGTTCATACATGCATGTTTCATGTAAAACATTGTCATGGTTTAGAAACACTGGTTCCGCAGGCGACCAACTGCATACGAGTCGGCGGCTTCTACTCGGGGACCAAGGAAGAGCCACTTATAATTATTCCTTGGTGGAATATTGTCAAATAATATGTATTTTAGTATATCTACTTTCCTCTTAACTAGATATGTGTTGTTTGTGTTTTTATTAATGACCAATCCAATCGTCTGTGAGAATAGCCTATGGGTAAGGTTGCAATGTTTGTAAAACAGACGGTAAATCAAATGTTGTTTTTGTGTTTGTATCTTATTCTCCCCGGTAGAGCCTTGGCCTTGTTGTCATATTTTAGCTGCACCTGATGCACAATTATCGTGACAAACCACTCTTAGTCATCAGAGAAAACGTGTGTTCGTGACTTCATTCATCATAATAAGCGTGTTAGTCGTCCCTGTGGAATGACTTGCCAAGTTCCTTCGCAAAGACATAAACACACGACTTGCAGCCAAACATAAATTTATATAAACTACATGTATACTGTGTTGCCGGAACCTACACATCTTTGCCGGATTCAGACTTTCGTGTATTTTACACATTGTCACACATCAGTAACGCGATGATTCATTGTCTGTCGTCTGTCGGACCGTTTGTCTGTCCGTCCGTTAAACTTTGGACCTAGGTATCACGTGGTGAGAAATTGTGATTAATCTTTCATTATACAATGGTGAACCCTTGATTTAGGAATAGGAAGGGTCCAACTCAGGAGAACTAATGACAACACCTAAAAAAAAAGATCGCTAGGTGTGGATAAGGTGAGGGATCCAGGTCGTAAAAACTTGTCTGAAACCTAAAAAAAATTCGGCGACTTAATAAAAAATAGGAAGTGGAGGCGGAGGAGGGGGGGGGGGAGGGGAGGGGTGGTCCGGACCCCCTGGATTCGCTTCTGATTATAGGGGATGATAAAATGAAATGCTACGGTTCACCACTCGATGGTCGGGCTAAAGGCCTACTCTGAAAAGGATAGCCAGAAAACAAATCGGCTATAATTATAGGTCTTACCTATGCACAATGCAGACGGTAAAAATGTTCAACCCTTATCAAAATTCGCTTTAAGTTTTCATTGACACTTGTTAATAATGACGGTGCTGATTGCCATTTATCCATTTCAATGAAAAAAATGAAACCATTTACGATGGTACAGATCACTGCAAAATGTTATTTGACTGTTCATTGGTTATTGTCGTGAACGTCTACAAAAGGTCTTCAATATATTTTAATAATTTAACTAGAAAAGAACTCAATAGCGCCGACCTATGCCATAGCAGCTCATTACCACATTTTGAAGCATTTTTTTCTTCTTTAATTCCTGGACCCAGATGGTGATCCGGATCACACACTAAATGTAAATAATTTATTCCTTGTATCATTGCTATCCTTGTATCAGAACTATTCTGAAAATATCATCACAATCCGTTTATTATTTTTTGTTGGTACTGTTGCTAACAGACAAAGACAAAGACAAACAAACCAACAAACGAACCAATAAACGTCGGCAAACACATAGTCACTCTTCGGATGTATAATGTATCTTTTTTCACGATGGTTCATAATAATATTTTTGTATACTATATCATCGTCCCTGGCAATGTTCACTGAATCGGTCACGCATTATTCATAAAATAACACTCATTATCTTTCAAGCCTATCGCCGTGAGCTTGCTCTTGGTAAACCGCTACCAGCCCTAATTATTAAGGTGTCATCGTTAATGGTATTTCGTGCAATGTTAACTGGTTGTAAAAGAGGAAAGCGAATGATTCACACAATCTGAACTATGGTCCACATATGAGTCTACATGACGCTTGTTTTCGGGACCAGAAGCTACCTTTATAAGGTTACGCGGTATAATTCTGTGCCATTCTTCAAGCATCTTAGCTAACATCCACGTCTTTGAGAGCAGAAGTCCCTTTTGTCAGCAGCATACTTGTACGTACCACTGACAAGCAAGCAATATTATGTTAAATTAGCTTAAGCGAAAACATGCGTACATTTAGTAGGCATTATCATGTTTATATGAATTGACATTTGTGATGTGTTGTGAGTATCTCATCGTGGTAGTTTTATTTATCTAATATGGGCAAACATATAACAATCTATTCTGATCAAATCATTTAAACTGAAATAAAAACTTTTGTTCTCAATTGTGTAATTGATAAAATCAAGGAATAAACTTATTTTATACTTATTTTGTGACATTCACATGTTTCAGACAGGCAATGCTTTCAGATCAGATGCCAAAATACAAGCGGGGCTCGCATTCGTCAAACCTGTTTTACTTATGATGTATCTTAGACAAAACTGAACAATTTGTGTATGAATACTATTTTGACTGGTTAATGTAATAAATGTGATCGATTCCTGTTTTTATCAAATGTATCCCAACTCCGTCTGCTCAAAATTTATTTTCCCTTATTTTGAGCCGATAGTACAGGAAATTATGCTAATACATGGACCAGACGAATAAATAGTATTATACGTTCAGTATATAAATGAAACAGAAGAGTGTGGGCATGACTGAATAGGCAGGTAAAGTCAAGGTTTAGTACGATCGTATCGAATGCAAGAGCATTTCTACCGTGGAAAACCCCTCACATTCTAAACGTGTATGTACCAACTCCATTTTAACCGACATTGGTTGATTCTCTGGCTAACTGGCCAGTTGACATATGTCTCAGCCTGTTCCGCCTGTAGAAATGCGGAGGTTGTTTGCTCACAATTAAATACACTATCACAGTTAGGCACTTATCAGAGTTAACAAGGTTTATTATTTTGAAAATTTAGCTTTTTTGAATTATATATAACTAAGCCTGCGCTTCAAGCAGTGTGGAACTGACTGTAGATAAAATATAGAAAGACGAGGTTAAAATGACTCCCCTAATAAAGCGGCACACCAACATATATTGTCATTGACGAGACGATGCCACTCTTGTTGACGTCATGTGTTAATTATTGAAAATTAATGCTTTTGGTGACATGCCCTCAACAAATCCTGATCACACGAAGAAATGTTGACTTGGATTCATTTGCGGGGAAGAATTTCATATGCCTTCCAACCATACTGAATTCCTAGTTTTTTGCATGCTGAAATATATAAGGCTTTGATGCATTTTTTTATAGATAGCCTAGTTCATTTAAAAAAATGTACAAAAAATGAACTATAAATCATATATGGGGTAAAACTGTCACACACCCCTCCCCCCGAAACTCAATGTTGGAATAGACTATTACGATGGAATAAATTCATATATCTTTTTTTCAGACCACCATGTTTGATCGTATCTTGACTTTACTGCTTGTTTTCGGACTGGTAATGGCGTCAGTGGTGCAAAGTGGATTTCGGGGTATGCGTACATTCATGTTCGTGTGTTTATTTTTCTTCGTTTGTGTGTGTTCACCACATGATTCACGCATTCTTGAAAAAAAATAAGAACCGATTGTATGTTGGTGTGCATCGATGCATGTCATCAAGTAAGAGTCGCAAAAGTGGGGTCACTTATGCAAGGGTGAACACGTTACTATGGACCGAATAAGTGAATGGCAGAAAAAGAGGAGGTGCGCCCCTGTGTCCTCTCTAAATCCATGCATGTGGTAATAACTAGGATATCTAAGCAAGAAAGAGAAATTCTTCATTTTCTAATCGCTTATTTATAGCAGTGATTAAGGAAAGATCCTTAGTTGCTGAATTAAATAATACCAATTCACAATTTCTGTAATGATCTCCAAATCATACCTATTTTTATGGAGAAACACACCTAAAGAAAATGTGTTTTAATATATGACGA
This sequence comes from Sipunculus nudus, assembly GCA_026874595.1. Classification (NCBI taxonomy): domain Eukaryota; kingdom Metazoa; phylum Annelida; class Sipuncula; order Golfingiida; family Sipunculidae; genus Sipunculus; species Sipunculus nudus. The sequence continues at coordinate 17,479,499 of CM049317.1, forward strand.
TAGTCTAATGGATATTATATAATATATATATATATATATATATATATATATATATATATATTGATAAATTGTCGGCAACTTTTCTTGTTTATTTATTTCAGGAAGTAGTTCCGGTGATTCAGACAGCGATTCCACAGACAGTAGCGACAGTGACTCCTCGAACGATAGAGACACCTAGAGTTACAGCACCACCGAAGCGAACCAAAAGGTTGAGCTTATCTTCTTTGTTTACATAATCTAGTAAAATCAAATAAAAAGGTTCGTCACTTCCTTACTTGTAAAATATGTATCGTTCATTAAAAGGCCTTTCAAAGGATACTGAGTTTTACAACAACAGAAATGTTGTTATGTATGTGGTCCATGACAACCCAAGTAGTAGTGATAATAACAGTAATAGTAGTAGTAGTAGTTGCTGTTGTTTTGTATTAAAGTGTTTTAACTTAACACTTTTCCTTTATTTATTCCTGCATTGATGCCTAACTATATGAATGTGGTGGCCTGCATGATCATGTTGCATATAGCCATTCCATAATTTAATTGTATATCATTATATATAATTATATTATCCCATTAAATATATGTAAATACATTCATTGAAATGGTTCATGAAACACAGGCTCCTGGTATTCAGAGGTTACTGAAGCATATACAGATGAATATTTTAGCCTTTGTTGATGAGATTTGTATCATTTGAAATTCGACAAGCAAGGAGAAGCCACAACTTATTAACCATTTGAAAGGCTTCTCTGACAAATGGACTGTTTAAGTTAATACTGAAAATACAAAACCTATATGGTATTTAGTAAGGGAGGGATAGTCAAACAAAATAAGTAATTGTATTTAAATGTCGATAGCTACAATTGTTTAGGAGTAATATATATATATATATATATATATATATATATATATATATATATATATTTAAACTTAATTATAATATATGTTTCGATCGGAATGTTTCATAGATGCAATAAAGTATATGTTGCTTGGCATTATTGTATTTTTGAATGTATGTGCGGGTTTTCATGTTTATTTAAGTATGAAGAGCTACGAAAAAAGGTTTTTGCATTGGCTGCAGCAACACATTTTTTAACGACACTGTACGTATCTAAAACTGCACTCAGGATTCGATGCATGGTACGAGGCAAAACCAGTTGTATAAAAGTGTAGATTCCAAGTCATTACTTTTATGTTTAAGTTCGATATGTCATTTTCGGCACGCTTCAGGAATTCTTTGTTCTGTTGGTTAACAAAGCGGTTTAGCCTATCAGATGCCAATTAACGGCTTTCTGGCAAATCTCATTTCGCCTTACAAACACTGGTCTGTTCTTTAGAATTGTTACATATTTTCAACGTGTCGATAAATATAAAAAGTTAATTGGCATGAGCAATTTCTTATGGTGTGTGATGTCATTTATTTAACGGCAAACTGGTCGAAACTCTATACAATGCCCCGGGTCACGCGATACAACATGTCATTGCCTATTCATATCACTGCAAGTTACTTTTGAAGCAATCATCCCGACCATTGACTTGTGTTCAATGACGCATCGTCCGGAATGAAAACAACGAGCTTCACATGGGCGTGTCGGGTTGTTTTGCTCGGTTTTTTGAGGCTCGGGAATGAAGATGACAACAATATAGCTTCGTGTGTGCCTAGTCGAAATGTTTTATTTGAATACTAAGGGAACCATAGTGACTGCACATCTAGATTTTGTTGATAACGGCCAGTGCCGTCAAATAAACTGAGATGTGCCGGCTTGTTTTGATTTGCCTGTGTAATGCTCTTTTCACAGGCCTCGGGTCGATTCATTGTCATGGGCGAATACAGAGACAATACTAAATAGGCCGGTTAATAACAATGGAGAATCTCCCTCTTCGAGATGTATAAACATCTATATATAACACGGATAATAAACTATAATAAACAACCAATAGATTGCCATGTGGCATAAAGAAACCAAGGATTGCCCATTATCATATATGCACCGTTGGGATTCATAACATCTCAATCAGAAAGTTTACCTGATGAGTGCAAGAAACTACATAGTAGTAAAAATGTCTATAAAAATTTGATTCTTCTATTTGTATATATATATATATATATATGTGTGTGTGTGTGTGTGTGTATATATATATATATGTATGAATGGCCATGCTGGTTCATTGTTTTATAGATGGAAAGGGAATACACAGAAAAGTGGTTTACTGGCAGTGGGATTCGAACCCACGATCTTCCGATTTTAAAGGAAATCGGAAGATCGTGGGTTCGAATCCCACTGCCAGTGAACTACTTTTTTGTGTATACCATTCCAATCTCTCTCTCTCTCTCTCTCTCTCTCTCTCTCTATATATATATATATATATGTATATATGTATATATATATATAGAACCAGGAAACACAGATATGTCGGTTTACTGCCAATAGGAATCGAACCCATGATCTTCCCGAAATCGGAATGCTTTACCCACTGCGCTAAAGCAGGTCCCTGACCCCCTGGATAGTCAACACTTTTGTGGGAAACAGCAGAGTGACATAAAAAAAGCCTACCGGAAATCAGGAGATTATGGGTTTGATTCCAATCTGCAGAGAACCGACCTTTCTGTGTATTTTAGTTCCATCTCTATTTACAATTACCCCAAAAGGCTATTCATACATTTCTGTCCATGTAGATATGTGTGTGTATATATATATATATATAATATTTATCTTCCGTTTCAGACCATCATGTTGGATCGCCCATTGTTCATCCTTCTTGCCGTCGGGTTGGTCATAGCCCTCGGAGCTCAAGGTAAGTCGTAAACAGGTAAACAGGTAAGCAGGTAAACCAGAATGACAATGCACGGCGGTTCCTTTTTAATTAGTAATTTAATCTGCGTTTCATAAAATAAACTCCTGAATAAAGGTGTTCCAGTTGGAATTCTGAAAGGGGTCTTTGCTGGGTATGAGTGGGGAATCTTTTTAGGAAATAAGTAGAAAGGTTCATTTGGAAACTCCTGTCATGGAATTTTGCAAGTCTATCCAGAACCTTTGTAAACTCTCTTAGAGTAACCCGTCAAGGTTGCTCACAGTGGACTGAGTGGAGCATCTTGAATAGTTCTTTAAACCCCTTTATTCTTTGTTCATTGTTTTGTATTTTATGGATCCCTAAAGGGAGTCTTATCTTACCCCAAAGGTTGTCATATTGAACATTTTGAACAACTGCATAGATAGATACTGGCCTTTTGTGGTTCATTGAATTATTGGTGTTACTACCATATATCTCATAGGCTTTTCTTGGTGAGCTAACATGTTTTTTTATTGTGCTGAAGATCCTTGATAACAAAAATTCTATGACATTGTTTTTGGTTAAGAGAATAGTTTTGTTGGACCCTGATATTCAAAATTATGTTCGCATTTTTTATTAGTGTCTGAAGAAAAAATGTAGATCATTTGTATATTTAATGTAAACAAACTAAGCGCAAGTCTTTATGTCATATTCACTGTATCATTAAGTGTTGTAATGCTATCGCCAAGGAAGTATTATGCTTCTTTTGAAACTGAAATTTTCGCACTTTTCAATAATTTCCAGAATGAGCAAAACTTGGATACAATACAAAACTAAACTAGAAAAGCACTCGGAGAGCCCAAACCTCCGCCTATGCAGCTCATTACCCCATATGGCATTGTCAGAACTTCAGTTTTTTTCCCTTAAAATTCCTAGATCCATATGATGTTTCGGATGACCCCTACAATTAAATCAATTCTTTTCGAGTATCATTCGCCAGTTTTCCTATAAATGTAATCAAAATTTGTAAATAATTGAATGACATCGATAACCCCATATGGACACTGTCAGAAATGCAGAACGCTTTTCAAATTTCCTGGATCACGTAATTTTTCCTGATATACTGATTCAAAATACAAACATTTCTAGTCTTTGGCACATGCTTTTAAAGATTTGAAAGAATTAATGAAATAATAAATGCATTGAATAGAGAATAAAAGAATGTTCAGAAACGAAAGGTCTCTGGCCCTTTGCTCCATTATCGCCCTGTACATAATACTTGAATATATAGTGACGTGGTTTAATATCTAAAACATTTTAATGCATGAGCAAAATGTTATAATAGTAATAATTATAATATTGGTAAAATAATAATGACAAAAAGAAGAAAGGAAATATATCCGAGTTAACTGTTATAAAATAAAATGTCTAAATATATTAATATACTGTTATTAAACTAAGACGATATGTCGCGTCAACGCCTCATTATGGTGCAGTTCTCAAAGACACGAATACCTTTCTTCGCACTGGTCTAGTTAAACTTTACCATTTAAGGAGCAAATTGATATTTCAAATGTTTTTAAATAATAACCTACCATATGAGAGGCAAATAAATCTGTTGCATCAGCATTATTTATAATTATGAAAATAGCGTTATAATATGTCTATTAAGTGTTAGGTGCTGTTCGGGAATTGATCGATACTGTGGAGGAAAACAACTCTCTCAGCGAAACAAACTCTACCAGCGAAAGCGACTCTTCTAGCAAAAGTAACGCGTCTAGTGAAAGCAACTCTACTAGCGAAAGCAACTCTCCCAGCGAAAGTAACTCTTCCAGCGAAAGTGACTCTCCCAGCAAAAGTAACGCTTCTAGTGAGAGTAAGTCTACTAGCGAAAGCAACTCTCCGAGCGAAGGTAACTCTCCCAGTTAAAGCAGCCCACCCAGCGAAGGCGACTCTCCCAGGGAAAGTAACAATCCCAATGAAAGCAACTCTGCAGCAAAAACAATTCTTCCAGCGAGAGCAACTCTCCCAATTCAAACAACTCTGCTAGCAAAAGCAACTCTACCAGCGAACGCAACTCCCAGCACAAGCAACTCTCCCAGTGAAAGCAAGTCTGCCAGCGAAAGCAGCTCTCCAGGAGAAATCTCTGCCAGTAAAAAATAATTCTCTGACTGAAAGCAACTCTCCCATCCAAAGTAACTCCCCAATGAAAGCAAAGCCTATAAGCGAAAGCAATTCTCCCAGCGTACATAACTCTTCCTTTTAAAGCTACTCGGACAGCTAAAGCAGCTCTTCCAGTGAAAGCAACTCTGCAACACTGTAACCCGGTAATACTGCCAGCGACAGCAACGCCCCGGACGAAATTGAAAGTAACTCTGCCTGCGAAAACAATTCACAAATTAATGAACGTTCCATTTAAAAGTTATGTACCTGTGCAGTTTAATGCGCTAATCTGTTGGTTACAGGTATGAAGACCTGCTAAAATTCTTTCAGGTCACCGTTTTTATTAATCCAAATGTCTTGTTATTAAAGGATAGATATATAGTTGTGACTTCACAAAAATTCTATATAGTCAGCTTCAGTTATACTAGATCTTAATATTTGGCAGTAATTGATAGTGTGCATTCATATTTTTTTTTAAAGCCAAGAGGAATTGAACGACCGGCCAACCAGTAAGTGGTAAGACTTTGTGATCGAGTTGCCGACATCTATCGATATCTGACACTGGTAGCTGTATATTTCTTCAACAAACTAAAATAAAAACAATACCTTCAAGTAATCGTTTCGGTGTCTGCTTACATATCACCATACTTCACTGTGTTGTCTCAGCTAACAGAAGACTGCAGGCAATGTATGAAATTTGGTCAAAGATTTTCTGGTTGAGAATATTATCCAAGTTTTACATCTTAAATTGATCGAGGTGAGTACAACGAGGTTCTTAGGTATACTTTGCCCTCCCTTTATACTTTTCTCTCTGCGGCTGGGTGCATCCGAGAAAATACATATCATATCAAACTAGAAAAATGCGTTCTACGTAATGCAAGCCTCTGCCAAGTGGGTCTCCATTGTAGAATACTTCCGAAATCTAATTTGCATTAAAGTCGGCCCACTTTTCCGGGTGCTTTCGTGTATACGTGACAGCAAATTTATAAATATTCACTATTTAATCGATTTTTCGTTGGCATGGATGAGAGTCTGTTCATGGTGGCATGAGTTATGTTTATAACAGACACACATACACGAACGGGATGTACGGATACTCTCTTGTCAAAGGCAATGATACAAAAAGAGAAAATTAAAAGACCATGAGAGTTGAGCAATGAGAGCAAGACAATTCATAACAACAAATCAGTCAGGTTGTTGGGCCTAATTACACACAAACCAGCAGTTATTCTTGAGGCTCTTAACTGAAATACTAACTTTAATACTAAGAGAGAAAAAAACTTAAAAAAAACTGAAATAATGAAAATGTACCTGGCTGGAGTACCAGGTACAGGTACTTTAGTTCCAGGTACACGTACAAGGTACTTCATTCTCTAACCAGCAGGTACAGGTACAGGTACAGGTACTCTGAAATGTGTACCTAGGTACAGGTACAGGTACAAGTACCTGGCCCCGAGCCTGAAGTGGGCTGTCATTTTTTAAAACATAGCGGAAAAGACTTCTACCTGTCGACAGCCAAGTATAAAAAGAATTCCAAGAGTAGCGACAGCTTGGTCAGAAAGCTGAAACTGTGGTTACTGGTCGTGTAAGCCACTAACAGAAATGCCGAAAAGAAGAAACATATCTCAATTTTTAAAGTCATACAAATGAGATTCTGTTTTAAAACTTAGTAGCAGCCCTTTGACTTTTAGGACTATTTCAACGTGAGGAAAATAAATGTTGATCAGATATTTTACTTTTGTTTCTTATTATAAACATAATATCAGGTTACAGTTCGTGACTAAACGGACGTGGCACAATGATTTCGTGGGACTCAAGCAAGACTTATCAGGTGTATGATATTATTGTGACCTAGACAAGACTGATAAAGATGATACACAAGCTAAGAATACTAGTCATCAAAAGGACAAACAGCCAGCAAAATAGAATAAGATAAAATGTCACCCAAAAGCTGAGAAATATTTTATTCGGCTGAGCTAAAAAAGTAATCATTAAACTACTAAGTTTCAAGACAATCCATGAACAAATACCTGTGAAAGAATCGCTGTGAATTGTTAATCTCAAAAATAATATATGTTTTGTCTACATGGCAAAACAATTTTATGAGAACATACAGGTCCTATCATTTGCACCCGCTTGGTTTACCAGTATGAGTGCACTGGGTTTGCTGTCATGTGCTGCCCCCAAGGCAAAGCCTGGTGACCATGACTTATCGGTGCTTACTTTACCATTACTTTACTCTTAACAAATACAGCATAAGAGTATTCCTAATATCATATTAATTACATCCAGTCAAACGAGATATTTAACCCATCCATTACTAGAAATTTTCATTCTAATGAATGCAAGCCTCTCCGTTTTACTTATTCGACACCGTATTCCCAAGTTTATTGGTACATGTGACTCTAAGTTATGTGACTACATGTTACGGATCATCACCAAAATCCCACCGATTCCCCTGTAGTGATTTCCAGAAATTGCTTGAAAATTTCATAAGATTTAATTCATGATTATGGAGATATGTGATATACAACACACACATAGAAACCAACGACCGGGATCGTTGGCATACCCAATTAGAGGAGATGACTATCGCATTAAAGAACATTACACTAGGCCATGGCTGAGATCTAACACGATCTATGTAAAATGACATTCTAAAAATACAAGAACAGGTCTAAACTGGAAACGAAGCGAGTGCAAATAGCATTTAAATTACTGACGGAATTGCGACTCTTTTCCATTTACTACTCAATCCATGACCGACATGCCTACACATTTCAGGAAAATCCATTAAGTGGCCGTTGAGAATTTTCAATACTAAATATACAAAAGTGTTTGAAATGGGAAATAATATGGCTAAAAAAACAAATCTAGTAGGTTTTTTTTTGCTTTGTCCAATCTAACTTTACACTGTTTCCCTGGTCGTTTCGGCCTATCCAGTCTTGCAGCTTGTCTTTGCTACCATAAAAGTTTAGAAGTAAGCATGTGATAGCAGCTGATGTTCATGATGGCCCGATCTACCGGTCCCCTTTGGTCCCTTAGGATCGGTCCTGGTCTCTTTATATCTAAAAATATATATATGTGTGGGGGGGGGGGGTGTATGTGTATGTGTTAGATTTGCCCGCCGATCATGACCTGTTAGGAAGTATGACTTTGAAGATCAAGTAATTAAACATTAACAGAGAGTTCAGTAGGGGTTACCCGATCAGTCAACAAAAGTTCATAAAATCCGTTCATAACTTCTATAGCTCAGGCAAATCAGCCAACAGACACACCTACAAACGGCAGTACAACATATGATATCCGACATGTGAGAGTTAATAATAACTATCAATTCAGAGAGCTCATCCATCAATATACTAGTGGTTACATATACACGTTTGGGCAGAGGGCAAACATTTTCATATGTTTTTTCCCCAATTTGTCTCACAATTAGCAAAAAATAACGAGATTTTCAAAGCAGAAAAAAGCAAATACACAATTATTGCTGCGGGTTGGCAAAATTACCTTTCTCAGAAATGCTGAGGTTACTAATAAGGAGCGGATTAAGGATTTATTTAACTGAAACAAGATCCCTAATTCTGGAGGGGGGAGCAGGTAGAGGGTGCAGGCCCCCTTGTCCATCCCCCCCCCCCAAATCCGGATCCGCTTTGGCGCATAATGAATGAATGGAACGGAACCTGATATAGCCTTACAAACTTTCTTGTTTACGTTTTCTGAGACTCACAGAGTAAGACATTTCAAGAGCATCAACAAACATACTTTTAATATAGAACGCGTATAAAACAATATTTGCTGAATAGGGTTGATATAAACTTAAGTGTTATCTGTAGCTAATTGATTTATCCATCGCAATCACCTCTGAAGTACACTTAAGATCTGGTTACCCCCCCCCCCCTTGAGAAAAAGCTCATTGTCGCGTTTATTAAATGTTGTAATTATTTCACAGACCGGAGAAACTGCCTAACATTCCCACTTCTCAGGTACCAGAACCAGTCAGGTGGCGACTTCTGGTGGTCGATACGGTTACAATTCTGCTTTATTCCTTGTCCAACACCTGCAAGTTGTTTCATTAACTAAAATAATGCAAGTTCAGAAAAGCCTCCTTTGGAAAATCGACCAATTCAGGCCTGTGAGATGATCTCCAGTTAAATGTAGATGTGAAGATCCTACATTTATGTGTTGTCAATAATTGAGTGAATGTGACTGACGCTGATGTTAAAATTGTCCGATTGTCATGGCCGCTTTTGCATTTGAGACAGGCGAACACTACAGTAAAGTTGTATTCAGATAAAAGACATATCCAAGCAGCACAAAATCAATTTCGTTGACTGGAGTTACAGTTATCGGTTAAATTGCTTCCATGTTCATCGAACCAAAACAGTAAATTTTAATTTTATTTTAAACAATTAATTGTTATCAGTCTTTAGCTAATGGAATACCAACTCGACTTTGAGTGAAAAAAAACTGAAAATTTCATATATGATCCCATGTGTTTCGTTTTGTTGCAAAACGTATAGAGCAAAAAGGTCGTTAACATAAATCAGTCACCGAATCGCGAACTGATTGATACTTAATGGGAATTAGAATTCTAGGTTGGTACAATTCTTTCGTATCAGGAAACGAACATCCCGAACGATTCCTTGTTGTATTCACTTTCTCAATATTTTTTCTCCTATAGGGTCTCTCGGATCGCTGGGAAAAAATCTGAGCTCATCAAAAAACGTTTAAGCAGCTATTGCCTTCCTTCCATTAAAAGTACCTGTGCAAATCTTGGTGGAGAGGGCGCACCCTAGTGGGAAAGACTTTGACCAGGAAATCCACGGAAAACGTCCGAACACGATGTCAATCCACAAGGAAGCTTCATATCCTTTATGCTACATTCTCCACTTAATGCTGCTGTAAAGCCCCTTCAACTTTAAAAGTCAGGTTTCATGGAATTCCATGAATCGTCCGTGGAGACACTGATACAATTGCTGTACCTTGGCCTTCTCGGAAATACAAATGTATAACAATAAAAAAATAAAGCTAATGCTGACATCTGTCATATTCAATACAAATGTATGATATATACGAAACCCATATTTATATTCAACAAGCGTACAACTATTCAGGAGAGTACAATGAAACATTGAAATATGTAGGTTTAAAATACGTATAAAATGCATAATTATTAAAACTAATGACGCCACAATTCTTTAAATTAAAGGCAAGAGCGAAAGGTAACTGAAAAATGTAAATGTGATAATCACATGAACAACAATATTTCTTTCCGGAGAAACCGCCTGACATTCCCGCTTCTTAGGTTCCCGGACCAGTCAGGTGGCGACTGCTTGATATGATTACAATGCTGCTTTCTTTCTTGTCCCACCACCTTTCGGTTGTTTTATTAACTAAAAGTTTGTGAGTTCAGCAAGACCTGGTTGGGAAAAAATTACATGTGCCACTTCGGGCCTGTGAAATGAGCCTGAATTTAATTCTGTAGAATTTAAAGGCTCACATTTGTGTGTAAACAATAAAAAAGGCAATCTCACTTACGCTGATGCCAAAATTGTCTGAGTGTCACGGCCGCTTTTGCATTTCTGACAGACGTATACTACATTGGAGTAGTGTACAGTAAAGTAGTTTTAAGAAAAAAGACCGGACCAAGCAGTCTGCAACAAATGTATGATAAACACGAACACCATATTTATATTCAATAAGCGTAACACTCTTCAGGACATAAAAAAAACTAGAACATATAGGTTAAAAAACATTTATATAATGCGTAAACATTAACACAATATTCTTGAAAGTTAAGACCAGAGGCATGTTTAACTGAAAAGGGTAAATTGCGATAATCTCATGAACAACAATATTGCTTAAGTCCATATATTCTGTTAAGTATCAGTGTTAAACAAGATTGTACGATCAGCGTTCCAGCTCTGTCCCAGATATCGATTGAAACAGCCTTCCACATGAATTGGGGGGGGGGGGGTATTTATTCGAAGCAGATTGGGTTAACACATACGAATCCGCTGCCTAAACCCGTTGCCGAATGTTTAATAGGAAACATAGAACAAAAAAAAAAAAAAAACACTGAGAATTTCAGGTTTGTATTTGATTTCTTTTGAATAATTTCATGGTGTTGCCCAATTTGACCCGATTTCTGCAGATTTTCGTTATGGGAAGTGCGCTCGTTCGATGAAAAGATCCATTAGCCGATGATCACAGCTCATTGTGACGTTCACTTACGGATACAACATGACAACTTGACTGGCCCAGTAATTACAATGTGTAAGACTTCATTCCTCCCACAAACACAGTCATTAAAGTTGCTCTTGGCAGTGGCGGATCCAGAAATTCGAGAACGGGGGGGGGGGGGGAGCGCTAATATTTGAGAGGTGGCAGAAAATTTCTTTTGTAAATTTATACATATATATATATATATATATATATATATATATAATTTCATTGTAACATTTCAGTATTTAAAAAACAGGAGTTCTTTGGCCTTTTTAATTTCACTTATTACCGCTTTTATTCTTTAAATTGAAGTTTAAATTCATAAGGGAGGAGATATGCAATATAAAGAGGTCATTGTGGGGCACCTCTAACATTAAACAATAGGAATTTCTGTATCTTAACTTCTGTTCTCTTAAATGATAGTCAAATTTTACGGGGTTGGGATATATTGCAGCGTGCGGCCGGCGTTGTTATTTATATTTCTTTAAATTTAGGATATTAACTGGAAAGTAACATGTTGATGCCTAAGGTGAAAATGTGTCTCTATATTTTTAGCATCTCTGTTTATAACAGTATCATATTTAAAAGTAACTTTTGTGGTCAAATAATTGTTACAAGTCGTATGTTAAACTATTTACCAGATTTTGTGGTCAAGTCAGCGCACCGGATAGTTAGTTCGAGGTCAGCCGAGGAGGCATGAACATTTTCGATCTAAACAAAGACTTAGCTCTTAAGGTTAACGGGATGGCTGTGGCCTACTCACAGGCGAATGTTACATTTGGATTCCTGTGATGTGATCAGAGGGTAATAAAGGAAAGAATTCGTCCCTCATAATATAAATATTTGGATTCTAACTTAATATGGAGTATATAATAAAGCTATTCATTAATATCCTGAACTCATAAATTGGAAAGTAATAAACTGTGGATATTTTTGAAATCAAATTCCCAGGGAATAAAACAGAAATTTGAATGATGAAAATAATAAGGGATAATTGGAAAAAAATAGGTAAAATGAGACATGTTTCAGCCCAAAGGGGGGGAGGGGGGGGGGCAGATGTGCCACTGTTTGTGTGTCGCAACGCTTAGAACAGGCATTGCCACCTTGTGACAAATTACATAACTAAATAACTGCTCTCTGGCCAACTATTTAATGATCATGGCTGGCATTGACCTACGTCTCTTGGTACGTGGAATCACGTTTTATTTAATGAATTATAGTAGCAAACGTAAACAACTAAGCTCATGCATGGCTACTTGACAACAGTACTCATTATTTGCCAGAGGTCAATGCGCATTATGCTCCCCCAACCTGTAATTGAGATGAAAACGAACATATAGAAAGGTTAAGGTCTCAGAACTGTCTCAGGCGTCTGTTTACACATGTTTTTCACACATTGTTTTTTCTTTATGTTTTACCCCGATACAAACTGGTAAAACAGCCTGGCTATGGTGGCCCGTATATCTCATCAGCGTTTGGCGCCCCGCGCCCCGCGTGCCGCGCCTCAGTACCTAGCTTGCTTGCACAGTTCTTTATTTCTAGCTGTTCCACCACAATTTGTAAAGTATATTCAATTGCTCCATGAATAAAGACTCAATTTCGGATAGATCAAGATATAGGTTAACACTTAACAGCGGCTTACACATATAAAGTTCCATTAACCGTACATACAACTACCCTGGTGAAATATGGGTAAGATTCTCTCTGAAGAAACCGAAAGTTTTATGTTAGGAATCCTGAGTATGTGATATATGATTTTGGTTTAAACATATTTATTACAAGTAAACGATTGGCAAACAGCAAAAGTGCTATATCAATGCCTCTCGCTAGATCATACAACATGTGCGATTATATATGCAAGACAAAACAGCCATGAAACAATACGGACTCAATAACTGATACATAGCTCATACTGCATTGAGTCTATATGAATATTGCGGAGATCTTGAGGTGTCATTTATATATCTCTGAACACAAGTATAAAGGTAAACATTGTCAGCATGAGATGACTTGTCTGATCCATATAACAAGATATGAACATTGATATCACTTGGTTGAAGAATTGGTTGAAGTGAACAGAAGAGAATATGTCTTTGTAAAGTATACAACGGACATGCCAAAAAATAATGATTAAGGTCCTCGCATGAATGGCCACACGAACATTTGGCATCTGTGACCAAACCAATTTTAAATAAGTCATACTTCAAAAAACTGCAGCCCAAACGTAACCTGGCATGGACTATATTACTTGTACGATCGCCTTAATAAAACAACGGATTACAGGTTTTACCACTAATGGTCCGAGTAGTTAATTTGTTTCTGAATTCATCAAATGATGACACTTGTTTCACGTCATCATCTAATTCATTCCATAGACGTACTGTAGAGGGGAAGAATGAGTTATAAAAAAGTTCAGTTCGACAACGAAATAAATCAATATCAGCCTGATTCCGTAGTGGATATCTTCTAGACCGTTCACGAACGGTAGTCGGAAGTAAACTTAACAAATGTTGCGGGGCTATACCATTTACTATTTTATAAAACGTTTCTAGTTTACGGCGTTTGCGGCGTGAGGACAACCTTTCCCAATTCAATTCTGAAAGAAGTGCTTCATATGAGCATGTCTTGATAGCTCCAGTCACGATCCGGGCTGCTTCTGCTTGAACAGACTCTATCTTACTGGAATCAGCAGAATTACAATTGTCCCAAATTATGTTGCCGTATTCTAAAACTGGACGAACAAAGGTGAAATACATGATCTCCAAGGATTTACGATTTAGTCTGTACTTGACAGCTTTCATCAAATTTATTTTGACAAGAGCCTTTTTACAAACATCGTCAACATGATTAGACCAATTAAGGTCACAAGAAATTGAAACCCCCAAATGTTTGTGTTGAGGTATAATTTGGATGACTCTGTCAGACATAACAATGTTGGGAGATAACATGCTGGGGCAATATGAACGCGACAAGGACATAGCAACATATTTTTGTACGTTGAATTTTACCAGCCAAGTGTTAGCCCATTCCATGAGAACCTCAAGATCTTTATTAAGTAAATATGTAGCTTCTTCTGGAGTGTCAGCTATCATAAAGAGTGTTGTGTCATCGGCAAAAAGCCTGATATTTGTGTTTATTCTAGATGTAATGTCGTTGATAAAGATAAGGAATAGTAGGGGCCCAAGAACGGTCCCTTGCGGCACCCCAGCTCTAAGTACACCCCAAGATGATGATTCCCCTTGTATCAAAACTTTCTGCATTCTGTTAGTTAAATAGGACCTGAACCATTGGAGCAATGATCCTTGGATTTCTGTATTTTGTAATTTATATAAAATACCTCTGTGCCAGACCTTGTCAAAAGCTTTGCTTATGTCCAAAAATGCTATTTTGACAGACTTCTTTCTATCCAAGGCTTCGGAGAATATGTGATACATATTAAGAAGCTGGTTGACTGTGGAGTCACCTGGAAGGAACCCGGATTGAAATTAACTAAAAAATTTTGATGTAGTGAGATAATTGTAAAGATGTTTAAACACGACTTTTTCAATAACTTTAGCTATGCAGCTAATCAAGGAAATTGGTCTGTAATTATTTAATAACTGTTTGTCTCCCTTTTTATGTATAGGGATAACATGGGCTTTTTTCCACAAAAGTGGGACATAACCTTCGTTCAAAGAGGTGTTCAAAAGGTGACACAAGGGTTTTGTCAACTCAGTTGCGCCTTCTTTTAGGAGACGTGGATTCACACCGTCAGGTCCGTTGGACTTTGTGATATTTATTTTAGAAAGAGCATCGAGTACATCTTTTTCATTGGCCTGAAGGTTATCTAATGACAAAGACGATGATTGTTGGTGAATAAAAGGGAGAGATGCGTTGGTATCATCTACAAATGACTGGGAAAGAAAGAAATTGTTAAAAGCTTCGGTTTTATCAGTGTTTGAGGAAATAATATCATCATCTATTACAATTAATGGAAGGGATTCACCCATGTCCATTTTTAATATATGTGTTATAGTCTTCCAATAGTGGTTAGGATGCTGAACACGAGTGAGGTCTATAGTTGACATTAATTCTGTTGAAAAATCTAGTTTAGCTTTGCTACAGCTATGAATATACAAGTTCCGAGCTGCTCGAAATTTTGCCCAATCTTGTGGGCGATTGCGTTTCTTTGCGATATTATGGAACCTATCTTTGCGACGTTTTAAAGCTCTGAGAATATTATTGTACCATGGTTTATCTTTTGGTCTCACGGTGACTACCTTATTTGGTATGCACTGTCTGGCTATGTTGAGTATCATATGGGTAAATCGGAGGCACATCTGATCGACCCCGTCTGTTTCATAACAGCTATTCCAGTCAGCTTGAGATAACATTTGGCGGTATTTTTCAAAGTCGGCCTGTGAGTATAACCATGTGTCTTTTATACACAGTAATCT
The DNA here is from genome assembly GCA_026874595.1 of Sipunculus nudus. Lineage (NCBI taxonomy): Eukaryota > Metazoa > Annelida > Sipuncula > Golfingiida > Sipunculidae > Sipunculus > Sipunculus nudus. Next base: position 17,495,095 of record CM049317.1, read on the forward strand.
TAGGTAGGTTTATATGTATTTCTGCAGACACGGTGCAGTGATCATTATTACCTAAGGGTGGAAGGACCTGGATACAGTTGATAAGTCCTGGGTCAGTTGTTAAAATTTGATCTAAAATGGTAGCACTGTTCTCAGTGATGCGGGTTGGGTTAGTGACATGAATGGTAAAGTTGTTCGATTTGCAGAAGGAATCTAGTTTAGTACCATTATACGTTGCAGGGTCAGCATTGAAATCGCCCACCAATATAATGTTATTAAACCCTTTTGAGCGTATCTCATCTAAATTTTCCTGTAAATATAACCAGAATGAAGCATGAGAATTAGGTGGCCGGTAACAAGTACCGAGTAGGTAGGATCTAGATTTAATTTTAAGTTCCAACCACAAGATTTCGATATTATTATTTTCGAATTCATAACGTCGTCTAACAGGGAGGTGATGTTTGGCATAAACTGCTACTCCTCCCCCTAATCCTATTCCGCGGTCACGTCGAAAAATTGGTTGAAAGCCTGTTAGATCAAGCTGATGATTTGTGTTTATATTTAGGTAACTTTCTGTGATACATATAAGATCAAAATATGGGACAATATCTGTTTCTAGAAGTTCAATCTTATTTTGGGTGAGGCTCCTAATATTTATAAGACAGGCAGTAAGATTTCTCACAGTGGCACTCACGACAGATTATGTGATGAGATTGTTTGCCAAGAATGTTGTGTGTACAGAGGTTCTGAGAGCAAAATTTGTTGCAGAGTGGATGTAATATCATGGCAAAAACGATAGAACTAACAATATAAAACAATAGGAGCATAGAAGTATAGGGTAGGAAGGAACCGTAGGATCCTCATAACCGATATGACGAAACCTCATTTGGATTGTAAATAAGTAACTGGTTACACGCTTTCATTTAGGCAACTTAAACTATCTAACAGTAAAACATATCAAAATAAATTCAACGGTTTTAGGCTAGAAGGAAAGTTGAAAAATTAGATGTGATGAATCTGGAATAACAACACTTGTTGTGATGAGTCTGAAAAGTAACACATGTTATAAAGCATCTAGAATAGTAGTTCCTTATGTAATAAATCCGGAATATAATACCTAACGTAATGAATCTGGAGTAGTTACATCTATTGTAATGTCTGCGGAATATTAACACCTTTTGTAATCATGAATCTGATAAAGTAACACTTGTTGTAATGAAACGTAAAAAGTAACACCTGTTGCAATGTAACTGGGTAAGTAACACCTGTTGCATGCATGTGCAGAATGACTGGAACATGAATTTAGCATAAAAAGACGGTGCTGATTAAGGAAGAAAAGAGATTTAAAGAGAAGAATAGTGTCTTATTATGCAATCAACTCTGTATTAACACAGATATCCGTCAAACTGCTGACCAGTGGTTACTTGATCCTATATGTCTTTAATGAGGTATTAGTATCTTTAGGTCCTTCCTTGTATTTGATGTCTCGTGGCACGGACCATGGTATGAAGGCAAACCATCCCTTCTGTCGCATTTCCTTCATTATTTTAACAAGACGCTGGTGTTCCCTGCGGGTTTCCGGGTGGATATCATCTGAGATGAAGATACTGTTTCCGTTGACGCGATGATCATTCAGTTTGCGGGGAGCTTCTCTTAATATGTGGTCACTGTCATTCCGACGGAGCAGTCTGACGTGGATGGCTCGAGGCGTTCCGCTTGCCCCGGTCGAACCGGAGTAAACGGCCGAGCGATGCGCGGCTTCTACCTCTATGTTGCTACCAAGATCTAGGTCATCGGAGAAAAGAGCCCGTACATAAGATAAACAATCATCGCCTTCCTCACGTTCAGGAACGTTGTGAATAATGACATTGTTTCTCCTGTTTCGATTATTTAAGTCAATAATTTCTTTCCTCAGTTCGTGAAAATCAGAGCGTTTGACGGAATCATTATCTTTTTCTTTTTGTTCCTCAAGTTCAATTTCCATATGTGAAACACCATTTTCAAGGTCTATAATTCTATTGTCAGCACTGTTTAATTTCCTTTCAACTGATGCCAAACAAACTGATATGTTAGTCACCTGAGTTTTCAGTTCGTCAACTGTGGACAGTTTTCCCCAGATCATCACAAGTATTTGTCTATCAGTAAGATCTGGAGGGAGGTCCGTGTTTATTTCAGAATCTGACATGTTTATACTGCCCGAGTGGTAGTGAATACTCTATGCCTGAAGACGCGTGACCAGGTGAAATGTTCCAGCTGGTTCAATGGGGCGCTCTCCAGGTGTTATGTCACAGTTGGATATAGGCGGGAAAGAGCATTCTATGAATAGAGTTCTATTTTGTATGTAATAAATTAAGGTTTTCTCACCAGAACCCAAGAGAGGGCATCAGCCTTGTATGAAGATAAGCAGATATAACAGTAATCCAACTGATGTCCATGTTTTAGTCTGTGCAAACCATGCTGGCGTTTGTGAATAGCAATTTTATGAGGAGATCGTCAAGCCTGTTCCTATCCGAACGCCATCTATCGGCCCATCGATATATGATTTTGTATCGCGGTGTATTGGTACACGGTGAATCTTTACAGGTTTATTTGTTTAAAATATTACTTTCCGGTATATGCTATAATATATATAATAAGCAAATCTCATCGCCCGAAAAGAAATAGATAGGCGTCACAATAGCGTGTTAGGTTTGTTCAGTGCCGGGACGCCCAAGAAGCTGAAAACACATCTAGGATAGTGAATATGTGAAGATGCAGCCGAGTGTGAACTGTTAAAATGTTTCACGTATAGACCTCCTGAGCCACTCTGCACGGTTGGTCGTAAAATATGATGTATCGGCTTGTTTGGTATAGCTTTTGTATTGGCCTTCGGGCAGGCATATCGGCCTTACTTGGCTCTGGGCAATACGAAGACACAACTGAACAGACCAGTGAATGATAGAATAGAAATAAGAACTAGAATAACAATTATTGATTGTTTATATGGGTATATATATATATATATATATATATATATATTATCATTTTCTTGTTAGACATCTGTAATAGGATGCATTCATTACCTTTACTATAAAAGTTGCCTTGGCCGTGAATATATTGATATTTGGTGAAAAACCAAAAAAAAATTGTTTCTCAAGTGTATTTTTCTGAAAACAGAGTAAAAGATGTTAAATGATACGTTGTCGAAAGGGTTTAAAAACCCTGTGATCTTTGAAGTCAAATCCGATATAAATGATTTTTGTGAACCGGATAACTTTTCAAGTATCCTATATTGTTTCTTCAAATGTGACATACACTGTTTGCACCAAAAACTCAGACATGTTGAAGACTGTTGGCCCTGACGGTGCCTTTGAAGGTTAAATCTGCAAACAAAGTAGGATTTTCGTTCACAATACATTTTTTTAAGTACAGCATACCATATATATATATATATATATATATATAAATATATATATATATATATATATATATATATATTCCTAAAGTGTTACTTAAGGAAACACTTTAGGCCATATATAGGGAATTCAGGCAACAGCATACTTAGGGCAACAATTTTGCGTCGCCCTAATTTTAACGAAATAACATGCAATAAGCAGCCATCGAGTGACTCTATCATTAATACAGTAACTGCATGTAATATCATTCTATGGATATATTATATTATTAGAAACGAAATGTTAAGTCTGTTGAGGCTTCGACCTTAGAAATTCTTCCTTATGTATAATCTGCACTATACATGATTTTGGAACTGCATCTTCCTTCAAACTTGCCACAAAAAATATTTTCTCCAATATCTCGTATACTAGTGAACTTGACCTTTGTTTTCAAGGTCACACCTGAAAAAAAAAGTTTCTTTTTGCGCACCATATATCTTTAAATAACTGCATATATACCCAAAGAAATTTTACATCTATTTGTTATGTAAAAAATATACCTATAATGATTGTTATATTTGTTCTGTATACTTTTGTATTATCCTTTATACTGTATTTTTATACATCATATTACTGATTGCAGTAGTCTATTGTATGGATACCATTTCATTTTTTTTGTTTCTTCATACATTGTATGAATAAACGCTCTTTGTATACTTATACTGTACAAGTTCCTGTATATGTTTCAATAAATTGAAATCAGCTCTGATTTGGTCGATCACACTAGATAATTTCTGTTTTTACTTACCAGACCTACCTACAATCAAACGCTTCTTAGTGTAAACACGTGCAACTGATTTGAAGATTTCGTGATTGCTTTTTGTAGATCCTATGAAAACGATGTAGATCTTATTAAAAATATAATGTGTACATACATATATTTTCATATAATATGTATTGTTTAAAATAAATTTGCTTTCCTCTTAACTAGATATGTGTTTCTTTTTGTATTTTTATTAATGACCAATTCAATCGTCTGTTAGATTAGCCTATAGTCAAAGTTGCAATGTTTGTAAAACAGACGGTAAATCAAAATTTTGTGTTTGTTTTTATAACTCCATCTCACCGGGAGAGCCTTGGCCTTGTTGTCATTTTGAACTGCACCAAATGCACGAATGTCGTGACAGACCATTTTGCTTAGTCATCGGAGAACACGTGTGTTCGTGACACCATTCAAAATAGTCAGCGTGTTTGTCGTCCGTGGAATGACTGTATATGAGGCAAATTTTATTTGCGAGGACATTAACACACGTCGGGCTGCCTCAATTTAAATTGATATAAACTAGACTGTGTTGCCAGAGCCTACAAACCTCAGCCGGGTTCAGACTTTCATGTTTTATACACTTTATTACGCTTCAGTAACGTGATGATCCTTTGTCTGTCGTCGGTCCGTCTGTCTTACTGTACGTCCTTTACACTACCACGTTTTGAAACCGTTTGACCCTTCCATCACGTTGTAAGAAGTTAGGATTAATCTTTCATTTTACAGTGATGGATCCAGGATTTAGGAAAAGGAGGTGTCTAATTCAGGAAACTAATGACGGAACCTATAAAAGGATCCAATAAAGGGGATGTTTCAAGGCCGTAGAAACTGGTCTGAAACCTTTAAAAACATTGCGGAGGCTGTAATAAAGGAAGAAAAAGGTGGGGGGGGGGGATGTCCGGATCCCCTAGATCCGCTTATGATTATATAAGATCAAAAGTGAGAAGTGGACCTACCAAGCAAAATGTATTTGCAGGCCACGATCCCATTTCATGTATTCTATAACAGTGTCCACGTCAGAACAAGGTATAGGGTATAGGGCATTTCTGCAGGTTGATATCAATACCCTGATTTTGAATAATTAAGTAACCAGGAAGAAATATCAGTGGGACAAATATACTCAGTTAAACGATTCCCCTTGATAAGCAAATTAAACATTTATATCAGGTAATGTATGCTACGATTTAACAACTCGATGGTCGGGCTAAAGGCACACTCTGCTCGACAGAAGAAAAAAATCGGCTTTAATTATAGGTCTAACCTGTGCACAATATAGACGGTAGAAATGTTCACCCCTTTTCGAAATTTACGCTTTCAGTTTTCATTGATACATGTTATTAATGACTGTGCCGACTGCAATTTATCCATTTTGAAAGGAAAAAATGAAACACATTACGACGGTACAGATCACTGCCAAAATATTTTACTGTTCCTTGCCTGTTGTCGTAAACTCCAACAAACGGTCTAGAAAAGAATTCACAGAGCGCACACCTATGCCAAAGCAGCTCATTACCCAATATTGCAATGTCAGAAATGAAGCATTTTTTCTTCTTTAATTCCTGAATCCAGATGGTGGGCCGGATCACCCACTATATTTAGTCATTTTTTCCTGTATCTTTGCCGAGTTATCCTGAAAATATCATCAAAATCAGTTCATATCTTTATCGGTACTGTTGCTTGCAGACAAATAAACAAACCATGGCCCGCAAAAAACATAACCTCCTTTGCAGAGGTAAAAAAAGTAAAAAAAGAAAAGAAAATAACTTACAGACGAACCAACGTCACCTCTCGGAGGTTTAATGACGCATTATTCACCATGGCCTCAATTATTTTTATACCATAACCTTGTCCCTGGCAATATTCACTGAATCGGTCACGCATTTTTCCTAAAATAACTTTCACTCTCCTTTCAAGCATATCACCGTGAACTTACTCTTGGTAAACCACTAGCATCCCTAATTATTAAGGTGTCACCGTTAATGGTATTTCGTGCAATGTTCACTGGTTCGTGACAGAGGAAAGCGAATGATTCACTGAATCTGAAATGTGATCCCCATAACGCTTTTTTTGGGGGATTAGAAGCAACCTTTATAAGGTTACGCCGTTTAATTCTGTGTCATTATTCAAGCATCTTTGCTAACGTCCACGTCTTTGAGAGCGGAAGTCAGTTTTGTCAGCAGCATACCTATAGCTACCACTGACAAGTAAGCAACATTTTGTTAAATTCGCTTAAGCTTAAACATGCGTACATTTAGTAGGCCTCATCATCATTATATTAATTAATATTTGTGATGTGTTGTGATTATCTCATCGCGTTAGTTTTATTTATCTAACATGTGCCAACATCATACAATTTATTCTGATTCAAATCATTTAAATTGAAATGTTATTTTTTTAAATTGATTAAACCAGGGAATAAACTTATTTTATATTTATTTTGTGGCATTCGGATGGTCATGATAGGCAGAATTGTCTGATCAGATGACAAAATACCAGCGGGCCTCGCATTGGTCAAATCAGTTTTACACAAGATATATTTTAAAGAAAATTAAACATTTAAAAATTCTTCTACCGTGCCAACAATTTGTTTAATGAATACTATTTGACTGGTTTATTGTAATAAACGTGACCCGGTGCCGGTTTTAATCGACAGAATCCCAACTCCGTCTGCGTTAAAAATTTTATTTCCGTTTTTTTAGCCGGTGGTACAAGAAATTTTGCTAATGCATGAACCAGACGATTAAATAGTAGTATACGTTCAGTATATAAATGAAAGAGAAGAATGCGGGCATGACTGAAAAGACAGGCAGTTAATGTTTAGTCCGATCGGATCGATTGCAAGAACATTTCTGTCTTGGAAAACCCCTCACATTCTAAACGTGTATGTACCAACTCCATTCTAAACGACATAAGGTGATTCTCTGGCTTACTGCCCAGGTAACATATGTCATAGCCAGCCCCGCCGGTAGGTGCCAGTTTGAATGCGGAGATCGTTCTCTTACATTTTAATGAACTAATACAGTTGGGCACTTATCAACATTTGATAAGGTTTATTATTTGGAAGGTATATCATTATTTAATTATAAATTTTTAAGACTGCGCTTCAAACAGGGCGGAACTGATACAATCAGTTGTAGATACAATCTAGCAAGATGAGGTTCAAAGACACACCTTTTTTTATTCGTTAATCTAAACGTATTCAACAACTCCCCCACCCCCACCCCCACCATCTGCCGATGGTCGAATAGATTTTTACGGTTCAATCAAATATATTAATGTATCTCTTTTTTTTCAGAACACAATGTTTGATCGCACCTTGACATTACTACTTGTCTTCGGACTGGTAATGGCGTTTGTGGTACCAAGTGAGGGTATGCATACATTCATGTTCGTGTGTTTGTTTGTGTGTGTTCACCACATGATTCACGTATTTTGAACAATTTAAGAATCGATTATATTACATCAAGTAATAGTCAAAAATGTGGTGTCACCTGTGCAAGAACGAACACGATAATATGGACCGAATAAGTGAACGGCAGAAAAAAAGGAGGGGGGTTGCGCCCCTTTGTCCCCTCTAAATCCATGCATATGGTAATAATTAAGATATATAAGAAAAAAATATTTATTTTTCCTTTTCTAATCGGTGATTTATAGCACTGATCAACGAAAGATCCTTATTTGCTGTATTGTATAATCCCCATTTATAATTTCTGTACTGATCTCCGAAAAAACACCTCATGAATGTCTTATCCTCGTTGTGTCGAACTCGCCTATGTCGAATACCTCGCTTATGTCGAAGTTACAAACTCGATATTCCGGACAACTCCAGTTAAATTATTACCAAATAAAACCCGCTTGTGTCGAACCTCGGATGTGTCGAAGTTTTCTGAGGGTCCCTTCGACTTCGACACAACAAGGTTTCAATGTATATATATATATATATATATATATATATATATATATATATATATATATATATATAAAGAGAGATAGATAGAAATATAAATAGATAGATAGATTGTCAGCTTCGTTTTCTTGTTAATTTATTTCAGGAAGTAGTTCGAGTGATTCAATTAGCGAATCTTCGGACTCCTCGGAGGACAGTGACTCCTCGAACGATGGAGACACCTCAAGTGACAGCACCACCAAAGCGAACCCAGGGGGTGAGCTTACTTTTAGAGATCTCATTTGTTTACATAAACTCATAAAATCAAACCAAATCGTTACTTGTAAAATATGTATAGTTCATTAAAAGCCCACTCATAGAAGACTGAGTGCGTGTTACAAATTGACAAAACAAAACGTGTGCAGCGACTGGATTTCTCTTGGGCCCTCACAACGTTTATATTTTCAACAAAAGAAATTTGGTTATATATTTTGTCCATGACGACTTTCTAGTTTTAGCTCATTTCGCTCTCAAACATCCCAACGGTTATTGATTGATTCGAACGGAACAATTACGTCATTGTGTTTATACGAATATTCGTAATATTCTCTTTTGGACGAAAAGTGCTCCTAATTCTCCGGTCAGCTATTATATTTTGTTTCAGATAAATTGATTATACGACCAGCTGATGTTGAAAATAGCCAGTTACTAATTTTTGTCATTATTATCAGATTTAATGCCAGCTTATATAACAAGGCATTACAAAATCTCCGCAGATATGTGAACTTTCCCTTTAAATTACATAAGTTTTAACAAGCCTTTTAAGCCATAGGGACAATAATAGTTGCTATGGTTGTTAGTTATATTTAAAACAAAAGAGTCACCATGAACAGCAACTGAGTATCCATTATATTGTGTTTATATCCTCCATTTCAGATGGTATTGTGTACCCGTAAGGAGTGAGTATTTCTGTTATTGGTATAATCGGGGGCCTAGCCAGGAATTACTGAGGGTGTGGTGGTTGCAGGAATACCTAATCGGCAAAGGCACACATTTCAATATGTATGTATATATATATATATATATATATATATATATATATATATATATGGGTGTATGAAATTGAATGTTTGTATGAAACAGTTGAGATTGAAATCCAAGAAAAATTTCAAATTCTGCCAAGAATCAGCCTAGAGTTTTACTATTCTTGTACAGTGTTATTACTCAAGACACGAGAAACATTTGTCAGAACATAAATAAAAACTGGGAATGAGTGGAAAAAAGTCATTTATGCAGATATTTTAATGTTTTTAAAATCATGTTTCCTGTTTAATTATCCTAGCAGCTGGTAATAAAGATTAACCTTGATATTACAGTTTAAATTAATACGTGGGGGGGGGGGGGGCCTCCTGCGACACCTCACTAGCTACGCCCCTGGTATAATGATACAGCAATGATAGTTATCATTGTAAGCTGAGATCCGCATTCGGGTTTTTCGAATCTAACGGAATGTTTCCGATTCCCATATCTTTTAAATAGACAATTTATTGTAATCTTCCTGTTTATATATATATATATATATATATGTATATATATATATATATATATATATATATATATGTATATATTTATATATATATATATATATATATATATATATATATATATTTGTGTGTGAGGGGATGTGTGCGTGTTTGTTTTAAGAATTTATTCTTTCATAAATAACTAATTACTATAATGCAAAATCTAATTATCTTAATAATATTCTTATTATAGTTTCGTATTTTTTTCTGCATTGTAGAAAGGATTGGACAACATGGATAAGGAAACATGGAAATCTGGCAAGTGGAGCCCATGTTGTGCTGATGCATTACCTTCAATATTATTAAATATCCAGTTAGAAAAATAAAACACCCTTTTTCTTTTTTAACGAATTAAGCGAACGCATGTTACCATTCAGAAATTTGACATATTAAAGATATAATCCAAGTACCAAACTGCGTGTTTCTCTTTTTTATGAAGAATGTTATCTGCATCACAGGTGTATGTGTTATGCCTGAATTACGGCTGTGACCTACTATAGCATGGGGCTCACTTAACACGTTCTTGGAGGTCGTGGAAGAAGATAACCTTGCCGCAGGACACCGTAGATGGACGTGAATGAAAATGGTGTGCTGGTCCTAAGGGGGGGGAGGGGGACCCGAGGCATTTCATATATGGCCCAATAAATGTTCAGTATGTATGTCTCTTTTATTTGATTTTTTTAAAGTTCATAAATTTTCAACAGGAGAGCTCGAGCGGGTCCCAGCCGGATAGGAGTGTCCTACATGGCACCCTTTATATTATCAAAAATGCGGAAGTCTCGTTGGTGTTTAAGCTTAATGCCCCTTAACACAAGGCTGCAACCTTTTGTCCACTTTTTAGCAACCAAAATGGTCAGAGGTCGCCTTAACCCAGAAAATTTTGTTTCTCCTCCAGCAACCCTCCCTTGAACCACACAAAATGCAAATTTAAGGCATATGCATACCTGCCTTCCCTGTGGCAGATCCCGTGTGTCGCAACGCGATCACTGTGTCTCCATTCTACAACTACGGCAATGTTTGTGTCTCCCCTGTGCCTCCTTTGAGCCACCTTTGAGATATCCACCTCCTCCGCGACCTTTGTGCGACTGTTCAAAATGTTCAAAAATTTATGGCGACCATGGCGTCCATGTCGAAGTCGGAAACTCCTGTGTACCAGGGCTGCGACTTTTTTTCCTCTTTTGAGCAACCAAAATTGTCAACGGTCGCCTTAATCCAGAAAATCTGGTCTGAAATTTGAAACTCCTGTGTACCACCTTTAAAAGACCTAGTCAACTATTCTGCCTTCTTTGAGCCTCAAACGACGACCTTGTAAATTTTTGGGTCGCACAAGGGAGGCATAAAGGTCAGGTGGCACGTGGTCATCTATTAGATAAGTTTAACTGCTTATTATATCAGTGTAAATATTGTTTAAATTCTTCCAAGTTCCAGTTTGTTTTGTCGTTATTATAAGAATTAGTTTATTTATAGTATAGACAGTATGAGAAGCATGAACTCTACTTTGGTCAACCTCTTTACGTTTCTTCCTTTGAGGAAAAATGATGCCTGCTTAATTTAATTTGATTACAATTGTAATTGTTGTAAATGAACAATAGAATTAGGCCTAGTCTGCCTTTTGTGTTAAGGTTTGGTCTACGCGAACAACGTAACGTAATTACAACATTTTATATGCATTAGACTGTAGTAAAATAACTGATATGTTTCGTGCAATTTCATGTATTCGTAAAACCTACATCTTCATTTCATATTTTATCTTGACGTATTAAGTATATGGACGATAGTATTTATGGTTTTAATGTAGAAAAAGTTCCCAAAAACCTTCCAGTGCATCCCTCCTGCAGTTAACTTTGTCTTATCCTTACCGAATACTAGATAGCTTCGGGCTCAAGTGAAATTCCCGTACACTATAACGTATTTATAGCGCGCATACCACCATACTTTAAAAACCATTGATCATCTACAATATGTTACTAATCTGTCATTGATGACCTCACTTATAATTGCCAATTACCTCAATTAATCAACAGCGCGAGTTACCAATTTAGGCAAAATAATTGGTATACCAAGTCCAACGCTGCATTCTTAACTTGGGCTCGAATCCGTACATGGTCCATATATAAATAGGATTAAACTAAACCGGTATACTTAAATCTCGAAATAGTACGCTTTGTATTGCGCTCTACGAAAGCCTAAATTGGTTCATTCAATGTAATGTGAGTTTGCTGTAAGCAATTATTTGGAAATCCGATTTACTCTGCTGCATAAAGATTTTATTCCGCTGGACAGTTATTGTGAGACTGCGAACAATTTAGGTTTATCTTTTCTATCCCACAGTCCAAGTCGTAAGTAACATACTCAAGCAATAATATATCTCATTATCGTTGGGTGAAGACATAAAAGGCCCCGCTGGCATGACATGCCCGGGGCGTGAATTGTGCATTGAATTACTATTATTGCCGTATATTAAACATTAAGTATACAGAAAATATTTCATTACGTACACCTTTGATATACTGTTTTACGCATGAAATGATATGTTTCCTCAAGTCGTGATACTGCTAATGTGTATCAAACAGTTGAGACAATATACGGGCCCACGCCACATACACTAAATAACCTCGATCACACTTTGGCCTCTCATGACATTTCATGATAAATACTTCTAGCACAATCCTGACATGTTCTTATATAAGGACATGTCCACCTTTTTCAGTAATGCAAGATTCTGTGGACCATTAAACAATTGAGGAAATACAATGTTACTATTTTATCAAATGTTAATAATACCTGAGATACTGTGATTATTAATATAATTTGACAAGAGAAAATCATTGTATCTCTTGATAGTGAACTTTTTCCATAACTATTTCCCTACGAATGATACGGTCGTTCAATAACCCCAGCACAAACGAAGAAAATTAGATCCCCAGCCACTATAATATGTTCATCTACCCACCAACATAATAGTCCTTTACATGTATATATATTCGATAACTAGAAATATTCATTCTTACGGATGCATAATATCTAGAATTATGCCTTCTTACGAATGCAAGCCTCCGCCGTGTGGTTAGTCTTGAATGTGGGGTACTCCGGAACCGTGTTTTAATAATCCACTCAGTGGTCCATATTCCGATGGTTCTTGGTACACATTTTTTCTTAACAAGTACTTGAATTCACTAATTCGGCCCATACTCCCATGTTCAATCGGGCATATTTGACTGCAGATTTTCTGATTCCCGGAACTCCGCATCCAGATCATGAGCATGACCCACACCAAAATGTAATCGATTCTTCATTGGCCCAATCCCCGGGATGCCCTGAAAACTTCATGAGATTCCATTCATGATTGAGTTTGTTATATATATATATTGTGACCAAACACACACATACACATCACATACGAACGATTAGGTTAAATTGTAGCAAATCTGGCCTCACGCAGACCAGGAACGGAATTGCCTGTACGCTCTGAGATTCGGTTTCCTGTTAACTTGACTCACGGGCGTCAGTATAGGGGGATGGGGGTATATACTAATATCCCCCACTGTGAACCAAAGACGGAGATGGTCAAAGTAATCATACCCCCTGGTATAAGGAGAGTAAAATTTATATACTTGTATTGAACATCTCAACGGTTAGAATTAAAGACTAGTTCGATTTCTGAGTTTAATCTGGTTTAGAATTTACATATACGGGGAACATAATACCTTATTTTTTAACCTTTATACTGAATTTTAAGATTCACACAGACAATATATATATATATATTTATACGTCAATAAAATTTGTCCAAGCTTACGCATGACATCCCCCCGCTCAACCTTTGAAGATACCGAACTACTTTAGACCACCTTTCAAGCGGACTACAATTAACTGATGTAGATTAATGGCCTAGTGCTGACAGAGTAATCCTGATTGTTTGCTAGTGCGGTACGGCTTTAGAAGAGTTATCGCTTCCTGTCATAGTAAGCGACTTTACCCCGGACAATACGTTTATGCTCTCCTGATTATGCTCTTCTCAAGGATGGGTGACCGATAGAAGGAAGAGCGTAAGCTGAATACATATTAGCAAAAAAAAAAAAAACATAATTTGGTCCAGGCTGCAAGGTCATGGTCTGGTTGATAAAACCTCACCATATGTATTACTAATTATTGATTATATTTATACACTGCACCTGAAATGAAATGTCAAGGAAAATGAAATATAATAAACTTTGCGTTTGCTCTGTGAAAAGTGTTGTCTTTTAGCTGTTTTAGATAACTGATATGGAATCCCAGGTGGTGTTTTGTTTTGGTCCGTTGATGTCACCCGAGACAGACTGTGAACGTTTTTGTGACACTGCCAACAATCTAGGTTTATAATTTCCTAAATAACATGCTCAGGCAATAATATTTCTCACTTTCTCTGGGGGAAGACATGCAAGGCCCCGCTGGCATGACATGCCCGGAGCGTGAAATGTGCATTTAATTATTATTAGTGCCGTTTATTAGATATTAATTATACAGAAGATATTTGTTATTACGTACACCTTTGATATACTGTTTTATGCATGAAATGCTATGTGTCCTCAAGTCGTGATACTGCCAATGTGTATCAAACAGTTGAGACAATATACGGCCTCACGCCACATACACTAAATAACCTCGATCACACTTTGACCTCTCATGACATTTCATGATAAATACTTCTAGCACTATCCTGGCATGTTCTTACATAAAGAACATGTCCACCTTTGATAGTAAGGCAATGAAAGATTCCATGTACCATTAACAAATTTAGGAGATATAATGTTATTATATTTTATTTAATGTTTATATACCAATTAAATTTGACAAGAGAAAATCATCGTGTCTCTGGATAATGAACATTTTCTCCATAACTATATGCCCTACTCGTCCAATTACCCCTGCTCAAACGAAGAAACTAGATACCCAGCCACTATAATCTGTGCATTTACCCATCAACATAAAAGTCCTTATATATATATATATATATATATATATATATATATATATATATTTAAATATATATATAATACACATATAATATATATATATATATAATATATATAACAAGAAATATACGTAGTTAACAATATAAATTTACATAAAGCACAATGCACTAACGATTAGTGTGGTGCTAAAGACTTAATCGACGGTTATAAAATCTTAGAATTCCGACAGTAATTCGAACAGCAATTCCTTTAATTAAAAAAACTTAGTTGATGATGCAGCATAAACATTAGTATATAATATTTCTTAGCATAGTAAGGACTACTTCTTGAATAATAAAAAAAATGTCGTCCTCCACATTTAACTTACAAATCTTAAGTATTGTGGTACGCTATTTGTTCACCGCGTAGACCTATCTGGAGGACGACGTTTTCTTTGAAATATACGCAACGGTGGTGGTGTGGGGCGAGTTTGGTTAACATTTTCGGATTGATATGAGGACTCATTGCGAAATGTCTCATTTAAGCGGGGCATCTTGATCAGGATGAATACTACCACTGCTCCTTAGTTTATCATCATCAGGCATATCACCTATATCAACTCGTGGTTCTGTTGGAATGACCCTTAAAATGGGCACACAAACCAGATATACCTTCTCATCAGAAGCGTCTTCAGATTCACTTTCTAATTGGTAAAAGCAAATTTCTGTGCAGAACCTTAGTTTGCTCATCATATTCCTGCTTCACCTTATATATTGTGATATCTCCGTTCGGTTGATCTACAACAATATAGCTGTGTTGTTCCAACAAATCGTCAAGTTTGTGTTTTCCTATCTGACCAGCTTTCTAACTTAAACCCTGTCTCCAACCTGGATGGTAGCTCCTCTTACTTTGCTATCATAAAGGGATTTGTGGTGAAGTTTAGACAGCTTTCTAACTTAAACCCTGTCTCCAACCTGGATGGTAGCTCCTCTTACTTTGCTATCATAAAGGGATTTGTGGTGAAGTTTAGACTGTTGAGACCTGTCCTGAGCTAATGTGTACTCTACTGACAATTTGTCATGTAATTCGGTCACAAATTTATCTTAGATATCAACAGATGGATTCTGACGGTTTTCCATGGTACCAAAAGCCATATCTGTTGGTAACCTTGGATGCCTACCGTACATTTAGTAAAATGACTGAAGCCTGTGGCGTAGTTTTGTGTACAGTTGTACGCAAGCACCAGAGTTTGTATATAATTAGGCCATTCGGATTTTTGCTCAGCCTCTAGAGTACCTAGCAGGTTTATGAGTAAATTTTATGGAACCGTTCAGTTTGACCATCGGATGGTATGTGGTTGTTCTGGATTTCTTAATTCTGGCTAGGTCACATAGGTTTTTTATTACCTTAGACTCAAAATGTCTCCCCTGATCACTATGAATTATCAACAGGAACCGTTCAGTTTGACCATCGGATGGTATGTGGTTGTTCAGGATTTCTTAATTCTGGCTAGGTCACATAGGTTCTTTATTACCTTAGACTCAAAATGTCTCCCCTGATCACTATGAATTATCAACGGGAACCATTCAGTTTGACCATCGGATGGTATGTGGTTGTTTTGGATTTCTTAATTCTGGCTAGGTCACATAGGTTCTTTATAACCTTAGACTCAAAATGTCTCCCCTGATCAATATGAATTATTAACGGGAATCCATAGTGATTAACAAACCTTTCCCATAAAAGTGTGGCAGTTAGCTTTGCTTTCTGTCCCTTGCAGGTTATAGCCAGTGCATACCTGGAAAACAGTCTTTAATTTTAAGGACGTCTTCGATTCCACATTTTGCAGCATCAAATTTCAAGAAGTTGATGCATAACAATTCAAGAGGTTGGCTACAATTTATTGGAATCAACGGGGCTGTTTGGTGAATTAAACTTTTCTTCTTATACACCGTGGGCAAGTAGCTACATGATCTTTAATGTCTTTGGCCATTGTATATATATATACGAACATCGGTCCCCCGATAGTTTTTAAAACTTTTATACATTATTTGAGAAGCATTTTGTAATTCTCCCTGGTCATCATGCCTGTAAGGACAACATACAGTTATAAATTTAAAATGAAAGAAGTCCCATTTGTCTTCCCATTTTGGTGATAGTTTTCTTTTTTTCCGTTGGTCCCCTGATAGTCGTTTTTTGTCTTTGTGATATTTTCTTTGTAACCATATATAACTTATTTAAAAAATCGATATATTGGTTTGTTTTGTGACTTTTAACAAGTTAACCCTAAAAAATATTTTAGAAATATTAAATTGTAGATTTTTCAAAAATCGTTGTTAAAGCCACTGTTAGGATTTTTGCTGATTTTATTTGCATATAACCGTCTTACGGGGGACCGAATACTATCGGTGGACCGAACAGTGGTCCCCCGACAGTATTTTTCGCAAAATTAACAATATATGTTAATTATTCTGCTAAAGTCCGTGGTAATTAAGTTTCAGAAGACAACTTGCAACAACTTACAGTTGTCTCCTCCTTTTTATAATAATTTTTAAATCAGGCCAATCAGGCGGGAACATCATACGTGTACTTACTAAGTGAGAGGCAAGACCTGATTAGATTCCAAGAGTTGTCTCTACAGCTTAATTATTCTAATTAGCTTAACGGGCAGTTTTCTTTGCGCTCATGCTTGAGACATAACCATATATGTGATCTGTACCAAACTATGTAAATACCTTGAGAGTACCGTTCTTACTAGTTGATTAACTTTTGGGTCAATCTGTGCATGTAAATTAGAACATTTCCTTAAAGATGCAAATATTTACATTTAATTAAAAAAAAACACAAAAAAAAAACACTACATTGACAGAAAACTCCTAGACACCATATATGTCAGTACTTTTCATCAAATCACAGTAACATTTTGTACTACAGACATATTACAACTACCTGGACCCACTGCTCAATAAGCTTTAGCAGTCCATCTTCGGCTCATATTATATATCATCTGATGACTGCTAGTTCTATCATTATGCCTACAGCTTCAGTTTTACAGGTTAGTTCTTAATATTGTTCATTCTAAACTGAGTTCAGAAATGCTTGCATGCTGGACTGGATCAATCACATTTATGCAGCTTTTGGTTAACCTACAACTGACCATATTTCCATATATTTTGTAAGAATATAATTAAACGTACTCATTGTCTCTTAGCAATTTTAAAACTTATGAGCAGATTACCGTTTCCTGAATCTCTGCAGGGGAAGCTTGAGATTGCTTGCAATATTCAACAATATTTAGTTTGTTTTTGTTTTTATTTTGCAATAAAGTATGTATTTAATACTTTTATACGCCCATCTCATAGACGGGTCGTATGACGGTATCAGCAGTGTCTGTCCGTCCGAAATCTGCGTGATAAGTCTGGAGACAGTGAATTGGATATTTATTAAATAACAAATTGACTTTAAAAATGTCTATATGCACTAATTACTACTCAAAGATTCCTTGCCGTACATCGACGGTTCACGCGCATAGATACAACGATCTTGGTACGTCTAAGTGAGCGTCATCAGCAAATATGAGCCTAAATTAAGGAAGAAAAATATGTCAAATTGCAAATAAAATTCTAACAGAATCATGGCATCATGTTGAATGAAAGTCGGACAACAATGATGGGCTTCTTTTGGAAGGGTTAGATCATCATTATTTCATTAAATGTCTGGGGGTATTTCGCTGATACATATACGCGTGTTGAGGCTGCCGATAATCAACACCCTCCTTATATATTTTTTCCTATGTTCATTTTTGGTGGATAAATCGAGGGCAAAACGTAATGCATGTGTTACTAAATAAAAACACTTTCTAACAAATAAAAGGCTCTGATACACAACATACTTTGTTTCAATATGCTGCCTATGACTGTGTTTTCTATCATTTGAAAAAAGTAATCCCAGAAAATTAACATTTCGCATTTAAAAGGTTCTAATCAAAATGATATGACATCCTAGATAAGAAGATATTATTGATTGATAATATCAAACATTAAATAACAGAAACTGACTATGTAAAAGAATCTCACTATGTCAGATTTATGCATATCCGCACCACATACATAGATATATCTCCAAGTGCCGCCTCCTCGTCCTTATTTTATGCCCTAATAAGCGCCCTACCCCCACCCCCAACCCCACATCTGACAATTTCCAATGTGCGTTACGATCCTCTAATTTAACACTGCGGCTTGTGTACACATGTTTGACTTCACAGCACATTCAGGACAATTCAGAAAAAAACAACGATCTTTAAGCGATGGTTGTGTAAAGTTTTGAAAAAAAAAAATAACTTATCAAAGTGATACCGATTTGAAGACGATTTTATTTTGTGTTGTATGAGAGAATTGCAAGAATGACTGCAGTTCGAGATTTCCTTTGCAGGTGAAGAGGAAAAATAAGGATGGTAATAAATGAACTTTTTAATAAAAGTCACCGCCTAATAAGGTAGTAGAATATATAAAATGTTCATATAAAAGTATGTAAAACAGTATTTATTTGAAAGATGAAAAAATCTAATACGGGACGTCGGTACCCCGAATATGTCAGTCACCTTGCGCAAATACCTTTGACAGCTGAGCCGATGTATGACATGGAATGGCATCGCCAATAATTGTCCTTTTTGTCCTTCATTGTTCATGATATTACATGCAAAAAAATAAAAAAAAAAGCTGAAATACTGGCCCTCAGACTCCAGCGTATTATATTAACTTCAGTGCGTATACGCACCAAATCCGGGGTTTTGTTTTAAAATTGTGAGAAAATTCGTCATATTTATATCCCGCGGAAACACGGTCCCTTTCTTGACCCTTATAATACATTAATTTCTTGACGTAGTCCAATAATACAAGCTTGACAAATTGAATTTCGCGTCACCTGAGGAAAGGCCGCTTCATATTTATAATCATAACGCGCTACTTACGGTCTTGTAATCGAAGTGCCATGTGCGAGTCTCCGGGTATGTCAGTGTGCAAGCCAGCTGACAGCGTCCGCCTTCACTGGACTCGTGAACATTTTACGCGGTAAATACCGCACCATATGAAAAAAACACCCTTGTTTTAATATGCATATTACGTGCTACTGGATGGCATTAAGCCAAGTAGGCAAGTTCCCAGCATCCATTGTGCGAGCGCTGTATACACACGAATAAACCCAGGGTTCTGGGATCTTGAGTACATGGGTAAGCCCAGCACGCTGTCAGCGGCATCGGCATTTATATCACTGCATACATGTGTCACGTGAATTGCCAAGATATTTTTGGCAAAAAATACATTTAAACATATATTTTCAGGACTGGAAATACCGTTTCGGTCTGTCATTTCCGCGATTCCGTCCGCGATCGCTGAAAATCACTGGCTCTATACAGTCAAAAGGGCTTTCATATATTGATTCAGTTAAAATCCCTTTGTCAATGCGGCAAAGGCAAACCTTTTCTTACCAATTATTCAACAATGTGCACATGTAAATTTAATGTATAAACGATCAATTCAAACAAAAACAAAGCATTATCATGTTCTATATTGAGTGTATATTACCGCCATACGGACATGATCACCGATATTCACGGCGTCCAGTTCGACCGACGTAATAATGCTGATTGCCGTAAATTATCCTTGGCGGCCCTGAGGACGCTGAAAATCTTGTACCCGTATATAAAACGACCGCCCTTCTTTACCAAATATTTTGGGATAAAATTTTATCGTCCTGTACACGAGCAAATACGGTAGGTATATATATTTCATTGCATAATACATCATCATACGTACCTGAATTCAGGTCCCCGATCAGCATGGCCACCTGCAGGGTCGGTCTTCACGGACACAGTCAATATTATCTATGACACACTTGACCACTGATTCTGTTGTGTGTAACTGATATTATCATTATATTAGATGATAAAGCCTAACAGAGAGGGAATAAAAACTGGCGGTAACTATTAAGCTTGGCGGGGAGAAATGAAAGCATTACGTTGCCACATGTTATATTGGTTAGGGAGAAAAGTGAGGTTAGGATGGCTCATCCCTTAGTTTTCTTAAAGTGATCTCCCAAATCCGGGGGGGGGGGGGGGGTGGAGGGGCTTAATACGTAAAATACGGTATTAGCAATTTGGAAAGAAGAGCTGTCTTAACTGTCTCTCGAAGGGCGTGGACGGATTATTCATTCCCTCGAACTTCAGTAGAGAACTCTGTGAATGCGTGAACTCAGTACCTGTCACTCTATATAGTCTCCTGCTGCGTAACGTAAATTAATACCTGTATGCAACATCCCAGGTGCTTGTTTCATCTTGTCGCCTATAAACACATCTACTGGTACGGTAATTTTTACAATGAGCATCGGCCAGATAAGTCATTCAACCAGTCTTTACTCAATTTATGAATAAATCAGATCTTGATTAAACCATACTAAACCGAAGAGGGTATAGGAAAGTTAAGATTATTTTATACAATGACATTGACCCATCTTGCACGTACCACAATCATCTTGTAAAAATGTCTATTTTGGGCAACAAAATGCACCCAAAAGGTCTTGTTTATATGTCTGACGAAAAGCTCGATCATGGGGTTAATGTTTACGCGATATGTAACACCCCCAGCCCCCCCCCCCCCCCCCCCCCCCACACACACCAACACCATTCAACAAAATTCTCCTTATACCACCACCTTTTGGTTAACACCCAAATACCCCATGGATAAAATCCTCCCAACCTTATTTTCAAAAGGGGAAAATAATATAGACTTAACATTATTTTATATTATTCCGAATAATTGACTGAATCTTGATATATGTGATCATGAACTTCTGGGTTATAAATTAATTAACTAAAGACGACAAATGGATGGATTTCGTCATAAATGAATTTTACTATGAAATTAAAAACTTGCATGTTTGCACGTCTAACTTGTATGTATTAATAATTAGGGCCCCGCTTGACAAGCAGTGCCTTATAGTGATCAGCGTGTTAGTCCATCTTTCCGTCTTTCCGTACTTCCGTCCTTTCGTCAGTGACACTTCCTTTCGCGCGCGATAAGTCAACAAGAACATACTTCAGCTTTCCAACATTCACAGGGATGATTGGTACATAAGAGGGCTCCAGACCTATTGAATCGCTGCAGCCCAATCGCTGATTTTTCTTTCGCACGCAATAACTCAACATCATTATACTTCAGCTTTCCGAAATTCACAAAGATGATTAATACCTATGAGGATAATAGCCCTATCGAATTACAGGTCTGTCTGAATTCCAATATGGCCACCAGAGCACAATGGGTAATTTTCTTAGGCACCTGATATCTCAACAATAATATGCTTGATCTTTATCTTGATTTCTTTTCATGCATC
The DNA here is from genome assembly GCA_026874595.1 of Sipunculus nudus. NCBI lineage: Eukaryota > Metazoa > Annelida > Sipuncula > Golfingiida > Sipunculidae > Sipunculus > Sipunculus nudus. Next base: position 17,517,057 of record CM049317.1, read on the forward strand.
GCGGGTAGTAAATATCCTTGTATTAGACCAAGTCAATTTTTTATAGCGTCTTCCAACTCATACAAACAATAGCAACAACTGATGGGACTATTTTTTTCTCATGCAACATAGTACCTCAAAATGCTCGGTAGAGTACAGTTATTCACCACTGCTTGACCAGACGGAATTATACTGGATAGACGCATATATCAAAACTAGAGAGCACTCATAGAGCGCATATCTCTGCCAGCGCCTGGATTTGTATCCTGTTACAAACTTAACCTTAACAGATGAACCATAGAAAATAAGATATTGTTCCTTGACCCATTGCACACCCTTCAACAACATTTCAGTGAAAATTACAGGAAACCTATGGAGATATTTACAAAAACTACATTTTAGAAGAAAAACTGGATGCATATTGGACCGCCTGTCGATTTCATACAACATGAATCGTCTCAGGAATATTCCGTTATTTCCAGGATCTCACTCGCGGACAGATACCCTGTTTTGTTTATACCGAAAAAAGGAAAATGCGCCAGGTCAATGCATTTCTTTTATACTTCTATCATTATGACGTCATTGCGGTGACGCCAGTGCTTTTGTTATACATGACATGCATCACCATAATAAACTTACTCGCAGCTGCTAATGGTATATAAAAACACATTCTGCTTTTCTATCCTCCCGACATCTCCCAAAGTTCTAAATAATTTTTTAGATATTTTGTGGAATTGTGTTGGCCCACAAGCCAATTTTCCTGCTGCTCCCTTTGTTTGTTTCTTCATTAATTATTTATATTCCGTTCCTGTATACTTCAAACGTACGTTTCCAGTGGATGGAAGGTCTCACTTACAAATATGATGCTCATTAAAATGACACCATGACTCAATATCCAATTGATCTTTTGTTGTACCATATGCTGAACGTGTAATTAAATTTTCAGAGACTTACTTAAAAAGTTTCCATTAAGTAATTGTCGGTTAACATATTTTATCAGCATAATGGAATAAATATGCAGAAATTATAATCAGGCAAGAATAATTGCTAATAATATTTTTTAAGGACATAATTTTTATATCGCCAATCAATGTATCATTAGAGGCATAATATATTACATTGCAAACAGGGGAACAGAGCTATCATATTTATGACAATTGAATTTATATTTACTTGAAATAAATATCACTATCATTTGTTATCACTGGTTGGTATACTACTACCAAAATGATGCGTCTTGTGAGCTCCATACAGGCAGTTTTGAAATAAATCGGGTTTTTATTCAACCCTGTGTAACTGAACTAGGATCAATTCCATGCAAACATTTTGGTTTAGAAAATGGTTTGTAAAATTCTTAGGAATTGTGAAGAATCAATTATACAGATTTATTTACTGATAAGTTATAAAATTATAGAAATGTTCAAATATTCATGAAAAATGCATGACATTTGAAATGTTTATGAGTGTTTATAATTCAGTGTTAAGTCAACAATAAACTGCACATGAAGGAATGCATGAAAATAGCTTTTAGACTTACATAACAAAATAAAATAATGACACATATATTATATAACATAGGAGTACCATGAAATGTGGTGTGCGTGTAACCTATCCTTAGTGTTCCTTATCAATACTGTTTCCATTTTCTATACTGCCTACACATGATAGTGCTTTATATTTCAGTAGGTTTTTAAAAAGTTCATAGATTTAGAAATTATATTTAATTCATGCCAAACCAACGAACTCCTACACACCATTTCTGACTGTTTCGGTACATGTGTTCCTATAACTCAAGATTTCAATGACACCTCATGTAGCTAGCTCAACGTGTGAAGGAGAATTATTGAGCTGCTGTCAGCAGAGGCTGACAAGAGGTATTGTGAGTGATTCATTGTATTGCACTGTTACAGTTTCTTGCAAAGAGATGTCACTCATTATTCCACAAACAGCCAGGAATACAAATAGAAGAGACGACGCAGTTGTGTTGCAGTAGTTTTTAATGTTGCTAGTTGTACACGTACACACTGACGGACTGAAATCTTATCTAGACATACCCTACCCGAATACCAGTACCCAGCAAGCCACTTGACAAGCTGCCCTGGGGCCATGTGTCACCGGCTTGCTTTCTGCTGGCTACCAGCTGACCTCATAGGCTGCCGGTCACCAAACCAAGCATCCTTGTTTACAGCCTGATTCACTACAGACAATAACACTACATTGCTGTACAGTGCAGTGGGAATGCGGTGTTTAACAAGACAAAGTAGTCGTTTAACCTATAATTATGTGGATTTAAACAAGAAAAGGTCGTTTGTCATAACCTTTATTCGGTAAAAGTACTACATATATTTACAAAGAAAGCAGAAATTTCCCCGTATGTTGTTGATAATATTTATAGTTTTGAGTAAAGATTTCAACATTTCGCTTACATTAATTGTCGTAATAAACATATACAGTCCTGTCCACTAGCTGGATTCAGCCGACCTGACTCCAGATTGACACACCATGGACAATTAACGGTAAAATCCCTGACTGATGACCAGACCATTTTCGGGATCACTGAAAAGGGTCGTGTCAGTTATAGCTTTATATTTTTTTTATTGGGCAGCTAAAATTAATCATGTAAGTATAATGAACATTAATAAGTGATGAGTAATAAAATTATTAATTCATGTAATGAACAGGGATTAGTGATGGGTAACAAAAAATAATTTATGTAATGAGCATTGATAAGTGATGGGGAACAAAAAATAGTCATGTTATGAACAGTGTAATGAATAGGATCGACTAATCCAAGAAAATCTCAACCCAACGAATGGTCCTTCAGATAAAAACCACAAAATTTTAAACCCACGATATTTTCTGAATCTACAGTATACATGTCAGTGTACTGGTATAATGCACTCATATATGAAAAACCACCGTAACAGTGTGTATGTACATGTTGATGACTGTTCACAAAATCAATAACCAATTGGTTTGTACAACCCAAGGCTGATAATTTGTTTAAAATTTTAACAATAAACTCTCTTCATAAAGAGTTTTTACGAATAGAGTTTACGCCTATGCTAGAATAGCTGATAATATAATTGTTTTCTTTAATTCGGCAGTTTTAAAGCTAGAAATCCATGTTTTCATTATTGTAAGTAGGATATGTATGTGTTGCGTCCGGCCCGCTGGGGATAATTTTACCCGGTGTCCGCGGTTGCATTCTGCTGTCTGGGGGGTTATTGTCCCTAACTTATACTAAAATTATTCCAGTTAAGTTTTAAAATGCCAGTATTAATTGTATTAATTAAATGTGTTCAGATAATGAAGTGATTAATCAACCAGGGCCGTGAGACATAAAGTCGGTTTCCATATATTGGATAATTATGTAACAGTCCCTCACACACACTCATAATCTCTGACACACTGGAGCAGAAAATATAATTAAGACATTGTTGTTTTTTAAGTGGTTCCAAAAATACTTGAACAATATGTCATATATAAAAGTGTATCAAACTACAAAATATCTGATATCAAAATATGGTATCTCTCTGTCAGATTATATATGTATAATATAAAGCATAATATAAAGACTAAACAACTACTTCCTTTCATACCCATGCATTGCCGTCCACTACTAAAATAATTATATCCCTATTATATGATAGCTGGTCACAGCTACATGCTAAAATATGTTCACAACCTTGTGCTCTTAGTGCGGACTATCATAGCACCAATACTGTAATAAGGCGACTGTAATTAGCTATGCATAATTAATTAACAACTGTAATGAGACTCATGCATAGTAATGATACTGTGTAATACATTTACATATGTACTCAATAGTGCATTCATTCCTAATTACCCTTACTATTATAATCTCCCTTGGCTCTCTTAATGATTAAGTGTGACCCCCTGTGACCAACTTGTGACCCGCTGTGACCAACTTGTGACCAGCAGCTTGTGACCAGTTGTGACCAGCATGTGACCAGTTGTGGCCTGCTTGTGACCAGCTGTGACCAAGTTGTGACCAAGCTGTGACCAGCTTGTGACCAGATGTGACCAAGCTTTGTCCAAGTTGTGACCAAGCTGTGGCCAGCCTGTGACCAGCTTGTGACCCTGCATAACTGTTCTCCCTATGACACCTCCCGGAGCGTGTTTTATCCCCATAAGAATCACTATTGTCAAGACTGAGATGTTGAGTTGTAAGAAGTGATGCACTGGTACATACATTTTATAGGCTAGAAGATAAGGCTGTTTTCTCAAGTGAAGGAATGGGGTGCTGTTTCAGATGTTCTGTGAAGCTGACAAGCTGATGCAGAATGCCAAGTCAGCCAGCGTGGGTCCTTATATAGACGCGGACCTGTGACCGACGAATGACGTTATGTGACCAAAACAAAGGCCGTTGGTCACACCTGCTAAATTACACTTTCTAAACATATATCGTTCCCATAGACATTGCAGAACTGAAAGAAATAATAAAAATGGTAATCTCAAACAAATAATCCTAAATGAAATACTTTATATGTGAAAAAGAGAACTTCGCTAAACTAGCATCCAGCACTGCGGCACCTGACCTTTGACATCCGTGCTTTAGTATTACTCCGCGGAAAATAGTCGGCCGGCTTAGTTTGTTGACATGGAACGCTTGAAAATAAACCCGATATACACGACAACAAGTAATGATAACATCTTACAAAAATGGATTAATTACAAAGAAAATTGGCAGAACTATAGAAACCGGGCTTCAGCCTACCGCCGGTAAAACGGGTGTCGCATAATAAATTGTTTCCTGGAAAAGGCCGATACATATCATTTTCCTCAGAATTCCCGTATTTAATTTTGCTCATAGCTGGAGTTTATTATATTAGAGGAGGAGGGGTCCGGGGAACCTGGGTTCTCCGTCTGAACGGGGGTGTGGGGGGCGGAGCCCCCACCTAAAGTCGAATTTTCCTGTTAAAATAGTAAATGGTTTCCCATTTTCGCGATAGATGCCTCTTCAATCGCAGATATAAATTAACAAAACTTGCTCTTGCTGGTATCTCGTCTTCACGGCTCACTTAGTAGCGTGTAGGCCTCCTAGTCCACAGATCGTAGGTTCGATTCCCGATTCAGACGCTTCTGATGCTTAGTAGTTGTTTATGTTAGAAGAGTTGAGTGTAGGGACATCTACAGGGAAAAGTAGGAGTTAAAATAGGGAATGAGAGGTGACAATTTTATTTATATGTTCCTCAATACAAGCGAAGCCCGCGTTCTATAGTGGCTCCAGAAAATTACTTAGGTTTTCCAACCTGACTACCCGAAACAAGGTAAGTTGTATAATAAGAACGCATAGCGGCGTGATAGACTACACCCGCTTATTATCGCCCACGACCTCGCGTGCGACTCCGGTGACAGCTTGTAAACATTTAGAGTACATCACTTACCAGCAAGCCGTTACAATGTATCCCACGGGATAGTTATGAGATTGACTCTGTTTCATCTTCTACGTGGTATTAAAACATATTACTATAACATTAAGCTATTGTTCGCCCCTGACGACTCCTGATAACAAACTGTCACTTGAGTGTCAACATATTGTTTACATGTATTAGTATTAAGTACTCAGCCCTCATATTACACGACCATATCACCCTGAACTAGTGCTTACCCTGCTGATAATTAATGCAATACTGTCAATCCTCCAACAATGAGGTACCCGTTTAATTATTACTTCAGTAATAATTACTGCAAACATATAAAATAGTAAAATATAAAAATAATACTTATCACGGCAGGAAACATGACTTTGCTGACACGTACATTCACAAAAGGTTCATGAAAAAATATATAACTCTACCCCCCATCTTGAAAGATATCGTCCCCGAAATGAAAATTTGATATGTTATTTTGACAATCATACTGCTGTGTATGTAGACATACATATATTTATAACTATGTGGAAAAATATATATATATATATATAAACACATTTGATTATAATCTTATTCCCTGAAAAAAAACAAACATCCAATTAAAATTATTAATTAGTATGTGGTCGCTGTCTCCTCTGGCGGTCCTAGTGGCGATCCCAGTGTGGTCTCTTGTCATGGGGCCTGGGCAGTTGTTCCTGTCTCCTTTTTGGATGTTGTCGTCGCCATTGTCTTCTGGTCGGACTTCCATCAGACTCTTCTGCTTTACTGAATTGGGCAGGACTTTTGGTCAGCACTTCTTCAGATGAGGCAGTACAGGCTTTAGCCTTGGGCGAGGGTTTAGCTGTCTTGATATTGGTTAGTGTGTGGGCCTCGGTGTGGGCCTCCGGTTCCACGAGATCCCACATATCCTCAAACTCTCTAGCACTGTAACCAATGCTTAATGCTGGAGTTTGATCTGGGCATTCTTCTTGAGGTTGAGGTGATGGGGAATCGCACTGAAATGGTGACCCATTTATTGAGTTTTTGTGCATCAGTTCATGAAACGATTGGGCCTGGCTGGCCATTTGGGCGGCTAGTTCCTTTTGGCAATCGATTAGACCTTGCAGTAAAGGGAAAATTCCCTCCTTTAAGGCACATACGGTTGAGCCTAGTGTTTCCGTTGCAGAAACGATGCGTTTGCTGGCCTCCTCCATCCGGCCAACCAGCATAGTTAGGGCCCTCTCGCTGGCAAGTTCGATCTTTTCAGCCAGCTCCTCAAGATGGCTGGCAATTCTTTGGACCAGCTGATGCGTTCCTGAAGCTTTAGCTTTCACCTGACCAATGTTCATGTTTGCTGTTATAATTTGAGTTTTTATGCTCTGTACAGTCTCCCTTACTGTTGGATCTGCAGTAGACCTCGCAAGCTGATGTATTGAGGAGATGCAGTTTTCAAGTGAGGGCTGTGTTTGGGGATTGGTTTTGGTCTCACTTGCGCTTGCTGCGGGACCACACGCTCAGCTGATGAGGCAGTTTGTGGAGAGTTTACTGGCCACAAATCTCCTGGTCCGTTGGTCTCTTTTGACACCTGCTCCCTATAAGGATGTGGATTGATGACGACAATCTGCGTAGGGTCACTCACACTGCCATGGTGTCTTTTGCAGTGGGTTGTCACCTCTGCCTGGAAAGGCCCCCGGTAATTCCACAGCGAGCATCGGGCGGCTACCTCTTCTGCACTTACATGATTTTTTTATGAAGTGCCATACTGCTCGGCTACGACGACCCTGGAAGGGACACTGACTACACTGCAGCATGGTGTGACGATCTTGCGACCTGAAACAATGTACACAGGTACATAAAATGTGCTTGCCTATATAAATCTATATAAATGTGAAGATCCTCTTTAATTATTTTTACTATGGACTGCTCCTCCAATAAATCTCTTGCATTCTCACTAATCTTGCTTCCACTATATAGACTTCTTATCGGGGTATGGAGAACAGCGGTACCAATAAACAGGCAAAAGGGAATACAGCACTCAAATTAATTAATCGAGGCGGGCTAAACCTTCGGAGTCTTTTCACATATTTTTGTCTTCAGCTTTCTGGCCCAGGAAGGAACAAATGCTGCCTCATATGCTGTGAGGTGATCATGGTGGATAACTTTGGCCTTCTTCTTATCAGTAATTTTGTACAAAGTATTCCCCAAAGATGCCAGCACCACAAATGGTCCTAGCCACGGGCATCCAGTTTCTTCGCTCGCGAATTTCGTTGGTAGACCAAGTCTCCTGGTTCATACACGTGTTCAAGTACTCTTGTGTCATAATTCTTCTTTTGGGATTTTGCTGCATGTTTCAGGTGGACTCTAGCCCGATGATAACTGTCAGCAAGCTTTTTCTTTAGATTGTCCACATATTCATTAGTTGTCGCACCATTATTGCTGGGTTTAGGAAAAATCAGGTCGACTGGTAGAACAACTTCCCTTCCTAACATCAGAAAATTTGGTGTATATCCTGTGGCATGGTGAACAGTGCTACGGTATGCAGCCGTTAGCAAAGGAAGATAGACCTCCCACTCTTTCTGATCGGCATCAACATAGCATCTCATCTTTTTTGCCAAGGTTCTGTTAAATCTTTCTACCAGCCCGTTTGATGCAGGGTGGTATGGCCTAGTACGTGTCTTTTTGATTTCCAGCATTTTACACAGCTCTTTGAATAGATCACTTTCAAAATTTCGGCCTTGGTCCGAATGTATCTCAAGAGGCATTCCAAAACGTGACAAAAATTCAAATACTAAAGTGTTGGCCGTGGTCTCTGCAGTTTGGTTAGGAAGCGGGTAGGCTTCGATCCACCGAGTGAAATAATCAGCAACTACTAGGATGTAAGCATTTCCACGATAGGTAAGAGGGAGGGGTCCCAAGATATCCATTCCAATACGATCCATTGGATGTCCCACTCGATAATCCCTTAAGGCAGCTTTATTCTTTTTTCTAGGACGCCTGTCTGCACTGCATTTCTTACAGTTCCGGATTTGATGGGTCACATCTGCATGAAGGTTCCACCAATAAGCTGTCTGTTTCAGTTTATTGACAGTCTGATCCACTCCTAAATGACCTGACATATTTGAATCAAGACAGCTGGTAATTAATTCTGGTCTAAGTTCTTTGGGCACCAACAACTGCGTATAAGTTTTCTGTGACCTAGGCTCAATCCACTCCAAGTATAGCAGTCCATCAACTCGCTTGATCCTGTCCCACTCTACCCACAGGTGTCGGACTTCTGGGCTGTAGCCAGCTACCTCATCCCGGGTTGGTCGGTGGTCATTATCCAACCAGTCATGAACAATGACTAAATCTTGATCCGCTCTCTGAAACGGGCTCAACTCAGTGGGTGTGTACTGGACTGCCCATTTTATGGAAGGATGGTTATTATCAGTTGCATCATGCTGAGTGTTAGAAGCTTCTTTTACAGCTCTCCTTGTAGTAACTTTATGACATTGCAGGACCTGTCTACCATCTTGAAGGGGTATCACATCATCAGTCTCCTCATTGAACATTTGCCACTGGCTTTCCATCTTCTTACACTGCTGGCATCCATCACATGGCAGCTTTTCAATCGGGACCCCATCTTGTTAACAGTCACATTCAGTTTTCTTGCACCACTGTCTAGACAAAGCATCAGCATTACCATGTTTTGAACCTTCACGATGTACAATCTTGAAATAATATTGTGACAGCACTTCTAGCCATCGAGATAGCTGTCCCTGAGGAGCTTTGAAGTTGAAAATCCACCTCAGAGAGTTATGATCTGTCCTCAAAATAAACTCCCTTCCAAGTAAGTTATGTTTGAATTCTTGTATAAAGACTACTGCAGCAAGGAGTTCCCGTCTAGTCACACAGTATCGGCGCTGGGTGCGGCTTAGCTTCTTAGAGGCATACCATATCATCCCTCCTGGCCATCTTGCACTTGGCTGAGAACGCCACCAATCCCTACCTCCGATGCATCTGTATCTAGGATGTTCTGACCATCCAGCTTGGGATATGCCAGTATTGGGGCTTGACATAGCTTTTCTTTCAACTCTTCGAAAGCAACTTGGCATTCTTTTGTCCACTCAAATTCCATCTCCTTCTCGGTGAGTCTTGTGAGAGGGGCTGCTACCTCACTGAAGTGATTTATAAAGCGACGATAATAGTTGCCGAGGCCCAGGAATTGTTGCACCTGTTGTTTGTTCTTTGGTTCCTTCCAGTTTTCTACTGCTGATATTAACTCTGGGTTAGGGAGAACCCCATCCGCTCCGACGATATGACCTAGAAACAACACTTGTGTCTTCAGAAAGTTACATTTAGATGGTTTGAGTTTCAGTCCCACAGACTTGAGCAGTTCCCAGACTTCAGCCAATCTCTTAAAATGTTCATCAATGGTAGAGCTGAATACAATAAGATCATCCAGGTATATAAAGAGAGTTTTCCACTGCAGGCCTCGCAGTACTAGTTCCATTCACCTCTGGAATGTACTAGGTGAGTTACAAAGTCCCATGGGTAGCTTCACATATTCAAAAAGGCCGTACTTTGTGATGAATGCAGTCTTGTGCCTGTCTTCAGGCTCCACTTCAAGCTGCCAATAACCCTTCTGCAAATCCATCGTGGAGAAATATTTAGCAGATGCTAAATAATCAAGGCACATGTCAATGCGTTGTAATGGATAGGCGTCCTACACAGTAACTTCATTTAACTTGCGGAAGTCACAACACCATCTTACTGTCTTGTCCTTTTTTCTCACTAGGACGACAGGAGCAGCCCATGCTGATTTAGAGGGTGTAATTACCCCTGCATCAAATTGTTCCTTCAAATACATCTCTTCTTCAGCTTCAAAAGCTCTGGGTGTACGCCTTAATGATTGTCTGATTGGAGCTGCTCCATTAACATCAATCCTATGCTTCAGTACTGAACAAGATCCCAAATCCAAGCTGTTTTTAGCAAAAACATCTTGATGGTCTAACAAAATCTTGGCTAGGTGTTCTCTATGTTCGGGGTTATTCACGTTTTCTATACTTCTCCGGTACAAGTCCTCCAGATGCTGGGGAAGACGCTCTTGAATGTTCTTTTCTGATTGTAACACTTGTCTCACTTGGTATGTAGAACCTGGCAAAAATTGAGGGCCAGTCGAATCCATAACTTCACTGTCGACTCTTTGGCTGGTAAAATCATTCTGGGGTTTTTCTGATGCATGTAGGTCAAGAAGCTGGTCAATCTGCTGAAGTTCCCCTAATTTGTAGCCTTTTCCTATTTCTATTTCATTAGAAGACAGATTGACAACTCTAACTGGAACGGGTTCCTGATCAGTCACACTTAAAAGCACTCTTGCAACTATAACATCTTGATTTCCTGCTGGGTAAGGCTCCAATACAGCTATATCAGCAGAAATTTCAGGTGGGCAGGTTAACTTTCCTCGAACTAGTACTTTAGTATTCGGTGGCAATTTCACAGCCTGTGCAAGTACCACTTGCGTAATGAAGTCAGAGTGCCGAGACACTGTGCATGGCACCCATTCACCTTTTATAAGTAATCCTCGCTTTGTATTGAATGTGACATCCATCGCATCTAAGATGTCACAGCCTAGCAACAAATCTTCCGCTTTGGGAGCAAGATACACCGGCCATTCAAAGTGACACTGGCCAATGGTAAGAGGGACGATTACAATTCCTTGTGTCGGCATAACCTTGTTTTCTTCTGCAACGACTAATTTTCTTTTTGGCTGAATTATTTCTATCTCTGCTTTTCCTGGCAGCTCATTGAACATTTTTTCATTCAGTATGGTCACTTCTGCGCCGGTATCGACAGTGGCTGTAAGATTATGTTCACAAACTCGAATTTCCACCTTGGCTGACACTGCATTAATCTGTTGAATAAAAACTTCACTTTCTTCTTGAGACTCCTCTTCTGGGTGGGATGAATTTTCTTGATTATTTATCAGTGACTTTTCTTTCATTTCAGAGATGATGGTTACCTCCAGTGGTCCACCTGGGTCCGGAATATCAGGTGGGCCAGAAGGGAAACACTCATCTCCAGAGTGGTTGTAAGCTGTGTGGACAAATTGTTCCGCATCTGTGATGTCATTGGCTGGACCTGGATTAACCGGTCCAGCCCTATTCAGTTTAAACGTCCATTTCCATTGACATGTTGTGGCTGGCAGCTGTCAACAGCAGGGCAATTTCGTGCCATGTGGCCATATTCATGGCACCTAAAACATTCTCCTGAAAATATTCTCCGAGTCTGTCAACTCATCCCTGGTGAGGGCCCTCTGAGACTCTCTTGTTGACCTCCCTGAGGTTGGGTGCACCCATTTCCTGTAAATCCATAAACATTCTGACTCTGAGGACCTCCCTGAGATCCATAGTTCACTACTTGACCTCCCTGAGGTCGACTACGAACAAAGTTTCCTCCTTGTGGACTAAAACCTGTTTGGACTCCCCGAGTCCGAGCGTAGAATCCACGACCTCCCTGAGATCTGGAGTTTACTCCTTGGCCACCCTGTGGCCTTAATTCTTGCCGACGGCCCCATCTTGGGACACCGGGTCTATGCGAATTACTTGAATCATCTCTCTTGGTCAGGGTTTCTCGTCTTGGGGCCTGTCCCCAAGATCCACCACCATTAGGGTTCCCATTTTCCGGGTAAACCTCCCTAACAGCAGGTATCTCCCCTGAACAAGACAAGGAGAATGTTTTTTTTTGCATCTGCTGAATGAGGCTGTCAGTTAGTTCTTTACACATGTCCTGTAACCGTTCTTCTGTGACGAGGGTGCTTTGACCCCCTGTGGCTTGACCAGGGTTGCCGTGTCCTACATTACCTTCCACCCTCCTGGCATTCATAGGCCGTTTTTTCAAGGACCTACAGCACTCCAGCCATTCAATAAGGCCCAATACTTCATCCACGCTAGAAGGTCTCTTGCTCATTACGTCATAAACTAAGCTTGGAGCTGGTAATCCCTTGACAGTATGTTCTACCTGCATACTGCTGTACAGCTGGCTGCCCTCCAGTCCAGGATAGGCCCTGGCTATAACTTCTCCCACTCTGGCAGCATATTCCTGCAAACTTTCTCTCGGTTCCTTCTTGATCAACGCCAGTGTTGCTCGTTGGGTTTCAGGTAACACATTGTCCCCATATCGACGCCTTAGTGCTGACACTAAATCGGGTAATCTTGATCTGGCTGCTACATGCAATCTGGAAACAAAAGCCAATGCTCCACCCTGCAAGCTAGACATCAGATAGCCCAGTTGTTTTTGTTGATTCCATTTAAACTGCTTTGCTAAAAACTGGAACTGCACCCAAAAAGATTCCCAGTCCTGTTTACCATCAAAAACAGGAAGTCTCGGCTTCAGTTCGAGGAATACGGGTCCTGTTTGATATTGCACTGGTGTCACTGGGATGGGTGGCTCTTGGTCCGCTTCATGTACCACATGTGACACTGTTGGCCTCTTGTCTGCCTGGTTAGGCGACTCTGTCACACTGGCTGAGACAGAACTATCTCTGATACCGGAAGTAGGCATGTTGAATTGCTCCGCTGCAGTATGATGCTCTATCCGGCTCTCTCCAATCTGGTACTGACTGTGACCAACACTAAGCACATCCTCAGCTTCTCCATGAAAGGTTAGCGCCTCCGTAGTAACACCTCGTCTTTGAAGTAAGGATGAGGGACTCCCAATTGCTAATAGATCGGTTGCAGTATCCGTCTGGCAATCAGTTTGGGTTGGCTCACTATCTTCTATCACTTTATCTTGAGACCTAAAGTTATAGCCTTCTTTCCTACCAGCCATTGTGATACTCAGTGCTCCGGGGTTCAGCCCTTGTTATTACTATATAAATATAACAGCAGAATGCACAATGAGTCCGGGCAGCAGTATTTAACTAAAACTGTTCCCCAGCTTTAACTACCTCCTAATTAATTTAAAAACCACACTTCTGGTACCATTGTTGCGTCCGGCCCGCTGGGGATAATTTTACCCGGTGTCCGCGGTTGCATTCTGCTGTCTGGGGGGTTATTGTCCCTAACTTATACTAAAATTATTCCAGTTAAGTTTTAAAATGCCATGATAAATTGTATTAATTAAATGTGTTCAGATAATGAAGTGATAAATCAACCAGGGCCGTGAGACATAAAGTCGGTTTCCATATATTGGATAATTATGTAACAGTCACTCACACACACTCATAATCTCTGACACACTGGAGCAGATAATATAATTAAGACATTGTTGCTTTTAAAGTTGTTCCAAAAATACTTGAACAATATGTCATATATAAAAGTGTATCAAACTACAAAATATCTGATATCAAAATATGGTATCCCTCTGTCAGATTATATATGTATAATATAAAGCATAATATAAAGACTAAACAACTACTTCCTTTCATACCCATGCACTGCTGTCATGTAATTATATAATAATATATATAATTATATAATCATATAATTATATCCCTATTATATGATAGCTGGTCACAGCTACATGCTAAAATATGTTCACAACCTTGTGCTCTTAGTGCGGACTATCATAGCACCAATACTGTAATAAGGCAACTGTAATTAGCTATGCATAATTAATTAACAACTGTAATGAGATGTACTCAATAGTGCATTCATTCCTAATTACCCTTACTATTATAAACTTCTTTTAATGATTAAGTGTGACCCCCTGTGACCAACTTGTGACCCGCTGTGACCAACTTGTGACCAGCAGCTTGTGACCAGTTGTGACCAGCATGTTACCAGTTGTGGCCTGCTTGTGACCAGCTGTGACCAAGTTGTGACCAAGCTGTGACCAGCTTGTGACCAGATGTGACCAAGCTGTGGCCAAGTTGTGACCAAGCTGTGGCCAGCCTGTGACCAGCTTGTGACCCTGCATAACTGTTCTCCCTATGACACCTCCCGGAGCTTGTTTTATCCCCATAAGAATCACTATTGTCAAGACTGAGATGTTGAGTTGTAAGAAGTGATGCACTGGTACATACATTTTATAGGCTAGAAGATAAGGCTGTTTTCTCAAGTGAAGGAATGAGGTGCTGTTTCAGATGTGCTGTGAAGCTAAAGGCTGATGCAGAATGCCAAGTCAGCCAGCGTTTTTTGCAGGTAAGCAGTAAAATATAAACGAATGCTGTTTGAGAAGGATCTTTATTTGAAGAAAAGCATGAACATACAGTGTGAGAACAAACATATGAACATATTTCTTGCAGTTTATTCCAATTAAATAAACATCATTTATGTACAACAGACTCCACAAGTCTATAATTAAACAAGTTGTTGTGCGTGACGGCGACGCCGACTAGGCAGCTCTGCTACTGTAGAGCATAATTTCATTTACAATATAGAATGCATGAAAATGTGTCTGTATACATACGAGTAATGGTACTCATTAAAAACCATGAAATACTATAGATAAAGGATTTACATTTATTATTGACAAATATATAAAATCCACTAAAAAGAATAAAATGATTTGCTTGTGAATGTTCTTTATTATGCTAAAAAGATACATGAATGCTATAAAATAAAACATGAAAAGATTTCATGTACACATGTGAAAATAAATCCAGCACGGTTTCTCATCCTTTTTAACGAGCGGTAGTACGTTCACTACGTGCGCGCCGACGCTGTCCTGGCTCCTTGGCTACCGCTGGAAAAGTTCGTACTTTGGGAATTGCGAAGTCCACATGTGTTGCCTTTATACATTTCGTTTCTGCTGGTTTTCCGATTGTTGATCGCATAAACTTGCTGAAGTGCTGTTCCTTTTCCTCATCTGAAAGCTGGCGCCAAACGTTGTCATGCTTATAAAATCTTCTGTACTGCTGACACAGGACATAATCCCCTATTCCATGCAAGCAGCTGCGCAAGTTCAGCATCTGCAGTTTCACTTCAGAGTGTAGGGAATTGATAAGATCTGGCAGCCTCTGGGATTTCCAGTTCACTGATACCTTCACAAGGTGGTTGATTGACTCGCTGTTATTGTTTGTCCACTATTTACTTTCCGGTGTGCGATGCTTGTTGGTGACATATATATATATAGAACAATATTTTATTAGTCTTACTAATATTAATAATAACGTATATATAGAAGATGATGGTAAAGATTTATACTGTAATTATTACAACATTATAATTTTAATATTAGGATTATTCATTGGTAACGCAAATTTCTGTCCATTTAATATCAAAATAATGCTAGTATTATATTACTTATGTTAATAATGACATGTGTATAAGAAAATGGTTAAAAATGATAGTAAAGATTAATACGATAATAATTACAACATTTACGGTATGGTAACATTGGTAATGAAATAATAATTATGTTCACTGATTAGAAATTATTAATAATAATAATAATATTAATAATAATAATAATAGTAAGGTTGTCATGTAATTTGCTGTTCTGTCCATTTAATGTTAAAATAATACTAGCATTATTCATTGGTAACTATAATTGCTGTCCGTTTAATATCAAAATAATGCTGGTTTTAAAAGTTGCATTGTTAAGGAAATAATATTAATAATAATAATAGTAAGGTTGTCATGTAATTTGCTGTTCTGTCCATTTAATGTTAAAATAATACTAGCATTATTCATTGGTAACTATAATTGCTGTCCGTTTAATATCAAAATAATGCTGGTTTTAAAAGTTGCATTGTTAAGGAAATAATATTAATAATAATAATAGTAAAGTTTTCATAAATCTGTCCATTTAATATTAAAATAATACTAACATTATTAATTTTATTGGTAACGAAAATTGCTGTTCATTTAATATCAAAATAATGCCAGTATTAAAAATTACATTGTTTAGGGAAAAATATTAAAACTAATGATTTTTACGATCCTGTGAACCATGTCAATCGGCAGTTCACACCTACGGCCATGGGTGATTACTCAACCCCGAACCACTGTTGCGATAAATGGTCTTTGATCTAGTAGCTCAAAGGGGTAATTAAGAAAATACTCCCACATGCCTAATCCACTGAAGCGCTAATTAACATTGTGTCATCATGATAGTCACTTATAAGCAGTGTGGACACGTTTGAATAAACATTAGTTGCTCATGACATCTTGAATACAGACAAATTGTGAGATTGTTGCGAGTTCACTTGACATTGTGAGCACTGTCAAACTTATGTCTTTCTGTATGTCAACTGATGTGCAAAAAATGTTTACTGAGCAGAGTGGTTATTCGTTATCAACAACTCTTAATTAAGAGATTAAAGAAAATGTACGTATGTCTTTGTTCAGTATTCTATTTAATTTATGATTATGAAAATATTTCATTGACACATGAATATTAATAATAATAATCACAATTACAAAAAGGCACACTCTGACGAAAGTGTAAAAAAGTTACCAATACCAAATACACAGAAATAAAATCTAAAATATTCATTGATAAATGATCAGAAGCCCAAAATCATAATTTGATCTCCCAAAACACCGTTCAGAATCGTTTATGACAGCTCCGCCAGGGGGCAGTAGCATAAATATGAATATGGCCGCATTGAACTGAACATGCCGACCGTATCACTAAACACTCCCGTGTAACTTTATTTTAAAGAATTAACCCCCCAAATTGTACGGGTATACCACTTAAGTGACAATTAATACTCTGGAATTAATATTTTCCCTCTCCTTTGAGAGATAATAGGTGTTTCGCGGTGTTTCGTCATAGTATACCAAAAAAAACGGTGTTTTGGGTGTTTCGACGGACCCGGTGACAACTTGTAAATATTAAGAGTACATCACTTACCAGCAAGCCGTTACAATGTATCCCACGGGATAGTTATGAGATTGACTCTGTTTCCTCTTCTACGTGGTATTAAAACGGAGCCACTATAGAACCCGGGCTTCGCTTCTTTTGAGGAACATATAAATAAAATTGTCTCCTCTCATTCCCTATTTTAACTCCTACTTTTCCCTATAGATGTCCCTACACTTAACTCTTCTAACATAAAGAACTATACTAAGCATCATAAGTCGCCTGAATCGGGAATCGAACCTACGATCTCTAGACTAGGAGCCCTACACGCTTCTAAGTGAGCCGTGAAGACGAGATACCAGCAGGAGCAAGCTTTGTTCATATATATCTGCGATTGAAGAGGCATCTATCGCGAAAATGGGAAACCATGGGCCATGCATTTACTATTTTAACAGGAAAATTAAGCTTTAGGTGGGGGCTCCGCCCCCACACCCCCGTTCAGACGGGGAACCCAGGTTCCCCGGACCCCTCCTCCTCTAATATAATAAACTCCAGCTATGAGCAAAATTAAATACAGGAATTCTGAGGAAAATGATATGTATCGGCCTTTTCCAGGAAACAATTTATTATGCGACACCCGTTGTACCGGTGGCAGGCTGAAGCCCGGTTTCTATAGTTCTGCCTATTAAAACATATTACTATAACATTAAGCTATTGTTCGCCCCTGACGAATCCTGATAACAAACTGTCACTTGAGCGTCAACATATTGTTTACATGTATTAGTATTAAGTACTCAGCCCTCATATTACACGACCATATCACCCTGAACTAGTGCTTACCCTGCTGATAATAAATGCAATACTGTCAATCCTCCAACAATGAGGTACCCGTTTAATTATTACTTCAGTAATAATTACTGCAAACATATAAAATAATAAAATATAAAAATAATACTTATCATGGCAGGAAACATGACTTTACTGACACGTACATTCACAAAAGGTTCATGAAAAAATATATAACATATGAAAATCAAATATACTTTTTTAATTGAGTTGAACTCATATATCAGTAATGCATAACTTTTATGTTGCCCTAAATATTAAACAGCGTTTAAACTTTATGATTACATTTTATTGACATTAAAGGATGGTAATAAACAATGTCATTTCATATTTGATGAAACAGTGTTAATTGATATGATTAATCATATAACTTGAGTACTTTTATTGGATATTATGTGAATATTCTACATATTTTAATATCAACCCAGGCCAGCTCAGCAAAATCTACGTGGCAAGGAATGCTGTGTCAGCACATTCTAATTCCCTGATGTAAGCTCTTTCGAGATTTTCTCCTAATGGGGTGATACGTACCCTTTCCCAAATATAGGCAAATATATATACGCTCATGCTGTTTTATGATTCTTATTGGCCAATAACTGTTTAATATATGCATTTTTCTGTAGCCTCATGCTGAGAGACAAACATAAAAAAATGATGACCATAGGTCGAGCGCTTGCAGGAAAAAAATGAATTTTGCGAATATGACAATAACTGATGAACAGACGGACATACTGATACTCTGACACATCAGAGATGACAGTTGACCAATCCAATTTATGGAGAAAGCAGAGAGGAGCAAAACAAGATATAGTTTATGTAGGTAAGGTTTATGATTTATAGGAATGGTTTATAAGAATGATATGTTGTAGTGTTTCCAGTGCAGTGCCCCCTAGAAGCTATTTTCCGAGAATGAAAAATCCTTTTTCTAGATATTAGTATGAGACATAAGATTTACCAGTTTCAAAGGATCCCTACAAAACTGTGGCCTGTAGTGTGCTAATTGTAAGACGCAAGAACCAGCATGTAGGCGAAATTAAGAACAACTGACAAAGAGACAGACATACTGACAAAGTGACACATCTACATTAACAAATGACTAGATAAGCTTATGAAAAAAAGTGAAGAGAAACAATATGAAGAATATTTTATGTATATAAGGTTTGACATTTTGGAGATATGTCCAAAAATGTTATGTTGTAATGTTTCGAGTACAGCACCCCCTAGCAGCTATTTTCCGTAAATAAAAAATCTCTTTCGAGATACAAGTATTTGATATAAGATGTACCAGTTTCAAAAGGATTGATGCAAACACGTGGCCTGTAGATCGCTATATGTAAGATGCAAGTACCAGCAAGCCGATGAAATTGAGGACAACTGACAAACTGACATTCTTACTGACAACATGATACAAGATGGAGACCAGTCGACTAAATCAAAATATGGAGAAGACACAGAGAAAGAAATTGAGCCTTAGAGTGTAAAGATATAATACTAATATTGACACACGTATGACAAATATAAAATGTTGATGTTTTTGATGACCTTGAACTTAACCTTTGTTCTATATTCACTGAAAACCATAGGCTCCGAGGACTTTTAATTATCAATCAACTTTGTAAGTTTGAAAGCGATTCCTGCAAAATTGTGGCCTGTAGAGTGTTGACAAACAGACAGACAGACGAACAGACAAACAGACAGACAGTCATACGTGACTGACCAACATGCTTGCCGAAATCAAAGATTCCGGCAAGCAATTAATAAACGCAGACAATCATATAAACCCCGGTTTAGTTTAGATTGATTTAAATGAGATAATCCCTGTTTAATCATCGTATCAGATATAAAGATAAATAATTACCCAAGGACGAAAATAAACACATGGCTCTCTGGCTCTAAGCCACTTCCCCTCTTTTTCAACCGAAACAAAAGTAAGCCAAATAGCATCTATTATGACAAACATGACTCAAAACAATAGTTCACCTTTTATTCAATATGATAAACATGGTATTATGTTGGTTCCTGGATAGTTCACCTTGTATAATATAAATGGTTATCTGATGGCGTATTTGTCCCCTAATTGTTCACCATTTATGTGATATAGTCTCCTGGGAGTATGGTGGTCCCCTGATAGTTATATATGATATATGGTCCCCCAATAGTTCTTCTGGTCTCCCGATGGTAAACGTGTTGTATATTATTAGTTTAGATAATTTTACCAAGAACACAAACTTAGGGTTACATCCTGGATTCGATTAATTGTCCATATGAAAACTAAAATAAACTCTGGGACGTAATATGAATAACGACTATATGGGGACCGGGATCGGTCTCCTGAAGGTTGCAATTTTATGTAAAAAAGCACGATGACTATCGGGGGACCAAAAAAATATACAACACTTACGTAAATAAGAAATTGAGAAAAATTAAAACAAGAATAATACTTTTATGTATAATTAATTGCTTTAACCCCATTTAAAAAGAAACCTGAAGTGATAACAAAAACATAAAGAAATAATTCTTTAACATATGTTCAATACTTTTATATTAACAGTAATACAATTGATCTTTATCAACCTCCAAATCAACCAAAGTTATTCACATTTATCAACATATCGATATGACATACATCTAAGAATGATGAATAATCAACACTTTACTAAAAAAGAAAGTAAAAAAAATATTTTTTAATCCATGGATGGTATGAACTTCTTTCATGCTACAGTAAATGAAACTTGAATTCTTGCGATAATTTGTGATAGGGTGCACCAAAGCAAGACAAAACATCTTGAATTGGCCATTCCAACATTTGTTGTTCATTATAAAATAGTATCATAACAAATGTCATGCGAATGTCATGTCAGTTTAATGTTAAAAAATGTTGTGCTTTGTGATCCAGCTTAAAACTACAGTATCATTTGTTTGTTTTCAATAACAACTGAAAAATTGGTATTTTTGTGGAGATAAAACTCTAATCTCCAGAAGACCATAAATATTCATGACTGAATTTTCAACCTCAATATTTTTTTGCAAAAATAAGGATCCTTTGGAAAAGCAAACTGATGTGGAGAACTTTTCTTTTATAATGAAAATATAGATTTTTTTCATAAATAATTAGATAAATAATAAGATTTATTAAAAAAGATGACAGTAGTTGTGCCTGCTGTCCATGAGATTAACGTCTTGTATTGAAACATGAACAAACATTCAGCCTGCACAATCCATAAAATTCATGCCTTTACATATAATTTTCTTATATTAACGCAACTAACATTTAAGTGATATGGTGAGTAAATTATACCCTGCCGATCTTCATCTCAACGTACATCCTACACTATGAGTGCATCTAACAAATGTGCTTCCCCTTCATTCCCTACAGAACACGCTTAAAAGTCTCATTAGAAAAAAAAATTGAAATTTTTTTATAGAAGGCTTTATGAAATTGCTTACAAAATTGTTGTTATTGGTACAGTTCTGTTATTGTACAGTCTCTAATTTAGAAACATCTCCTTCCTGGAATCATTTGTATGTTCAGTATTTTCAGCACCAGTTTTTGGATGCTGCTAACAAGATCTAAATATTTGCCTGTTTGTTAAGGTTGTTGCAAGTACTAAGCTGAAAGAGGATAACAAAGGAGTTTTCATATCATCAATAATAAGGGAAGTTGATACAGGGCTAGCATCTTGCCTGTACTTTCTTCTTATTCTATTTTTAATACGGTAGCCATAAACTTCATATAATAAAACAAATCTTGTATTTATTGTTGTTATAAGATTAAACCAGAATACTTGATTTTGTGTTCCACATTACTGTTTAATACATGTAAAGCCTTCCTTATAAACTCCTACAGCTTGACCCTAAATCTCTTATATTTGTTTCTGACATCATATGTCACTGAGGGCCATGAAATTACAAGTTGTACTCTTTATTGTTGATAATACCCCGGCGTGCAGGAAGAGACCTAGTATATTATATCCCCATTGATTATTTTTTTTCTAATGAGACTTTTAAGCGCAGGGTTGGCAATTTTTAGGCAGGAAGGTTTTAACCATAGGTTTTAACCTGGTTAAAACTGCCCCGCCTAAAACAGGTTTTGGGCAGGTTTTAGGCACGAAAAGTGCCTTAAACCTATATTTGTTTGAATTTTTGACTTAAAGATCTATAAAACTACCAAACTGGCTGGGGTGATGCAGTCACAAGGCTTTGCTGGTTTTCTGGAAGGTATCAGGTATTACAAGTAATGCATGATTTCCTGTTCACTGGCATCATGCAGTCTTCAAAGAGCCTGTATAGGTTTCTTGAGCATGAGACCATGTTTGTGTGGTACATGGTTTCATTGGCCAATGTTAAGTTATTGTCAGGACCCTTTGGGTTTCCTAATGAGTGCCCTGCTACCTGAAATGATGTAATAGAGCCTCAAGTATACCTCATGTAACTATGTGTATCGGGGGGGGGGGGGGGGGGTGGGTGGGTGGGGGGGGGGGGGGTAGGCATGCTTGATTAGACCGGTTGATTACTATTTATCAGGGAAATGGGGTGATAAGACCCAATGGTCATAAGTCCTACTATTGTGTAACAATAGATGTTCATGTGAACTTTCATACATAACTAGGATGATGAAACACAGCCCTTGCCCTGAAAATTGTTCATGAGTCAAACTTTTTACTGAGTGATGCAGTCAGGGCCCCTGACCATGACATGTTGGTTTCTCAGGCCTTTAGAATGAACATGGCCCAAAAGTGATTATGAATATTCTGTGGTTTGCAAAATATTCACTGCAATATATTCTAGATTTTTTCAGTTTTATACTAATTATAGTGTTTCATGAGGGTTCACTTTCAAAATCTAATCATACAGTTAACAGAGCATTTCCATCATTATATAGACAATAAGTATGTGCACAAAATCTAAAAATTTGACAATGGATGACCTAGCTAAGGACATAAACAACTAGTGGAAATCTTGTTCATTATCAGATAATGCAAAAGATATCATATTTTAGTTTATGGCTAGCATAAAAGATCTTTTTTATTTATAAAATCAATCTTTTTGCTTTTTGCCATTTGAAGCTACATGTATTTAAAACATACACAATATGTTAGTGAGACTACAGTATAAAGGACTATTCATCAGTGTAAATGGAACAACTTTTTGAATTGGGGAAAAACATCTTTCACTTATATCACAAAATTTAATCCATTGTGATCAAAAAGCCAATCAAAGAATCTGGTTATAAGCTTATTGTATTAGCATTCATTTATAAATTGGCAGTAAGGGAGGTAGGAGACCTCAGAATATGATTTTGGGATACAAGCTAAAACTGTCATTTGGAAAACCTGAAACAGTGTTGTATTCATTTGTTGCTTTTGTTTGTATCATGGTTTATTTGTTTAGTTTGAATAAAGTGTTCCTCACTTTTAATTTGTTGAGCATATTTCTGTAATGCATTTAGCTGTGTAACAATCAAACATAGTTAAACTGCAAGACATAGGTAAGGGTAAGGTTTTAGGCAGTTTAAGGCAGTTTTAGGCAGGTTATAACCTATTTTAGGCAGTTAAAGGCAGGTTTTAGGCTCTGCCCTGCCGAAAACAGGTTTTGGGCAGCCTAAAACCCAACCCTGTAAATTAAGTGTGTTCTGTAGGGAATAAAGGGGAAGCATATTTGTTAGATGCACTCACAGTGTAGGTTTCTTTTTAAATGGGGTTAAAGAATTTCCGGGTTTATTTTAAATCTAAAAGTATAAAATATATACAAGAATATTGGATTATTTTGAATAATATATTGCAGCAGTTGATAATAAAAAATGTAAACATTTTGTGATCTTATCTGTTAGATTCTTATACGTCTTCCAAGGATTGACACAAAACGTTATGTTATTTTTGGGAGTTTAAGATTGTAAATATTTATATTTCCTGAATCATGTGAATCAGTATATTAAAATGACCAGGTCAGAGCGAAGCATTAACTTCTGATGCTTGTATAACATGTTAGTCTATAATTAGTTTAATCTTAAAACTTTATATTTTTCGCAAGGGTAAGTTTGGAATTCTGAAGTTTTGTTGGCCAAGTTAATGTCATAAGAGATAGGTGGAATAGGAAATCATTCACTTTGCATTTATTGTATCCGCTAAAACAGAGTTTTGCAGATACTATGTTTTTGCTCAAGTTCCTCTGTCGTTCGTTTCTGAAGAACTCCTCTGAGACCCTTTGACCGATCTTTCCAAACCTGGCATAGTTGTTCCCTAACCTATGTAGTTGTGCATAACAAAGACAGGTGGCGCCACCTGCAGTTCTTTCTGTGCAGTATGAATCTGGTTTTACTTTAGATAACAGCCCATGTCTCATGAATGGTTCAATGTATTGAGCTGAAATTTTGCATGTCCATAGACCTTGGAACTCTCCTCCTCTTTTGTGGAGATTAATGGAGCTAACTGCAATACTTTTTGCGTAGCGTACATCTTTGCATTTGCCATCTGCTCGTCTGAGTGGTTGTTCAGTGTATTGAGTTGAAATTGTGCATGTCCATAGATCCTCAACACCTCCAACTTGTAAACACGAATGGTTGCGCCATCTGCAATCGTTTTCGCGTGGCGTCCATCCGTACATTTGCTTTGGGTGAAAAATGCTCATATCTCAGGAGTGGTTCAAAGTATTGGTCTGAAAGTTGGCATGCCCATCCATCTATGAAAGGATTCTCGTAAACTAGACAAGTTTAACCACCTACCGTCCCGTTTTCGTAGAATAAATCTGTGCTTTTTTTCTCAGGAGCGATATGCCATATTGGCCTGAAATTTTGCATATCCATAGATCTCGGACTCTTCAAACTTGTCCTTTAGATTGGTTGTGCCATCTGCAATCGTTTTTGCGTGGCGTCCATGCGTACATTTGCTTTGGGTGGAAATTGCTCATATCTCAGGAGTGGTTCAAGGTATTGGTCTGAAATTTGGCATGTCCATCCTTCTTGGAAAGTTTTCTTGTAAACCAGACAGGTGGCGCCACCTACCTTTCTGTTTTCGTTGAATAAATTAATGCCCTTTTCTCAGAGATTTAGTGGACTTCATTCAGGAGTGGTGTCACATATGGACTGAAATTGTACGTGTGGGATGATTTGTGTCATATTTAAAGAGTAATGGTGCTACTCAGTTGTTTTCATGTGGCTTCCTGCTGTATACTGTTTTATTTTTATACTTATAGTTTTCTTTTAATCAAACTTCTGCTAATTTCCACCCATAAGTTCTTGCAATTTCTTAGAGGTTATTCTTATTTAGCCCTGTCTACTCGCTCTATTTCCCCTTACCACTCAATCCATCCCTCACTTCACTCGTACCACTCTGATTTCGGCGGACACACGATGTCACTTGTTGACTACCCCTATTCTAGTTTGAATCCCTTTAATTGTATAAGGGATATGCCTGGTTCAAAGAATAATACATCTGACAAAGTTTTAGAAATGCTTTGTGTATTTGTAAAATAAATCCTTTCACATTGACTGGAACTTTGATACACATTTAAACTCGTCTCGTTGAGCCGAGTTTAAATGTGTTCTAACGTTGAGAATACTCATTCATTAAAAAAGAAAGAAAGACCGAATGACCAACATGGTCAGCAATATCATATGAGAGTATAGATACATGTCAGTGTTTGTCATTCCAAGTAAACGCAGCGCACTAACACCACACTATCATCGACTTATCTGACCTATTTTTGTGTTGCAGATGGCGTACCATTATCCGTGTAATAATTATGCAACATGTTCAAGCAACTGTATTATATTGTTTAATTTTGTGCAATAAAAATTCTTGAGATCATCTTTGGTTGAATTGTTCTATTTTAACACTGTTGAACTAGATAACAGATAAAAACGTAACAGCTTTGAGGAATTCAGTGGCATCCCTAAGGGGGTGGGGGCAGGGGCGGTACGCCCCGGGCGCCACATTTTTTTTGGGGGGGGGGGGGGCGGCATTTCGGGGAATTAGTGTAAATAAGTGGCATGAGGAGTTTCTCCAAAAGTATAAATTTGGCCTTTCTTCAAGGTTGGTGAGAAAATCTAAATGTATTGCATTTTTAGCTCAGCTGACTATAAGTCGTCTGAGCTATAGTCGTGGTCCATTGTCCGTCCGTCTGTCGTGCCGTCCGTCTGTCCGGATGTCCGTCCGTAAGACTGGCACGTTTCGACACCGTTGGACCTACGAATCTGTAATACGGCATACAGTTAGATGTCCCCAAAATCTCCTACCAAAGATCAATAGGACTTCGTTCCTTCGAGATATTAAGGAAAACCCTCAATTTTTTATTAGAAATCTTTTTTACACTTCAGGACTGCCTAATATCAAAACCACTCATCTGGTTTTCTTCATATTTACCATAAATATTCCTCTATATAGTTCCTATGTACATGCAAGAAATTTAGTCAGTATTATTTAATTTAAAAAAGTTATGGACCAAAAAATAATGGACTTTGTAAAAAAATCAGGAAGATATTTGGTCACTTAAGACCAAAAGTGTTAAAGTTAGGGACTTTTTTTCAGTAATACAACTTTAATCAATCAAAATTTTATTGTATACCAAAAATCATATCAAAATCTGTTAAATTTTTTTAAATATTGGCAAAAATATAAAATTGGTACCTTAAATTTTGCCCAACTTTGGCCACAGCACATTTTTTTTCCTGTAAGTACAGTGGATTTCATTTTCATAGCATGTACACATAAGGATTTAATCTGTTAAAATCTGAAATTTGAAAATAAAAGCTGCAAAATTAGGCTAGTTATTGAATTTTTTGGAGGCTCTTGTTGTATTCCCTTACATTGTCAAGCAATCCACTTTGATGACTGTAGGTCATTCAGTGTACATCTCTATGCTCCCCAGGCTGTTGGAATAATTTTAGATGTCCCCAAAATCTCCTACCATACCGAAAATTGGGTCATTAGGACTTTGTTCCTTCGAGATATTAAGGAAAAACCTAGGAAGCTACAAAAGAAGAAATACAGATCTGTTGTTCTTTATTAGATCAGCGCTCTTGCAATGTCAACGCCATCGATAATCTGACCAGTCCTGCAAAGGCATATAGTTCAGGGCGGTCTAGGTTTACACAAATTCTTAGGGGGCACTAACCAGGGAAAATCCATAACAGAAGACCAATGGCACCTGTTGGTGGGTGTGGGTGTCTGTCTTACACATTGTGCGGAAAATATTATGACGAATTCTGTTGCTCTTTGCTTGGAATGTATAAAAATCCACTTTAATTCTTCTAAATTCCATGACATTTATACATCGAGAAATGCCCTTTCCCATGATTCCCCATACTCTTACAAAAGTCTCGTTAAAATAGTAGGAGTTATTTTATATTTATGACCGCATATCAAATATAAATCTGTTATGAATGTAGGGCGGGATGAACCGCCCTGGCCGCAATGCCACACGTTCAGTATACATATAATGTATCTGTGTTACTTTTTAGAATTTAAAACTTAAATAATCATATATTTGCCTGTAGTGTTATTAACCGTTTTTATTATCCACTTCCTACAGACAATTGTATGTTATGACAAATCTTTTCAAGTTAATATATGGTATATATTGTACGGAAGCGTATTGCTGCGACCTGGTAAAAGAAAAATTATTTATCTTGTACGTACGGCATAATACATTTTACGGATCTGATTCATAGACTACACAACATGCCAACAGATATATGTATAAGCAATATGTATATGTAATAATGTATGTTTTCACATTATATATACAACATCTCCACCTCCTTGCGAACCGCTGGACCACAATTGAAACCAACACACACACTCACATATATCTATTTACAGTATATATTTAAATGCTATTCGGTTCACATTTTATTTTTGTGTCCAGGTTTCTGTTATATTTCAAGCAAGCGAAATATACATCAAATCGTTGTCTAACAGTCATATACAGAACTCCCATTTTCAGACAGATGATTAGCAGTATAAGATGTTATAATAGTGAGCATGTCAAAATGTTAATAAGGAACAAATCTTGCCTTTGCCAAAATGAAACTCCTTTTTTGAGAAAGAAGCTAGGGTTCGGACAAGAGGTACAGCTGCCAAATAGCACATGTAACTTGCCCTTCTGTAAACGGCATGAAGTTCAATTATGGGATCAAGCACTTCATAATATATGAATCATGAACCTCTCCTAATGGGCATCTCTGTATTACAGAACCTCTATAAGTGTCTGTGTGAACCTCTGTAAGTGTTTACATAAGAAGGCCGGGTGACCAGAAGAAAGATCTTGGTCGCGCACATGCGACGATTACAAAAAAAAAAGATATGAAACATGAAAGAAGAAACACCTAGAGAAACTTGAAAACCCTTGAATTGTGAATTTATGCTGTACCACCACCAGGTGGCGTGAGCGCTGTGTTTGTCTCGTTTCTAAACGAATTGTCTCGTTTCTAAATTTTATTTCCATTTCAAATTTGCCACATAAGCATAGGAATCCCCCGCAAGTAACAATAACTAATTTTGTCTCTTGCACGGGATATTTTATCTGGTCAAAGGGGAACCTCTGTTAGACATTACATGTATTACTAATAACATTATTAATATCCACCGGCTGAGCCATTCTAACACAGCGCTGGTATTATATCCCAAGGCTTTCAGTCTTTTCACACACACACACATACATATATATATATATATATATATATAGAGAGAGAGAGAGAGACAGAGAGAGAGAGAGGGACAGAGACAGAGAGAGAGGGAGAGAGAGCCGATTGTATGGTAGAGAGTTTAAATGAAAAAAGGACCTATTTACATTTTACAAACCAGGTATTTTGAGTATACATGAAATACAGTTTAGTCTTCTTAAACTATTACGGTATCTTTTAATTTTTCTTTCTTTGTTTGCTTTCTCCTGTATACAAGTGGGCGCTATCAATGAGGAAAAACAAACAGCGCTCACAACACCAGGTGGCCATAAAAATAAACTTTAAAAATCAAGGTTTTTCAAGCTTCTTTTTATAATTGTCGCGTATGCCAAAATAAGATCTTGCTTCTGGTCACGCAGTCTTGTTATAGTAAACAGACAAAGGTGCACTGTGTTTACTCACACACAGAACCATAAAAACTACACAAAACCGGTAAATAGGAGATATTAAGCCCGTGTATCGGCATGGACTTGCTGAGCAACTTTCATATTCAGCCAAAATGATTTAATAACGTGAGACAAAACACATATTATTACAAAAGGATATAAACCTTGAGTGTCAATACAGAGGTTTCTGTAATACAGAGATGCCGTAAGGAGAGGTTCATGATTCATATATTATGAAACGAAGTGCTTGATCCCATCAGTTGAACTTCATGCCGTTTACAGGAGGGCATGTGACACTGTGCGTTATGTCATAATTCTAGTTCTTTTCCAGATCAAATTTGGAATATAAGAAACCTACCCCACATATATCCATTCCCAATTACTCACAATCAGGCTATTTGTTAGGTGTACCTCTTGTCCGAACCCTTCCTTCTCCAAAAATGAGTTTCAATTTGGCAATGGATAATTTTTTTCTTATCAATATTATGACAGGCTCATCATTAAATTATCATACACTGCTAACAGAATTTGATAACCTATTTAAACATGAAAGTTCTGTATATATGTCAGACTGGCAGACAACGATTTGATAAATTTTGATTCCTTGATAATATCCGAAACCTAGACACAAAAAAAACAAAATTAAATCCAACAGCATTTAAATTCATAGTATAAATAAATAAATACATAAATAAACATGTATTTTTATTCTTTTCAACCGTGTTCCGACGGTTTGCAAGGTGAAGATGTTGTGTAGTTAGGGTATGAACACGCATTATTTAACATATATATATATATATATATATATATATATATATATATATATATATATATATTGCTTATACATATATCAGTTGGCCTGATGTGTATTCTGTGAATCAAATTCGTAAGATTAATTATGTCGTACGTACGAGATAATATGTCGTACGAACGAGATAGTATGTCATACGTATGAGATAGTATGTCCTACGTAGGAGCTAGTATGTCGTACATACGAAATAAATAATTTATTTTTCTTTTACCAGATGGCAGCAATATGCTTTCGTAATATAGCAATTATATAATTACTTTAAATCTATTCAGCTATTTTCTTTGGTGGAGGTAACCTCCTCAACTGTATTATAATGCTAACTAAACTAAAAACAGTAGAACGCCTGTATTACGGTCACCATCGGGACTTGATGAAAGTGGCCTTAATACAGGAGTGGCCCTTTTACAGGACTTCACCAGGATTTGGGGGGGGGGGTGTTAACATGTAACACAAAAATAAGTTCAAATCTTTATTACAATCAACAAAATAACGTATATACAGAGTATTTGTATAATTAGTGTTATCAATAAAAAAAAATAAAATATTGACAATCACGACAACCCTATTTAAAACAAGGCCTACAGGCCGAATGCGAACCTGTGCATTGGGAAATATACCAGGTATAATGCTTCAATGCTGGACCATTACTTTTCATGTATATGAACTATGCAAGTACTAAACATTTTGAATAAGAAACAATTACACAAACATCACTGCTGAAGTTCTGGCATAGGTGGACACAACACTAAAAAGATTGTAGCTGGCACCACCAGTCTTGTACACAACGAAGCTATCAGAGATATATACATACGTCCAATTTCAGACTGATATATCAAACCCCTCCTGAGAAAAATGTGTGCAAAAGTCATGGTAGGTGGCGACACCTGTCTTGTGAGCGAGAAAGCCATCAAAGACACATAGACAGGTCCAAATATTATACCAATACATCAAACTTACCTTGAGTCTGATGCATGGGGCTGACCAGGCTTAGGTGAGAAAGGCTGTTGCCCCGAGTGAACTGTGACAAATTGCTTGCTCAGACTACTGCACTGAGTAAACTCCTGACCCATACCTGGCTGCACTGAGTGAACTCTTGACCTGTTGCCTAATCTGATACAGTTGGCAGTCTGCCAAAGCTATAAATAGATCCAGACTGACCTCTAGCCTGTTGCCAAATCTGAAATAGTAGCCACACCATTGCATAAGCTCATGCAGGGGCCCTGCCCTGAGGGGCTTGACACCCATGAAGTGATCACATGGTGCCCATGAGGTGTTCACATGTCACCCATGAGGTGATCACATGCCATGTGCTTGGCTGCACTGATTGAACTCTTGACCTATATCTGTCTGCACTGAATGAACTCTTGATCTGTTCCCAAATCTGAAACAGTTGGCAGTTTCTCATCCTATTTAAAGATACAGATTCAATCTTGGCCTGTTGGTATATGTGTTTACACATACTGAAAGACTTTGGTTAAAATTTCTTTTTTCAAGCTGACATATTCATAAACTTTTTATCAAAATATCTAGAATAATAAAAAATGCAGTACTTTTATTGTTAAAGGTCCAATAGTTCTGCCAAAAATCATTCTAGTAAACTTGAACAAAGGCCACCTAAGAATAATTTTTGTGCAATGTTACAGAAGATATAATTGAAAAAATAATTTTGTAGAAGAACACTATTGCAGTCCTCAGTTTGAAAAAGACATAATAATGGCCATAAGACCAACTTAAGCCTATCACGACTCAACCAAAAATCAACAAACTCAGTATATTCTGATATGATTGAAAGAACCATGTCCTAGGATAATTCTTTTAAAAATTTGAACAATTCAACTTGACAGTTTCATCATTAAGCTGAAAGAGGCTAAAATTATGAGTTTTTCTGCCCATAAAAAAACAGGTCAATGTAGGTAGCACCACTAAATCTACAACTTCAAATATGAGTCATGTGACCAACATCTGCACAATACCTGGTAATGCTAGCTTCTGTCATTTCTGAGAGTACTATGTCAGTATGCTTACTTGGCCGAATGACTGTTCAAATTTGTGTAACTCCACTAAAATTCATCAAATACAAACCATCTGAACAAACTTGAGAGGGCTTGCCTCATTTATGTAAAATATTTAACAATTTGACTGGACCGTCTACAAGACGACAACTTTTAAAATATTGTCAGCTTTTTCCTTATGGATTAATGTACAGATGACCAATGAACCCGGTACAAAAATAGGTCAATTCAGGTGGCGCCACCAATACCTGAATTTCATATATGACTCATGTGACCAACACTGGCAAAAAATTTGGTGATGATAGCTCTGGCTGTTTCTGAGACTATCATTTTTGTATGCGTTTTTTGGACAGATGACTAAGTTCAACTTCCTGAACAAAATTGAGGGAGATAGTATTAAAGATTATTTCTGTGAAATATTGAACAATTTGGCTTGAGTGTTTCGGAGGAGAAGATTTTTAAAGGTTTTTTTAGCTTTTTCTCTATAAAATTTAAGAAAATTTTCAGATGGCTAATTTTTTGCATTAAATTTCATGGTGCTAGCTCCAATCATTTTCAAAATAGTATTGGTAAACGTACAGAAGACAAACCCCACCACACCATCGCATTTGTTCAGAGGTTCACTAAAAATTAATACAGATGCATATTGAATGCAAAATTATAATACAGATACATCTCATTGATGGCAAAATCTTGAATTAATTTGACAATGGATACCAATTATTTATAATCCATGTACAGCCGTCTTTATATACCCACAGAGAGCTGTATAGCTGTGATTGTAAACATTGCCTGGCATGAGGAATATCTAAAAATCATAAATCTACATTTTTTAAAAGCTTTTAAAAAACATTCTTGTCAATATTAACCATAGATAAACTGAAATCTAAATGTCTAGAGGCATGATGTAATAAATGCTGATAAACTGGTGCCAGTCTAGATGTATCTAGATGTATCTGTGTATCTGCTTCACACAGTTAACATATATGGTAAAATGACTCAATTGAACCTTTATAATTCAGCCAAAATTCATTCTTTGGAACCATAAAAGACAATTATTATAAGAATTATTCAGGGTATTATTCTTGTAAAATATTAAACAAGGCCTACAGGCCTAATGCGAACCTGTGCAATGAGATTACACCAGGTATCATGATTCAATGCTGGACCATTACTTTTCAAGAACATGTGTAACATGTATATTAACAATGCAAGTACTAAACACTTAGAACAAGAAAAAATTAAACATACATCACTGCTGCAATTCTGGCATGGGTGCACACAACACAAAAACTAGAATATGGGTAGTCAACAAGCATCTACCTGTATCTGCCAAAATCAGAGTGGGAAAGGTGAAGTGAGGAATAGATTGAGTGGCAAGGGGAAATAGAGTGAGGTGTGTTGCATAATAGCCTGGATGTCTGCAGCCGAAATGTGTATGTAGGTGGCGCCACCTGTCATAAAATCAAGAAAGCTGTCCAGGATGTATACACATGCAAAATTTTAGGTGGATAAGTCCAACCAATGCAGAGATATGAGTGATTTTAGCACACGGCAGACAAACAGACGGACGCTGTGCAAAAATGGTGGCAGATGGCACCACCAATTTTGTGAATGATTAAGAGCTATGTGAGATCTATACACATGCAAAATTTCAGGGGGATATGTCAAACCACTGCTTAGATATGAGTGATTTTATCCCAAGGCAGATGAACAGATGGACGCTGTGCAAAAATGGTGGCAGGTGAGGTGGCACCACCAGTTTTGCATTTGATAAAGAGCTATGGGAGATCTATACACATGCAAAATTTTGGCCCAACTGGTCAAACGGTTCCCGAAATATGAGCTTGAGTGTCTGCAGCTTAAACGTGAATGTAGGTGGCGCCACCTGTCATAAAATCAAGAAAGCTGTCAAGGATGTATAAGCCTGCAAAATATCAGGTGGATAAGTCAAAATACTGCTGAGATATGAGTGATTTTATCCCAAGGCAGATGAACAGATGGACGCTGTGCAAAAATTGTGGCAGGTGAGGTGGCACCACCAGTTTTGCATTTGATAAAGAGCTATAAGAGATCTATACACATGCAAAATTTTGGCCCAACTGGTCAAACGGTTCCCGAGATATGAGCTTGGATGTCTGCAGCTTAAACGTGAATGTAGATGGCACCACCTGTCATAAAATCAAGAAAGCTGTCCAGAATGTATACACATGCAAAATTTCAGGTTGGATAAGTCCAACCAATGCAGAGATATGAGTGTTTTTATCCCAAGGCTGATGAACAGATGGACACTGTGCAAAAATGGTTGCAGGTGGCGCCACCATTTTTAGTGTATGTTATAAAGCTTTCCAAGGGCTACATTTGTGCAAAATCTTTAGCCTAATCGGTCAAACGGTTCCCGAGATATGTGGGTTTATGTGTGGAAACAGACACACAAATGGACGCTGGGCAGAGAGGAAAGGTCAGAGGTCAACCAAAAATGAGGGCGCAGCAGTTCACATGTGACCGATCATAATTCTGAATTTTAAAAAATTCTGCCCAGTGGTTATGGAGGAGTTCTCCAGAAACCTATGTGGCGATGGGGGCAGCATCCGCGTCCGACTGAAAACATACCAGTATGTCAAACAAACCCCTCCTATGAAATTAGCAGGGACATACACTGTGCAAAAATTATTGTAGGTGGCGCCACCAGTTTTGTACACTATAACGCTACCCGATATGTATAAACATGCCCAATTTTAGGCTGATGTATAAAATACCTCTGTAGAAATAAGCAGGCACATACACTGCAAAAGTCAATGTAGGTGGCACCACCTGTCTTGTAAATGAGAATACCATCAAAGACGCATAGACAGGTAAAAATATCAGTCCAATACATCAAACTTCCCCAGAGTTTGATGCCCTGGGCTGACAAGGCTTAGGTGAGTAAGGCAGTTGCCCCCAAGTGACCTGTGACAAATTGCTGCCTCAAGCTACTGCACTGAGTGAACCCTTGACCTGCACCTGGCTAGACTGAGTGAACTTTTGACCTGTACCTGGCTGCACTGAGTGAACTCTTGACCTGTTGCATAATCTGACACAGTTGGCAGTCTGCCAAAGCTATAAATAGATTCAGGCTGCACTTTGGTGCCAAATATGATGCAGTGAGCAGTCTGCCAAAGCTATAAACAGAATGCAGCTACTGCACTGAGTGAACTCTTGACCTATACCTGGCTGCACTTCTTACAATCCTGGCACTGTGCCAAAACTATTTATAGAGCTGACATCATCTTGGCTAATGGCCAACATCAAGGCACTGGCAATCTGCCAATGGTAAACCAAGTGTTGCCATATGTACACAAAAGTGGTCCCTACTTGTAATAACTTTGAAATTTATTTTCCCAATACAAAATGCTTTTCAGCTGACTTTTTATAAGAAAGAAATCAGGAATATATGTAAAATTATTATGGATACATACTGAATGCAAAATTAAAATACAGATATATCTCAATGATGGCAAATTTTTTAATTAAGTTGAGTAAGGATACCAATAATTTATAATCCACGTACAGTTGTCTTTATATAGCCACAGAGAGCTTAATATCCATGATTGTAACATTGCCTGGTATGATGAATAACTTAAATCATAAATCTAAATTTTTTAAAAGCCTTTAAAAATCTTTTTTGTCATTATTAACCAAAGATAACCTGAAATCTAAATGTCTAGTGGCATGATGTAATAGATGCTAATAAACTGGTGCCAGGCTAGATGTAACAGCATTACACAGCTAACATATATGGTAAAATGACTCAATTCAAGCTCCATAATTCAGCCAAAAATCATTCATGTGGAACCATTAATGACAATTATTATAAGAATAATTGTAGGGATTATTCTTGTAAAATATTCAACAAACTGGCTTCAGTGGCATCAGTCGAAAAACGTTTTGCAGGTTTATAACTCATATAGGAAGATACAGCAAAATGGCTAAGTTAAGCTTCCCTTAACTCAGCCAAAAAGCACTGAACCAAAACCATTTTAACAAAATTGAATTATCAACATCTGAGGATAATTAATGTGTGAGATTTAAGAATTTGGCCCAGTGGTTTTTGAGAAGAAGATCTTTGTAGCCACTGAGCTAAAATGGGCTGTTATGGCATATGACTAAATTCAGCTTCCCATAACTTAGCCAAAAGTCACTGAAAACTGACCATTTGAACAAACTTCAGAAAGCACTACCCTAGGATCTTTCTGTGCGATATTAAACATTTTAGCCATATGGTTTCAGAGAAGAAGTAATTTGTAGCCCTCAGTGTGATACAGGCACTGATGACCCCGTACAAAAAAGGCCGATGCAGGTGGTGCCACCAATACTTCAATTTCAGATATGACTTATGTGACCAACATTGGCATAAAATTTGGTGATGATAGCTCCAGCCGTTTCTGAGATTTAAATTTTAATATGCTTTTTTGCACAGGTAACAAAGTTCAACCTCCTGTAACTCGGCCAAAAATCTCTGAACTGGAACCATTCCAACAAACTTGAGAAAGATTGTTCCAAGGATCATTCCTGTGAAATATTGGACAATTTGGCTGGACAGTTTCCGAGAAGAAGATTTTATAAAGCTTTTTTAGCTTTTTCCCTATAAAATCTAAGAAAATGCAGTTAGAAAAAAAAAATAAACAAAATCCGATATAGTTTTTTGGATGACTGATTATTTGCAAAATATTTGGTGATGCTAGCTCCTGTCGTTTTTGAGATAGCTATGGTTAACGAACAGATGACGCACGACACACGACGCACGACGGAGGCTGCCGCACCATCGCATAAGCTCACAGGTTAGTTAACAAATTGGCCTCAGTAGGGTCAGTCAAAAAAATTTTACAGGTTTATAACTCATATGGGATATACAGCAAAATGGCAAAGTTAAGCTTCCCATAACTCAGCCAAAAATCACTGAACCAAAACCATTTGAACAAACTTGAATTATCAACATCTAAGGATAATTAATGTGTGAGATTTAAGAATTTGGCCCAGTGGTTTTTGAGGAGAAGATCTTTGTAGCCACTGAGCTAAAATGGGCTGTTACAACATATGACTAAATTCAGCTTCCCATAACTCAGCCAAATTCACTGAACTTAGACCATTTGAACAAATTTCAGAAAGCACTACCCTAGGATCATTTCTGTGCGATATTAAACTATTTGGCCATATGGTTTCAGAGAAGAAGTTTTTTGTAGCTGTCAGTATGATACAGGCACTGATGACCCCTGTACAAAAAAGGTCGATGCAGGTGGCGCCACCAATACCTCAATTTCAGATATGTCTCATGTGAACAACATTGGCATAAAATTTGGTGATGATAGCTCCAGCCGTTTCTGAGATTTAAATTTTAATATGCTTTTTTGCACAGGTAACAAAGTTCAACCTCCTGTAACTCGGCCAAAAATCTCTGAACTGGAACCATTCCAACAAACTTGAGAAAGATTGTTCCAAGGATCATTCCTGTGAAATATTGGACAATTTGGCTGGACAGTTTCCGAGAAGAAGATTTTATAAAGCTTTTTTAGCTTTTTCCCTATAAAATCTAAGAAAATGCAGTTAGAAAAAAAAAATAAACAAAATCCGATATAGTTTTTTGGATGACTGATTATTTGCAAAATATTTGGTGATGCTAGCTCCTGTCGTTTTTGAGATAGCTATGGTTAACGAACAGATGACGCACGACACACGACGCACGACGGAGGCTGCCGCACCATCGCATAAGCTCACAGGTTAGTTAACAAATTGGCCTCAGTAGGGTCAGTCAAAAAAATTTTACAGGTTTATAACTCATATGGGATATACAGCAAAATGGCAAAGTTAAGCTTCCCATAACTCAGCCAAAAATCACTGAACCAAAACCATTTGAACAAACTTGAATTATCAACATCTAAGGATAATTAATGTGTGAGATTTAAGAATTTGGCCCAGTGGTTTTTGAGGAGAAGATCTTTGTAGCCACTGAGCTAAAATGGGCTGTTACAACATATGACTAAATTCAGCTTCCCATAACTCAGCCAAATTCACTGAACTTAGACCATTTGAACAAATTTCAGAAAGCACTACCCTAGGATCATTTCTGTGCGATATTAAACTATTTGGCCATATGGTTTCAGAGAAGAAGTTTTTTGTAGCTGTCAGTATGATACAGGCACTGATGACCCCTGTACAAAAAAGGTCGATGCAGGTGGCGCCACCAATACCTCAATTTCAGATATGTCTCATGTGAACAACATTGGCATAAAATTTGGTGATGATAGGTCCAGCCGTTTCTGAGATTGTAATTTTAGTATGCTTTTATGGACAGATGACTAAGTTCAACTTCCTGTAACTTGGCCAAAAATCACCGAACTTAAACCATTCGAACAAACTTGAGAGAGATTATTCTAGGAATCATTTCTGTGAAATATTGGACAATTTGGCTGAACAGTTTCGGAGAAGAAGATTTTTAAAGCCTTTTTAGCTTTTTCCCTATAAAATCTAAGAAAATGCAGTTAGCCAAAAAATAAGCAAAATCCGATATAGTTTTTTAATGACTAATTTTTTTGCATAAAATTTCGTGATGCTACCTCTTGCCATTTTCAAGATAGTATGGGTTAACGTACAGACGACGGACGACTGACGACGGACAATGCCACACCATCGCATAAGCTCACAGGTTCGCTATCAATTACCTACAATATATACAAATACAGTGTTTGTTATTAAAGTACAGATTGTATATTCATAATGTTTGTACAATTTTAATGTAATTTTGCATTCATAATGATTCATGTATGAGTAAATTGTGCGATGTTTGCCGCACTGTTTTTGTTTAATGTACGTGTTCACAAGGACATTAACGAAAGTTTAAAGATCCACAGTTTGCCTCACGTTTTTCTGTGGACATAATCACCTGCTGGTTGTCATTTGTTAATTCAATGACAAACTTCCGTATTAAGATTGCACGACTGATTCCCAAACATACACGCAGGTGGGAACACATGCTTTACTATTGTACATACTAATGGGGCTGAGTTGGGTAGTAAGACGCTGGCTACGTGTCAAACAACTCAGTCACAGTCGAGTGGGCTCACTGTAAAAGCTGAGGACATGTTTCGCATTTTAATGAGAAAGACCAGCTTGTCCCACTTTTTGAAACATGTCTTTCGTGATTTGCTGTTTCACACTGATTTAGCCGTTTCAAATATGTGTAAAACATGGTTCGGATTTAAAACATGTTTTAAAAAGATGATTTCCATATAAAACATGTTTCACCTAAACATGTCTCAAAGAGAAACAGGTTCAGACACCAAAAGATTGAAACATGTTTCTTGTAACATGTTTTAAAAGTCATACATGTCATTTTTAAACGTGTCTTGAGACGCGTTTCAGACATCTCAGTTTTAAAACACCAGGGACTTGAAACATGTCATTGTCTCGTTTTTCGAAACACCAAAAAGATGTTTTAAAAGGTGAAGTGTCTTAAGACATGTTTCAGACGTCTCGGTTTTAAAACACCTATGGCTTGAAACATGCAGTTGTCTCACCCTCGAGAACACGTTTTAAAAGCTAAAACTCATGATAAAATTATTGTTTCATCATGCAAGTTAACGCTGCGTGATAATGTGTTTGCAGCATCTATAAATATACATGTACCATCATACGTTATTTTGTAAATTATCATATGAACAAAAGTAGAAGCCATTATATTCATTGTGTGGCTTGTATATGCCTAACAGAAGTACATGCATGGATACATAAACTCAATGAACAAACTAACAGAATTCCCTTCAGAATAACATTTCTGATTTTCTTAAATACTAATCTATAATATTGGTAAGTTATTGAGCCCACAATAAAGCAAATATAGTGATTACTGATGCATCATAAGAATTAAACATTTTACCTCAAAGTATTACATGGAAATAAAATTTTTATTTAAGTGTGATATGGATGTAAATTAAACATATGTTTCAGTTGCTTCTTGCAAGGATGATAATCTTAATAAATAGTCACATAACAAAGGAAAATCATCCCTTTTTACTGAATGTCCATAACAGTTACAAAAATGGTAAAACGTTTATCTACCTTTGACTAACTCTATTAATGAAAACATATAAAAGAAAAGATATACAGATAACTTTAAGATAAAGTGTATCAATTTATCTATTGTAAAGACCGTCCTATGAAAGAAATCTTGAAACTGAACTACTTTGATTTTATGCTTCATCACTACAAACAAACTTATCAAACCAGAATGTAATGCCTGATATACACCATACATTCATCTTAAAGACTCCATGAATCTTGTTAAAGACATGCCTTAATTGTGGTTAGTTAATTCACTATAACAGTATAAAGATTAAAATATCAACTTGTTTTTATACTATATAATTAATCCAGACTGTGCCCACAGTTTCTATAACACTACACATCAGGACAAAGTTATTCCATATCAATCACTTCTGTGTAACCTCAAAGTACTTTATACATCTGAATGCATCTGAACTATTGGCCATACATTCACTTTAACACAGTACTTTCAGGATGCAAAAGATAAAACACTAGTCAGCATACAACAAGGGATGTATTTTAAGTGATGTATAAATTTATGTAAACAGCATCCACTTGCTTTCAAGGTGCAAATGAAAAAACATCAGCAAGGAATACTGAATTTATTTCAAGTCTCTTTTTATTTGACCTGTCGACTGTATATAAAAAAGTAGTACTTCCAGGGAGAAAATGAATCAAGGGACCTATGATTCAGGGCGCTCAGCTGAAGTTTGAAATTTTAGCAAATGCAAAACATGATGACTTCTATTGTAATGTTTTTCATATATATAAGCATAAGAATAGCTAAGGGAAAATGGCCCTCCTACTTGGTCATAGTAAAGTTCTAAATATATGATTGCAAAACTAATACTCTGGCAAGACAGTGATGAAGAAAAACCGTAAAAGTTTTGGGATACTTTGATGAATAAGTAAACGATTTACAGATGGACAGGCGATTGGACAGAATGGACTGATAACATTATTTCACTTTCACGGGAATTCAGTTTATATTAAACCCTATTTTTTCAGCATATTCACGATTTCCATTCATAGTTTTTATCAGATTAATTTTTTTAATTTACAAGTTTCTAAATTTGTAATAAAAAGGATCTAAAAGTATAAGTTAAAATATCAGAATTGTAAGTTGCATTATTATTTATCCAGAGTTAAGCTCACATCAGGTCATATTATGCACATATATTTTATCAATTTTAAATCACAAATGTTCAAACTGAATTTAAAGAAAATATGCAATAACATGGCACCTTCAAGATTATTCCTTGAATCACAATTTACAAGTATTGTACATAGGAGTTTTCAGTACAAGTTTAATTTTATTCACTGAAATAAAAGGTTCAGTAAAGTTGATTAAATATAAACATCTTTTTAAATGAAGTATAGACACTATTGGTTGAATGAGGGACAAACAATATCATGATAATTACTGTCTTAGCTATAATTTAATTATTACTGGAATCAATATCCAATTTCACACCT
The DNA here is from genome assembly GCA_026874595.1 of Sipunculus nudus. NCBI lineage: Eukaryota > Metazoa > Annelida > Sipuncula > Golfingiida > Sipunculidae > Sipunculus > Sipunculus nudus. Next base: position 17,558,435 of record CM049317.1, read on the forward strand.
GGTGAAGTTTTTCTCTTCTAAAGTAAGGAATTTCTTATCTGATGAACATCCACACTTTTATAGCAATACACCACTTTGTGGACACAATTAAATGTACACTTTAATCACTGTAACCAGGGTGGTACAATACAAAATCTAAAATGTAGCATAGCCTAGAATATGAATGAAAACAATACAGAAAACTAGAATACGGGTAGTCGACAAGCGACTACGTGTATCCGCCTTATTCAGAGTGGAACGGGTGAAGTGAGGCATGGATTGAGTGGCAAGGGGAAATAGAGTGTTGCATATTAGCATGGATGTCTGCAGCCAAATGGTGTATGTAGGTTGCCCCCCCTACCTCAAAATCCAGAAAGCCGTCCAAGTTGTATACATATGCAAAATTTAAGGCAGATAAGTCAAACCAGTACATGTATATGATTGATTTTAGCCCGTGGCAGACAAACAGATGGACGCTGAGCAAAAATGGTTGCAGGTGACACCACCAGTTTTGCGTATGATAAAGAGCTATGTGAGAACTATACACATGCAAAACTTTGGCCCAATCGGTCAAACGGTTCCCAGGATATGAGCTTGGATGTCTGCTGCATAAACTAGAATGCAGGTGGTGCCACCTGTCATAAAATCAAGAGAGCTGTCGAGGATGTATAAACCTGCAAAATTTTAGGCAGATATGTCAAACCACTGCCGAGATATGAGTGATTTAATCCCATGGCAGACAAACAGACAGGAGCTGTGCAAAAATGGCTGCAGGTGGCGCCACCAGTTTGGCGTATGTTATAAAGCTTTCCAAGGGCTACATTTGTGCAAAAAAATTTTCCTGATCGGTCAAACGGTTCCCCAGATATGAACTTGGATGTCTGCAGCGTAGACATGAATGTAGGTGGCGCCACCTGTCATAAAATCAGAAAAGCTATCCAGGATGTTTACGCATGCCGAATTTCAGGTGAATTATTCAAGTCACTGCAGAGATATGAGTGATTTTAACCCAAGGCAGACGAACAGATGGACACTGTGCAAACATGGTGGCAGGTGGCGCCACCATTTTTTGTGTATGTTATAAAGCTCTCCAAGGGCTACATTTGTGCAAAAAAAATTTTCCTGATCGGTCAAACGGTTCCCCAGATATGAGCTTGGATGTCTGCAGCGTAAACGTGAATGTAGGTGGCGCCACCTGTCATAAAATCAGAAAAGCTATCCAGGATGTATACGCATGCCAAATTTCAGGTGAATTAGTCAAGTCACTGCAGAGATATGAGTGATTTTAACCCAAGGCAGACGAACAGATGGACACTGTGCAAACATGGTTGCAGGTGGCGCCACCATTTTTTGTGTATGTTATAAAGCTCTCCAAGAGCTACATTTGTGCAAAAAAAATTTTCCTGATCGGTCAAAAGGTTCCCCAGATATGAGCTTGGATGTCTGCAGTGTAAACATGAATGTAGGTGACGCCACCTGTCATAAAATCAGAAAAGCTATCCAGGATGTTTACGCATGCCGAATTTCAGGTGAATTAGTCAAGTCACTGCAGTGATATGAGTGATTTTAACCCAAGGCAGACAAACAGATGGACCCTGTGCAAACATGGTTGCAGGTGGCACCACCATTTTTTGTGTATGTTATAAAGCTCTCCAAGGGCTACATTTGTGCAAAAAAATTTTCCTGATCGGTCAAACGGTTCCCCGAGATATGTGGGTTTATGTGTGGAAACAGACGCACAAATGGACGCAGAGCGCAGAGGAAAGGTCAGAGCTGAAAACATAGTATCCGCAAAACTCTGTTTTGGCGGATACAATTATAAGTTTCATCTAGTTTATGCAAGGGAGGTTCAGGGCAGAGAAGAAGCCTGCAAAGAGGGGAAACTGGCCAAGCTCAGCCAAGGGAAGCTGCCTTGAGTGGATTACATAACACAGGTGAAGGCTGTACTAGGTGGGCTAGATGTAAACAACACTTGACATGGTGTATAAAAGCTGCTCTTTTCAATTCATACTTTGAAATTTCAGATTTTTTAAAATTAAATTATGTAATATGCTGTGAAAATTAAATCAACAGAGCTTACAGGGAAAAATTGTGCTGTGGCCAAAATTTAAAGTATTGATTTTTTATTAATGCTAATAACTTTAAAAAATTGCAAAATTTAGATCTTCTTTTTGGTAAAAAAATGGCCCTTGATTAAATAAAGTTATATCCCTGAAAACAAGGCCAACAGGCCTAATGCGAACCTGTGCATTGGGAAATATACCAGGTATAATGCTTCAAAGCTGGACCATTACTTTTCATGTATATGAACTATGCAAGTACTAAACATTTTGAATAAGAAACAATTACACAAACATCACTGCTGAAATTCTGGCATAGGTGCACACAACACTAAAAAGATTGTAGCTGGCACCACCAGTCTTGTATACAATGAAGCTATCAGAGATATATACATAAGCCCAATTTCAGACTGATATATCAAACCCCTCCTGAGAAAATTGTGTGCAAAGGTCATGGTAGGTGGCGACACCTGTCTTGTGAGCGAGAAAGCCATCAAAGACACATAGACAGGTGAAAATATTAGGCCAATAAATCAAACTTACCATGAGTCTGATGCATGGGGCTGACCAGGCTTAGGTGAGAAAGGCTGTTGCCCCGAGTGAACTGTCACAAATTGCTTGCTCAGACTACTGCACTGAGTGAACTCATGACCTGCAACTGGCTAGACTGAGTGAACTTTTGACCTGTACCTGGCTGCACTGAGTGAACTCTTGACCTGTTGCATAATCTGACACAGTTTGCAGTCTGCCAAACCTATAAATAGAATGCAGTTACTACACTGAGTAAACTCCTGACCCATACCTGGCTGCACTGAGTGTACTCTTGAGCTGTTGCCTTATCTGATACAGTTGGCAGTCTGCCAAAGCTATAAATAGATCCAGACTGACCTCTAGCCTGTTGCCAAATCTGAAATAGTAGCCACACCATTGCATAAGCTCATGCAGGGGCCCTGTCCTGAGGGGCTTGACACCCATGAAGTGATCACATGGTGCCCATGAGGTGTTCACATGTCACCCATGAGGTGATCACATGCCATGTGCTTGGCTGCACTGATTGAACTCTTGACCTATATCTGGCTGCACTGAATGAACTCTTGATCTGTTCCCAAATCTGAAACAGTTGGCAGTTTCTCATCCTATTTAAAGATACAGATTCAATCTTGGCCTGTTGGTATATCTGTTTACACATACTGAAAGACTTTGGTTAACATTTCTTTTTTCAAGCCGACATATTCATAAACTTTTTATCAAAATATCTAGAATAATAAAAGATGCAGTACTTTCATTGTTAAAGGTCCAATAGTTCTGCCAAAAATCATTCTAGTAAACTTGAACTAAGGCCACCTAAGAATAATTTTTGTGCAATGTTACAGAAGATATAATTGAAATAATAATTTTGTAGAAGAACACTATTGCAGTCCTCAGTTTGAAAAAGACATAATAATGGCCATAAGACCAACTAAAGCTTTTCACAACTCAACCAAAAGTCACCAAACTCAGTATATTCTGATACGATTGAAAGAACCATGTCCTAGGATAATTCTTTTGAAAAATTGAACAATTCAACTTGACAGTTTCATCATTAAGCTGAAAGAGGCTAAAATTATGAGGTTTTTTGCCCATAAAAAAACAGGTCAATGTAGGTGGCACCACTAAATCTACAACTTCAAATATGAGTCATGTGACCAACATTTGCACAATACCTGGTAATGCTAGCTTCTGTCATTTCTGAGAGTACTAGATCAGTATGCTTACTTGGCCGAATGACTGTTCAAATTTCAGTATAACTCCACTAAAATTCATCAAATGCAAACCATTTGAACAAACTTGACAGGGCTTGCCTCTGGGATCATTTATGTAAAATATTTAACAATTTGGCTGGACCGTCTACAAGAAGACGACTTTTAAAATATTGTCAGCTTTTTCCTTATAAAATCTAAGTAAATGCAGATAGCAAAAAAATAAGCTGAATCCCACAAAATTTGATATGTGACAGATTATTGCATAAAATCTGGGAATGGTAGCTCCTGCTATTCCTGAGAAACTATGGATTATTGTACAGATGACCAATGACCCCTGTACAAAAATAGGTCAATTCAGGTGGTGCCACCAATACTTGAATTTCATATATGACTCATGTGACCAACACTGGCAAAAAATTTAAATAAAAGTTTTGCATGTGTATAGATCTCACATAGCTCTTCATCATAGGCAAAACTGGTGGCACCACCTGCAACCACTTATGCACAGCATCCATTCTGTTGATCTGCTTTGGGATAAAATCACTCATATCTCGGCAGTGGTTTGACTTATCCACCTGAAGTTTTGCAGGTTTATACATCCTGGACAATTTTCTCGATTTTATGACAGGTGGCACCACCTACATTCACATTTCAGCTGCAGACATCCACGCTAATATGCAACACACCACGCTCTATTCCCCTAGCCACTTAATCCATGCCTCACTTCACCCGTCCCACTCTGATTTCTGCTGATACACATAGTGGCTTGTCGACTACCCATATTCTGGTTTTAAAATGTCCTAGTCCGAAACTTGCAGGTCAGAAACGTCCATTTTGCTGAAATCATAATGACTAAGGTAGATATGCAGGACTTAGGAGGATCAATATTAAATTTTAAAAATAAACCTCCATTCATACTCCTAAACTTTCCACAGGTTTGCATTAGGCCTGTAGGCCTTGTTATACAAAGGAGACAGTATTAAAAGTTCTAGGCCAAAGGCTGCAGAAATCATTCGTCCAACTACCTTTCTTAGGAGACAAATAATCCAAAATATTGCAAGACAGTTCACAATGACTGGGATATATTGATCAGTGCAGTGATTATAGGTGATGAAGTCAATCAATGTGACGTCTACATCATCAGCCCTTTGTGACGTCATTATTTTCCTTAAAAAAGCTGTCGTAAGGATGACCTCCTGTGTAGGAGCGTTTTGGGGGCTCATTATAATAATTAAGTCAAAAGGGCAGGGCATAAGGACTCTGGTGGATGAGTTAATTGTAATGAGACTGCTTATATGGCATTGTGCATTCAGCCAGAATTTTAAACATGTGACACCTGATCTTGTTGTTCTGCTAACACTGAGGGACAAGTCCTCTTTGATCTGATTCTTGGGCATGTGCCTGAAAAAGGTGTTAGTAACCTTAGAGAGCAAGTGTCGCATGTTTGAAATTTTGGATGGATGTCTTGGATGACTGCAGTGTATAACTCCTGCATGTATAGCAAAAATGGTAAAATCTTGTTAGAACTTCAGGGATGTCTAAACAAAGGTTATGACTTTTGGATTTTCCTAACAGGGCACAAATCATAACTGTTGAACCAAGAAACTTTAAACTCTACATCCAAGCAGGTCTTGGAAACCTGAAATAAGGTTATGGTAATCTATATTCTGTGAGCTATGAGACAAAAACATGATTTGAGCATCCCAAACTTGGCATAAATCTCAACCTCTGGACCAACCCGAACCTTCAGGGGTCGTGTGACCTATATTCTGCAAATTATAAGCATGATTTTGAGCAGACATTTGGAAGTTGTTCTTCTCAGTAGTCAAGGTTGCTTAATAGATATTTTTCATTGGATCATAAAATTGAAATAATAGGCCAAACATTTAAATCTGTCAGAATGTAGAGTTTGATCAAAAAAGGCCAAACCACTGATACAGAAATGTCACAGACTCTTGAATTTCACTTCAGTTATTCCAGATAGAGTAAATTATACACTGACATATAATTATTTAATGCCTTTATGTCAAATATGGCCCATGGGTTACTTGCTTGAGTTAATGGACGACAGCTGGAGAATGGATATTACATGATATTTAGCAGAGTTTACATTGGTCTGTTTTTAATACAGAATATAAACCATATCATGTTGCATATTTTCCATAATATTCAGGTATGGAGAAACATGCGAGTCACTTATTTAATTCTGTTTTACATTGACTTTTATTTTATTTATTTTCAGTCCTTGCCACTGTGGCATTTGCTTTTCTTCTCCTTCCAATGTGTCAGTATCTTCTCAAACCATTCTCGAATGGCCAAAAGTAAGTACAGTTATTTATCAGTTCAGGTACAGCTGCTTTTGTGTGTCTATATTTGGGTCCACATCTCTGGGCTTTAGTGTTGACACTGAAACCCTTTGTAGTCACACCACCTTAATCTGGACCACATCTAGAACTACATTCATGTTCCTTTCTGTATAATCAGTGCAGGGTCATGCTCCTAACACTGATATTCATCCTGTATGACTCTCGTTGTCTTTTTCTGCTTGGCTGGATTTGTATATGTGCAGGAGGAATGTGAATACGGACAATTAAGTTCCATAAAATCATAGGTGTGATTTTTGGCATGTTGCACACTCTACACACGTAGAAGATGAATGGAGATACATGGATAAAAGCATAATGTACTTTTTCCATCAAATAATAAGTACCAACATTTTATAGACAATAAATTTCATTTAAATTGACCTTTTCACGTACCAAGTTTGTTGAAAATGCAGTAAAAATAGTGTTTTCTCCTAAGTTGTATAAAGTGGTATTTGCCAATATTTTGTAGTAAAATGTTGCTTGTTCTTGAATACAAAAGGAATAAAGCTTTCCCAGGTGCAATCAGTGGTATGAAACATCAGCAAGCCCTTGTGGCCGTATCAATTAGCAAATAAAGATTTTCCAAGCTTCTAGCTGGTGTTTCTTCTGTCATGTCACTTCTATTTATTTTGGTGAACAGGCACAGGTTGACTTTGTGTACTAACACACAGAACCAATAAAATATAACCATAATTGGAGATGTGCAGGGATGGTTTTGCTAAGAAATTAACTTTTGTATTAAGCCATAGTGAACTAATGGTGTGAGATAATTCACATATTCTTTTTAGCCCTCAGCCCTTGGGCTATTGTCGTCATCCAAGCTGTCCGTCCGTCCGTCCGGCGTCCGTTAACTTTTACCTTGTGAGTTGGATATCTGGAAAAGGATTCACCGTCAGAATTTTATTTCCTCGGTAAAGATGTATATCGACAAAATCTCAGTCAAGTTCGAAGATGGGTGACCTTGACCTGCTTTTCAAGGTCACATGGCTTATAATAGAATAAAACTTTGAAGCTTATTTTTCAGGAAGCATTTGCTGGATTGTTATGAATCATGGTACATACCTCTCCAGTTTAAATTTATAACTGAGACATGTACAGATATACATCCATGTGAGAACAGATATTTAGTACTTGTTACTGTTACCACCTTTAAACACTGTTCTTTTGGCTGAGGGCTTTTGTCAGCTTCTGCTGATATTCTAGTTAATATTTATTTACCTTCAATATACAACTTAAAATGCAAAAACAAAATCATATTTTAAAGGGGACATTCCTGTTTTGAGATGCAGTTGATTCTATTTATAGCAACAAAAGGGGAAATAATGGCAGCCCATTTCAGACACTTACAGGACCAGAGTTCATTCCTTAAATCAGATTCAGCCTAATAAGAGAGATTACAAACCTAAGGTCTACTGTTATGACAATACCTGAAATAAAGAGCTATCTCTGGTTAAGAGGCCCTTAATGCAGATGCTCCCAGTATCTCACAGTTGCTGTGCACACAGGCAGTCAAAACCACTCCATGTAGTGAATTGTAGTGGTGACACAATGGTTTGTATTTAATCAGGGAGTGTGTATATTAAAATGGAGTGCATGTCCTTATATTTAAGTGAACTATATAAGTGCATTTTTAGCGAACCTGTGAGCTTATGCTTGTAAAAAACATTTTTGCTTGTAAAAAACACATCAATGTAGGTGGTGCCACCAATACCTCAAAATCAGATATGACATATGTGACAAACATTGGTATTAAATTTGGTCATTATAGCTCTAGCCGTTTCTGAGATTTTAATTTTAGTGTGCTTTTTTTGGACAGATGACTAAGTTCAACCTCCTGTAACTCGACCAAAAATCTCGAACTGGAACCATTCAAACAAACTTAAGAGAGATTGTTCCAGGGATCATTTCTGTGAAATATTGGACAATTTGGCTGGACAGTTTCAGAGAAGACGATTTTTAAAGTTTTTTAAGCTTTTTCTCAATAAAATCTAAATTAATGCAGATACCCAATAATAAGCTCCAGGGCACCAAGTTTCACATGTGATGAATTCTTACATGTAATTTGGAGCTGCTAGCTCCGACAGTTTCTGACTTACAGCCATGGACGGCGGAAAGCCAGCCCGGACGGCGGACGGCTGACGACGGACGGACGACGCTGCGCCATCGCATAAGCTCACAGGTTCGCTAAAAAGTATCTAGCTTCAGCAATTCTTATGTTAAGTGAGTAAATATATTTCCTGATTTTTTAAAAAGTGCATTATGTTTGGGCCCATAACTTCAATAAATTAAGTAATACTGAACCAATTTTTGGTTTGAACACAGGAAATGTATGGAAAAATATGCATATTAAATATGATGTAAAACAGATCAGGGGTTTTGATATTAGGCAGTCTTGAAGTGTAACAATAGGTTTTTAATGGAAAACATAGGTATTTCCTTAATATCTCAAAAGAACAAAGTCCTAATGACCCAATTTTTGGCATGGTAGGAGATTTTGGGGACATCTAACTGTATGCAAAATTTTGGATTTGTAGCTCCAACAGTTTCAAAACGTGCCCTGTTAATGGATGGATGGACAAACGACGGACAAAGGACCATGACTATAGCTCAGATGACTTATAGTCAGCTGAGCTAAAAAAAGTGTAAAACTTAAATTTTCTGTTCAAAGGAAGCATTACTGATTTATTAATATAAAATGGGATACTTTTCAAGGGTTGTTTTTACCAGCAGCTGTTAGTTTTTCATTGATTTACTATAAATCACTATGCTCATACCAAAATAAAACATTGATCTAACTGACTAACTTAATATGAAAAAACAAAAGTTTTAATATGCTTTAATAATGTAAAGTGTTTAACATCTTTGAATAAAAAATCCTGAACTACTCCTCATAACTTTCAAATACCAGAAATCATGCCCTGATCAATATAAAATTGCAATTTCAGCACTGCTGCAAACTACTTACAACACAGGTTTTTATCACACTGTAATCTAAGCATCAGCTTTTATAGGGTAGAGTCAATGAGTTGTAATGAAGTCATTTGAGCAGAGCCACAAACTGCTTATAACCTGTAGACTTGACCTTCATGGGAACTTCTTCTTCAAGGCAGTTTTCTTGAAGCAAATTCAACATTTGCATGTTGATTAGTGGATATGTGAGGTTAAGGATATAATACCATCCAAGTAAAAGAAAGCACGTCCCCCACACACACACTTCCTTGATCAGATTATTGTTTTCCATCTCCCAAAATAACGCTTGATCTGACCTCTCCTTTATCAACAATAAAAACTTAACTCGGTTCCTCACTGGTAACTGATGTCAGAGAGTTTGTGATACTTCCTCCTGAAAAAAAACAAAAAAAACTGTGAATGCAATAAGCAACAGCCTGAGTCACCTGGGATATACTACTGGCCCTTTCTGTATCAATCATCTGTTGAAAGGGCATACACCTGATTACTAAAATATTAGGCATAGCATAATCAAACTTGGAAATAGAATTCTATATTTTGCTGATCACAAATTTTGAGGAAGTGTTTGCATACATAATATGAAGTCTGTAAACCAACATCTCAGGAATGGCTGCAGTCATGAGCACCTAATTGTATCGGCCAAAACAGAGTTTTGCGGATACTGTTTTCAATCAGATGTCGCCGCCACTTAGGTTTCCAGAGAACTCATCTGTAACACTGGGCAGAATTTTTTTTAAATTTGGAATTATGATTGGGTCACATGTAAACTGCTGCGCCCTCATTTTTGGTTGACCTCTGACCTTTCCCTCATTCCCAGCATCCATTTGTGCATCTGTTTCCACACATAAACCCACATATCTCAGGAACCGTTTGACTGATCAGGCTAAATATTTTGCACAAATGTAGCCCTTGGATATCTTTATAACATATACTAAAAATGGTGGCGCACCTGCAACAATTTTTGTATAGCGTCCATCTGTTCATCTGCCTTGGGATAAAATCACTCATATCTCTGTAATGGTTTGACTTATCCACCTGAAATTTTGCATGTGTATTCATCCTGGACAGCTTTCTTGATTTTATGACAGGTGGCGCCACCTACGTTCATATTTACGCTGCAGACATCATAGCTCATATCTCGGGAACTGTTTGACCTATTGGGCCAAAATTTGCAAGTGTACAGACCTCACATAGCTCTTTATCATAGTCAAAACTGGTGGCTCCACCTGCAACCATTTTTGCACAGCGTCCATCTGTTCATCTGCCTTGGGATTAAATCACTCATATCTCGGCAGTGGCTTGACATATCTGCCTAAAATTTTGCATGTCTATACATCTATGATGGCATTTCTCGAATTTTTGGCAGGTGCCGCAACCTACAAACACATTTTGGCTTTAGACATCCATGCTAATATCTCAGGACTGGTTTGACATATCTCCCTGAAAATTTGCATATGTATAGATCTCACATAGCTCTTAATTCTTCACAAAATTGGTGGCTCCACCTGCCACTACTTTTGCTCAGCAGCCTTCTGTTTGTCTGCTGTGTGATAAAATCACACACAACTAGTGGTTTGACTTATCTGCCTAAAATTTTGCATATGTATAACTTGGACAGCTCTCTGGATTTTGTGGTAGGTGGCGCAACCTACATTCACATTTCAGCTGCAGACTTCCATGCTAATATGCAACACACCTCACTCTATTGCCCCTTGCCACTCAATCCATGCATCATTTAACCCGTCCGACTCTGATTTCGGCAGACACATTTAGTCGCGTGTCAACTACCTGTATTCTAGTTTTAAAGGATATTGATCATTTGAACAACAGACAGTGCGACCTATGTAAGCCTTTCTTTCTGTGAGCTGAGGCTGAAATGGGCCCTTCTTAGAGTCTGAACAACTGTAACCAATCACTCTGTTCCAAAATTAGGACTCAAGTATCAAATGTTTAAAAGTATATCTGCTTATCACTGCATATCTGAGATCAGTCTTTAATTATTTATTACTGTAGGGGTCTATAGCCAGAGCAGGCTTTGTTTTGGCCAATATGATGAGAGACTTGCTAACGAAATAGAAATTACAAGAACAAATTACATACTACATGTATACTAATGATTCATAGAGATATCACCAAGTCCAATATATACACGATTTGCATTGTTGAAAAGCTACCTGTTCAGAACTTCATACTGTGTTCAGAACCATGAGTACTCGACTGAGACTTGGGGTAAAGCCAAAGGAGTACATTAGTACCCACTACTACCCATTTAACCCTCCTGTTATCCGTAATGGTATATTTCACTCCCAGATTTAAACCACTTTGTGGAAGTGTCACTTATGCATGCCTATACAGCTGAAATGGTATTTTCAAGTTTACAATTTTATTTCATTGGTATTTATTACCATGTTCTATTTAAAAAGAACATTACACCCCCTGAGTCTCTTGATTCTTCAAATGCAGCCTAGTATCATGGCTCATGGGCATTGTGTACGATCTAGTGTAACTCCCAATGTGTTATGCAAAGAAGAATTAATCTCACGAGTCTTTTCTGTTGATTATTTTGTAATGAGGCAATTAACTGCCAAGCATAAAATCTATAAATTTTGGATTTGATCATTCCACACATGCATTTTGCATTTTGATCAGATATAGCAACAAAAGATAGGCCTCTGGCTTACTAACTACAAAGTAGAAGAAATGATTGGGCTAGTCAAGGAGGAATGTTTATATATTATACTGGCCCAACAGAGCAATGGAAAGTTTGCAATAAATATATGAAAGAAGACAACAGTGAACCCAAAGATTTTAAGTGTTAATTATAATGTATTAAACAGTAAAGTTAAATGGAATTGCTAGAATTTAAATGACATAATGCAAATACAGATCTTCAATCAACTGAAGAGGCAAATGGAAGTCTAGCCCCCCCCCCCCCCCCCCCCCCCCCCCAATACAATAAAAAACTGAAGCATGTACACAGATGGACGGACAGAACGACAGACGGACAACTGAAGTTGGACCATTGCTTTAACTCAGTTGACTTATAGTCAACTGAGTTAAACAGCTAGATATAGGGTAATCAGAATAAGCACAGGTAAATGCAAAAAAAATAAAATACAACTTACAGATTTTAAGATTTTTATCACTTCTTTCTTTTTCTTCCTCTGTGGGAAACACGTGCTTCTGCAATTTTAAGGAGCTCCAACATGGTTGCTTCTTTTTTAAGGTCACAGCCTGTGTTTTGGAAATTTTCCATTTTTCTCATGAATTTCATAAAGTTTTCTTTGAAACTTTCTTCTTTGTATCCAAGCATTTCCATTTCAAGTTTTGTACAAACAGTGTCCTCTAGCCAAGGATATTCAATCAATACTGTGCAGAGTGTAATTTGTGATGATGGCTTACTACGTATCCAATCTTTACAATGTTCAAATGTTTCCCTTTGCCATTTTTTCACTTTCTCCATGTCTGGTTGAACTTTCATTTTTTCTGCCTTTAATTTCTGAATAATATCTTCCACCTCAAGCTCCTGTTCTTCTGTTTGAGAAGCTTCCTCCTCCAAACTTGCTGTTGACAAGAGCTTTGGTTTTTTTGCTTGGTATTCATCACAAGCTGTATTAAATTTCTTTATTTTTTACTTCCGACAATTTCTAGTGTTCCTTATTTTAGCAGATAATTTTGTATTAAAGAACTGCCAACTGCTTTTTCCCTCCATTATCAAAAGTGGGTATTTTATTGTCATCGTTTTCCCTGTGAAAAGAAAAGTCAAGAAAACTTGTATCAGTCTTACCCAACAAATAAGTCCTGAAATGAGTTCTAAATGCATATGACTAAGTTCAGCTTCTGATAACTCAGCTAAAATTCAATGAATCAGAACCATTCGAACAACTTTGAATAAGCACCACTAAAGAATCATTCCTGTGTGATATTAAAAATGTACAACCGTTCACGAGATAAAAGGTAACAGATTTTGAACAATATATGCAAACATGAAAAGTCATAACATTTCTAAATCAGTAAAATTCAGAGTCCTGTGGATTCAGGAAACATTATTTTTAAAGAAGAAAGCAGCAGGGGTTTTAAAGATAATTGGTAAAAGGAGGAGGCTGGATGTGTGGACGGACGGACGGATGGACACAGGCCATTTTAATAATCCTCCTTCCTACAGTTGGAGGGACTAATTACGCTCATTAATCAGGTTTTTTTTCATACCATACCCCACAGGTAAAGAAATATTCTACAGCTCCTTAAACTTAGAGACATCACACTGAACAGCAGTTTAAAATTGGATCAAATAAACATATGGAACAATAACTTTGTTCGCCAAGCTCAATCTAAGCCAAGTTCTAATAGTAAAGGCCATTTAGTTTATGTGAATAATAACATAACCTAAATAGCACCAATGAGTGAAAAAATAAACCCTTTTGGCATATTTATGTTCACACAGTTACCTATGGCTGTGATATGATCTTAGCTGCTGTGGAAATGAAATTTTATCAAAGGTCTGTGACAGATGTCATATTTATTACAAGCTTTTCAATATTACTTTAAATCATGTAGACTATAGTTTACATCCTCAAAATAGGAAACGTACTACAGATAAGAACTTGAGAACCTTAGGAACTTAAAGCTATAGATAAGGAGTCCATTAATGGCAGTATGGGGGAAATAAAACATGTATAGTGAAAATGTAACAGAGAAACGTCAAAGTGAACAAGAGTAAATCTTTTTTGTGGTATTTGTGGACAAAATAACATACCAATATTTTCATATGACTGCTTAGCCCTTTCTGAACTGGTGGGACAGAGGGGCATGTAGAAACCTGCAGCTTCCGCTATTATTTGGTTGTAAACAGCAAGAACCATTGATTTGTTCATTCCCATTCAGCACAGATGAAATAAACCCAGAAAACTTTGGTAATGGGGCTGGGTGCTGAACTACAGGTAGATCTTCAAGTTTCTCAGTTGATGCTGTCACAGGAACACTTGGCCCTGCTTTGGGGAAGTGACTGGGTTCAGATTGAAGCATGTTATCTTCAAACACCTATAGAATAGTAAATCATTTGAATATAATTATGACAGTTTAAGTCTTGTTGTTGGTAATGACAGTATAAAGTCAGGGAATGGACAGAGAAAACACAGATGTGATCAATTTTATTTTTATAAGGTTATTCCATCCCAATTATAAGTAATCCTTATCTGCTACTTTTACCTGACAATCGGACATTCTACAGCCTCTTTTAGAAATAACAACATACAGTAGAAGACTACCGGTATATAAAGTATAAATGCCTGGAATGAGACCAAGTGACATTGGTTATATAGTGGAGTAGATGCATTTTTCAATTTGTGTTTTACCCTGAAGATAGTACTATATTTAATACAATATATTGATAGTGAACATTCTTTTGGCTAACATGGGATCCATAGGACACAGTGCTCTGCTGAAATTATCTAGGAGGGTAATAAAATCCTGGCCTGGTATTTTAGTAATTTTTGTGGAAATCCTGCAATTTCTTGGCAATATTGTCTGTATTGCATAAACATGTGTTCTTTCTCTCAGTTGTCTCCTGATCAGCATCTCATAACTGTAACATGAAGTGATGTTGCTCTTGCACCTATGCTGGCACCATGAATGATGAATACCCTTTTATCTAGTTTCTGTAGACAAAAATACAATCCTTTTGAAAATAATGTTCTTTCAGCATACATAGCATCATAGCATTAACATTTATAGATCAAACATACTGACTGCAAAGTTCAGAAGAGCAACACTGTCAAAAACAGATTGTATATTTTTTCTACACACACCCATACAATGTGGAAATAAAGTATAATTTATTTCATTAACATATAGTACTCTTTACTTTTATTTATATTTTTAATCAGTTTAGCACATTTTAACAAAGGGAAACAAGTTATCTGTAGTAAGGGTAATGCTGTCATTGGTAATTTATGACCAGTATTTTTAAACAAGTATTTACACAACTCGCACCATTCATTCTTTTGTGAGAGATCAAGCTATGAATGAGATCACATCATAAGGAATGAAACGATGACAATGTCATAACGTGACCACTAAAGATGATGCTATGATAACTGGAACTGACAAATAAAGAAAGAAAGAGCAGTGAGCCTGTCATTGGACAGCTAGGACCTCTTTTTGTCTACATAAATTTCCATTTACAGTAAATAATGTTCTCAAAAATTTCAGGGAACTCATGTAGATCCTCCTGAAAACAATGCACCATGGAAGAATTAAATTGTGTCTCTGTTGGCAGAGAAATTTGCCAATGATAAATTTGGAAAACCTTTTTTGCTCGAAATAAATTAAAAGCAATGACTTCTATAATTCACAAAAGTCAGATCTGATCTTAGGTATACACGAAGATCTAGAGCAAAATTAATTACGTCCTAAAATAGTTTTTATAACTCTAACATGTAAATTATTAACTTAGTGCAATCTAAATTTACTTCATATCTTTCCTACTTTTTTGGACTAGTACATCATATTACAGTCAGTAACCTCTACAAACTATGCAATATTGACCTAATTATCATCAAAAACATGGACAATATACTGAAAACCCTTCACGGAAACTTGATGGGGAAAAAATGTGGTTTAATATCAGGCAGTCTTGAAGAGTAACAATTAGATATTCATGTAAAATGGAGATTTCTTTTGATTGCATGACGGCATTAAGTCACAGTTACCAATTTCATGTATGATAATAAACAGTTTTTGTATGCAAAAGTTCAAGTTGGTAGCTTTACTGGTTTAGTTTGTGCGCAGTTAATCAACATCTGGTTGGATGGACAGACAGATGGACAAAGGGTCATTGCTATAGCTCAGATCACATATGGTCAACTGAGCCAAAAAAACAGGCAGATTTGAAATAAGACAATCTGATTTACAATATTTACATTTATAATCATAGCTCCACATATGGTGCAGAGATGATGACAACAGTGTGGTAATCCCCATCTATATGGAAGCACAAAGCAGGACAATTATGACACAAAATAAGGGTGGGCTTTGTGTCTCTCAATTATGTGATGCGACAGCAATGGTTTAAGAGTAAATTGACAAGGACACAATGTGCACTGGAACAGTGGCTCCATTTCACCCTGAAATGAAAAGACTAAATTACCTGGCCCAGTTCATTCTGTAGGATCCTGAGAAATGCTTTCTGTAAACCAATTTCAGGAAACATAGTCTTCACATCCTCGAATTTTAGGCTCAAGAAAGCTTCTCCATCAATGAAGTTCTCTAAACAAAAAATTCATTTGAATGGTGCATTCTACTACTCAGTGTCAAATTCAAACTTGACACAGTGAAAAGTATCAACACCCACTAATATTGTAAAATAAATAAAATTAACAACATGCCTTCTGTTGAATATAACATTAAATTGCATTATAATAAGTACTTACTGACTACACAAGTACAAAGCATGTTGCATAACAATATTCATATATGTCTGATAACTTTTGAACATATATGCAGAAGGTTTATCACATATTATAATACTACAAATAAATGAGCAAACCACTATTATAACTTATAAAGCTGTTATGATCATGTGTGGTGATTGGATGGCCAGAAATAAAACCAATTGAAACAAGAATATAACCATACAAAACCATCGACAGTTTCTCACCAGAGCAAATCTCTCATCTTGGATCTTCTTGTCCATCTTTCTTATTTGTAGATATTTTAAAATGGTGGTTTATCATGAAAAAGTATTAATTGTATTTGTAACAAGGCCTACAGGCCCAATGTGTTTCTGGCATTATGCCAAAGTTGATAAAATCTTGGCATGTTGCAAATACTGACAGAAATAGAGCTATTGTTTACAAGGGTTTCTTTTTTTGCAAAGTGATATATTCATCAGTTTTTTTCTAAATATATTAACAATAATAAAAAGATGTTTATTACATGCAAAATCAGACCGATTCTCACTTGGTTCAGACCAATTTGGGGTGGTGGTGGTAAGAGACCAACCTATGGCTTGATTAAAATTTATATATACTGTTATATATACAAAGGGGATACAAGTACCGACCAATCATTGTACTTTGGGTGATAACTGAGGTTTGTGATGTCACAAGACCAAGTTGTGGCTCTGTGAATAAATGGGTCTACATCCCGCAGGCTTTGGTCAAGTACATATACTTGTACTTGGTATTTATACTTAAGAACAAATATCTTGGTACTTGTACTTAAGAACAAATATCTGAGTACTTGTCCTGTACTTGTACTTGGCAATTTTAACCAAGTACACCCATCGCTTGATAAAAACAGATACATATACTACAGGTATATGGGCAAAGATTCATCATTATACTTAGGGTGACCACTGAGGTGTGTGATGTCACTATACCTAGTTGTGGCTCGATGAATAAATGGGCCTACATCTTACAGACTTTGGTTGAGTACATGTACTTGGTACTGGTACTTCTGTACAAATATCAGAGTTCTTGTCCTGTACCTGTACCTGGCACTTTTAACCAAATACAGTCCCTGTACTGTACTTGCACTTGCAATAAATGTACTTGAAAAATCAAGTACTTGTCAAGAACAAGATTTTAAAAACAAACAAAAAAACTTATATCCTTTTACCATAAACACAGCATGAGGAAACCTTGATGTTCAGAATATCTTAGCTCTATGACAGACTGATAGAAATTTGTTGCCAGCTAGATCTCAGTCATAAACTGCTCACATTATAATCCTGAAGCATGAACAGTGAATGACTCATGGGGATAATTCCATTTTCCCTCTGAGCAGATCAAAATAAGCCTTTGTACATCCCCCACAACCTATGCTCTTATTATTGCTGTACTATAATGAAATGATGATAAACTCTAGGTAAACCCAAGACTAGCACAATATTACAAAACACATCCCTGGATAACTCATGAATAAATCACAAATGGCTTACCTAGTTATCCATGTATATTATGTGTACTGATTTTTGTTTGTGTCAGTTTGATACAGGTTTGCTACACAGTTTATATTGCGTGTAAACTTTAGAGTGCAGAGTCAAGTTTATACTTTTACTGCATTGTTAAGCAGCTGAATCATTAAAACTTCAATGTTCTCACAGAAGCCAAATTATGCAACCTGTTCCATATCCAGTGAATAATACAGATATAAACAATGTTTATTATACACAATAAAAGAACAATTAGATCAATTTGTGCATTTTCTTTATCCAAATGAATTAAATGATATAAGTACTTAGGCCCAAAAAAATTAAAGGTATGGTTCTCAGGCACCTCACACATCAATTTTAAACCCCCGCATCAAACATTTTTATTTTGATTTCAATACAAACTTACCAATTTCGAGCTGCAGCCGCTCAGACATTTCTTTCAAGAAGATAAAATCATACAATTTCCTTTGTAATGTAGTGCTTTTACTTGTTTGTAGCAAAATAAATCTGTTCTTATCATGCTTTTCCAATATAATTTTACATTTTTATCGAAACATGCAAAAAAAATTAAATATAAAAAATCCGCCCGCCCTCATTGATTTTAAAAAAAAAAGTGCTTGAGAACCATACCTTTTTTTTATTTTGGCCTTATACTTCATTACAGACTCCTGTACATGTACTTGAGTACACCTAAAAATTCTGTACTTGTACTTGGATTTGTCCTTGCCAAAAATGTACTGGAAAAATCAAGTGCTAGTCCAAATACTTGTACTGTACCTTAATTGTAAGTGTACCTGTTGGTTACCAAGGCCTGTCACCTGTCCCAGTGAGCTGGCCACAGCTTACAGTTGTTTCAGTCAGCAGGTACATACACATATATCATTTTTACTGCTAGCCTTGTATTCAGCCATGCAGGGTTACCAAGACAGGTATGTCCATAATCCGGCCTTTTTATGAGACATGACAAACAGGTGTTTTATTAAATGTTATTTCCTTGCAAATACTGAAATTTTATTTAATATTACCATCTGGTATCTTGTCCTCCATGGCACAGTTACTAACATGTTAACTGGACTCCTGATCTAGAGATTGCAGGTTTGAATCCTACTTAGGATGACTTCTTGTATTCATTGATATTTCATGTTACTATAAATGGCATGATTGCAGGGATCATGATGTCTGGTAATATACAAGGGATTTAAATACATGAAAACAAACAACAAATTTCTTTAATTTTAACATTCCAAAATGTAGACAAGATGCTGAGCACTGTCAAAAATAGGCCTACTGTGCAGCAGTTTCATGTGCTGTCCGCTAGATAAATCAAATTTCGAGTGAATACACAAGAGCCACAACTTGGTGCGGGGGGGGGGGGGCTAAATCTATTGATGTGTTCACCACTTTTAAACAAATACTTGTGCACCATATAAAGTAGCAAATTAGGTAATGTAATACATATATGTTTTTAACAATGTGCTCACATGTTGTGAATAACACATTTCAAGTACTCATATGAACCATATTTTAATATAAATCACGATAATAAAATACTGAGCCTACCTTTCAACCGCTTCTCAATCGCAGATTGCAAGGCTCCGGCAAATTTCGTTCTTGCCCACTGACACACAGTATCGATGGTTTAATCAGACGTAATTTCGGTTTCTTCCATGACTTTGTGAGGCAGCAGAACATTAAAAAACAGTTGCAGCGTTCCGTCAGAACATTTTTATCCTTTCGAGACTTCTCCCGCCTGTTATTGAAAAGGACAAATATAACGCCCGTTGTGACTTATGTCGAACCAGAATACGCTTGTAAAACACGTTTGAGACGTGTGTACTTCTTGTAAACACGTTTCTGGTGTTTCGATCACGGAAAATTTTCATGAGCTGAGTTCCAGGTGTTTTGAAACATGTCTATTGTTCAAACGTGTTTCTATATGAAACACCACCATGGATTTTAAAACACTTGTGAAACGGCACTTTTTAGAGTGCTCTCATTAACAGACAGGAATATATCAGAGCGGACACTTGTGTAATGATATTGTGGTCAGAAGTGGCCCCTTGATTTGTTGAGCCCATGTCACGGATTCACTGCCCCTGACCGTAACTGAGGCGTTTCCCGGTCTACGGGACCGAGATCGAGACCTAGCCGTAATACGGAATAGAGGAGTGACCGTAATTGACAACAAAATGATAATGAAATACAACGGTCGAAAATTCGGGACCGGAAAATCTGACCGTTATAGACGTATTGACCGTTATTTAGGCGTGGCCGTTAGCAGGCGTTCTAATGTATATGTACATCTGCAGAATTCCATTCCGATATAGGACTACGTGACATGGCAGTATCACACGCTTCCACTCATTTTATATCCTGGCCCGGTAAATACGGCACCTGTGGGCCCTGCGTGCGTAATCGTCCCCATTGCTGGTTCAAACCACCGAGGAGCCCCCGAAAGGCGCACTCGTATGTGGGTGAGGCACGGCCGTTGGTCCCTGCAGCCTTCCCATTAAGCCTGCAGAGCGCTCACCCTAGGTGTGGACCGACCCTGAAAGGTCTCACCACCTCGGCTGAGATTCGAACTAACAATCTCCTGGCTTTGAGTCCTATATGCCGTATGATGTATATAAATATATACAGACCAAACAGCCTGTAGGATTGGGTTTTATAAGGACTGTGCGAACCCAGCTCTAAATTCAACAAGTCTTTATTAAGTAGCCATAATATCACATAGTACAGTTTCTTCTGGCTATCAGTATCACTGATACTTCTGCTGCTGACTTATCACAGCTGCAGTCATTGCTGTTACTGCTGGTTAGCTACAATTAATGGTATAGCTTCATAAGTATAGTACATACTTCACTCTTTAAACATAACAAATACTAGAAAAATGGTAAGTCACAACATATGGGATGTACAACACATATGCTTGTGTCACAGAAATAATAAACATGACCAAATAACAAACTGTTCAATAACTGGCCCTTAACTCATAAAGTTATGTGCATTCTATAGCATACAATATAGAAAGTTACAAAGTTTTACATTGGTTGTTGCTGCTTAAGGGATAAATAATAGGTTACATGTCTGATATTAACTTATAACTGCATTATAATACAGAAAACAGGATGGGTGATAATACAGAAGCACATGGCTCTGGTACAAATGGCACTGACATCAGCAAATGTCTATTGTATTAAAATGACCATATTAAGTTAAGAACATACATATAAATAATTTCTGGCATTAATTAACATGGGTCCAATTATCTACATGACCAAAAAACATATGCTTACCACACTGTAGACCCTTAAACCCTCTGTACACCTTCACCATACTTAAGAGCTTGGCCCTTTCTTTGAACACAAAAAAATGTGCCTGTCCTACTGACAGCGCCCTCTACTGGCAATACCCCTCCCTAATATCCAGCAACATACATCGCCTCCTGCTGGCAACTCTGGATACTAATCAATACTAATTGACCTTTTAAAGACTTTAAAGTTATGTAACCACTTTACCATATCATAAATACAAAATTAAACTTTATACATTCTACTTTAAACATGTTTTTATTCCTGATGGCCATTACACACTGGCCCTTCAGTTGTGATACTTAGTCACAATAACAAGTTAGATTTGTAATGGTCAAACTAAATTAACATTCAGTTGATAATACAATAATAACAACAATGCATCCCTTACAGCATATTTAAGCATCTGCTTCCAAGATTAAACATACTTTACTTATAGGCCTTTGTAAAGTAGTTGTTGATGTTTTGACTTCTACAACTCTCACAAAACCTTTCCTGTCTGTCAATACATTTGTCACTCTTCCAAGTGACCAAGAGCTCCTAACTGTATTGTCTACAAGCAACACAATGTCATCAATCATAAGATTGCGCCTTGGTTTATTCCATTTTTGACGCTCCTGTAACAAAGGCAAATATTCCTTTGTCCATCGTTTCCAGAATATATCTGCTAAATATTGTACATGTCGCCATCTCTTGCGATAATAATTGTCATCCTCAAGAAAAACACCTGGTGACATATTTCCTGACCTCAATATCAATATATCATTGGGCGTTAAAGCCTGCAAATCCTTTGGATCCTCTGATACTGTGGTTATTGGACGGTTATTTAATATAGCTTCTACCTCACAAAACAATGTATGTAGAGCTTCATCATCAAGTTTATGTACCTGCTCTTTCAATAAAGAATACAACACCTTTCTAACTAATCTGATTAACCGTTCCCATGCACCACCAAAGTGGGACCCATGAGGTGGATTGAACTCCCATGCAATATTCTGATGGCTAGCCATATTACAAAATTTGGCAAGATTCCACTTGTTTACTTCTTCACGAAGTTCTCTCTCAGCACCAACTAAATTTGTGCCGTTATCTGACCTCATCAACTTTACATTCCCTCTCCTGGCAATAAATCTTCGGATAGCATTTATACAAGAATCTGTATCAAGGGAATGTGCAATCTCTAAATGTACAGCTCTGCGTGTCAAACATGTAAATATAACTCCATATCTTTTTACTACATTCCGACCACGCTTTACTTCTATAGGACCAAAGTAGTCTATACCCACATTCGTGAAAGGTGGTATGTCTGCAGCCACTCTATCTGCAGGCAGATCTGACATTATCTGTCTACCAACTCATCCTTGGTACTTGCGACATATGACACATTTAGAAACTAAGTTCTTGATAGCTGAGCAGGCTCCTATAATCCAATATTTCTGCCTGAGCTTAGCCAACATGGCACCCTTTCCTAAATGTCCTACAGACCTGTGTATGTCCTTTAACAAAAGCATTGACACTACAGACTCTTTGGGTAACAAAATGGGATGCTTAGCATCAAAAGGAATCATACTCTGCTGTAGGCGACCTCCAACTCTGAGAATTCCCTGTATTATTACTGGATTTAACTTGTACAAAGAACTGTATTTACTGATCTTCTGTTTTGCAATGCTACATGCATCCTACTTCAAGACCTCTATTTCTTTCTTATAATACTGACCTTGTACATAACAAACAATTGCTTTCTCAGCCATGTCTAACTTGCCTACTGACAGTGATACAGGTTTGACATTAGGCCCAGCTCTAGTCATCATAGCAACTTTAACCCTTTTCATCTCACTTTCCACTGCATGGTTTCTTTGATCATCATTTAACTCGGTTTTTAACAATTTTTCTGTTAGCTGTTTTCTCATATTAACCATATGTCGCAACAAGTCCATAACAGTTAACATCCAAGCGACAGCTCTTTTTAACTTTGTCCATTCTGAGAAATGTCTTATGAGGACCTCAATACCCATGAATGGCTTGCTCTCAATCACAACATTAGCCTGATGTGTAAGCTCCTCCATGACATCTGGAATAACCTGGGACAGTCCATCACGTGGGCCATTCTGTTTCTGGTTTCTATAAGAATTCTGGTCCCTGTAACCAGCGCTTGTTTTCAAGATAACTCTTGATATTTAATCCCCTGGAGGCATCATCAGCTGGGTTACATTTTGTGTCTACATATCTCCACTGTTTTACTTCTGTTGCCTCTCTAATTGTCTGCACTCTGTTGGCAACAAATGTGGGGAACCGTTCTGTCTCATTTGCAATGTATTTAATTACTGCTGTACTATCAGTCCAGTAAAATATATCATCAATGTGATAGTCTAGCTCATCAGTTATAGTCTTGTTCATACGCACTGTCACAACAGCTGCCGTTAGCTCCATTCTAGGTACTGTCACTTTCTTTAATGGTGCAACTCTAGCTCGTCCCTGTATCAGTGAACAATGTATTTGATTATTGTCATCTTTTAGCCTGATGTAGGATGCCATTCCATATCCTTGGTTGCTTGCATCTGAAAAGTTATGAATTTGACACAAAGACACTTGGCTACAACCTTTTGGTTTAAAACATCTTTGTACTACGAGCTTCTCCAGTTGTGGCAGATCTCTTAACCACCGCTCCCATTTCATTAAATCACTGTCTGTTAAAATCTGATCCCAATCCACTTTGTTTCTGCACAGATTCTGAAGAAGTATTTTTGCAGGGAGAATAAATGGAGCTGCGAACCCTAGCGGATCATATACCGAACTCACAACTGACAAAATACCCCTTCTGGTTGGCTGATGATTTCTCACTACAATCCTGAAACAAAAGGTATCAGACTCCACTGACCAGCATATGCCCAGTGCACGTTCCATGGGTAACAGTTCATGATCAAGATTCAATGTTTTTAGCTCTTTAGCTCTATCCTCAGCTGCAATAGAATTTAGCACATTGCGGTCATTACTGACCCACTTGGTCAGACAGAACCCACCTTTACTACAGGCATCTTTAAGATTTTTTATAAGAGTAATAGCCTTCTCCTCTGAATCCACTGATTTTAAACAGTCATCAACATAAAAATTTCTACATATAGTATTTGTAGTAATCTGATCAAATTGATCCATATTACATTCAACTGTCTGTCTCAAAGCATAATTCGCACAACTGGGTGAAGAAACTGCCCCAAATAAATGAACATTCATTCTATGCACCACAGGTTCTTCATTCAAATCCCCGGAAGGCCACCAATAAAACCGCAAATAATCTCTGTCAACTTTTGGAACTCTAACCTGATAGAACATGGATTCAATGTCCCCCATGATAGCAATATGTTCCTGCCTGAACCGTAACAGAACACCAAACAGACTGTTTGTCAGATTTGGTCCTTGTAACAAAAGGTCATTAAGTGCTAAACCTTGATACTTGGCTGTACAGTCAAACACAACTCTCAGCTTGTCTGGTTTTCTAGGATGATATATTCCATGATGCGGAATGTACCATACTTTACCATCATCTCTATGTAGCTCACCATGTGGCACCTTTTCAGGATAACCTTTATCTATGATACTTGTCATAAACTCTGTATAATCTGAACAAAACTTGGAATTCTTTCTCAGTTTCTTCTCCAGGCTCTCTAGACGATTAATTGCTATGATTTCATTGTTTGGCAGCTGCACTTCCTGTTTTAGTGGTAAACATATCTCATAATGTCCATTCACAAACTTGCAAGTCTTTGTTACCTTTTCTATGAACTTTCTATCCTCCTGTGAGTTTTCCTTTTTATCATCAATTGTTCTCTCTGGGAAATCTTGATTGATTGCCTCTCTAAATAAGTGATCTAGCTTTTGGTTATCCTCAATGTGTTGTATTGCAATAACTGCTGCACGGTTTACACACAACCTGCTATGTAAATCCTCAGTCTCACTTTCACGGATCACATTCCAAGGTATCCAACCTAATAATGTCTTAGTGGCATGAGGAGTTCCTCGTGGTCCAGTTCTCACCTGTGTTGGGGTGTATGCATCTGGAACATTACTCCCTATCAGCAATCCTACTTCTGCATCTATAGATGGTATATGTAAATCCTGCGGGTGGCTCCATCTAGACATGTCTTTGCCTGTAGGAATGTGTTTCTGAGACACCGGCATTTTGTCTTTAGTATATACCTTAGGAAGCTCTATCCAGTCATCACCATCTAGACTAGATATAGCTAAACCTTGTACCTGATAGGTATGCATGGTATGTGGGATACCCATTGTATCTAGTGTTATCTTCATTCGTCTACCTGTACCGGCCAATTCATTCATTAAACTTTCAGTACAAAAGGATACACTACTGCCTGGATCTAAAAAGGCATATGTCTGTATATCTTTTAGTCCACTGACAGTTTTTACTTTTACAGGTACGATCGCCATTGTACATTCACCTTTGGCTGTGCAACCAGATACACCTTGTGATTCACTTTGAGATACAATCTGAGTGGGTTCAGTAGTTTGATCTTGATGCCATATATGCAAGACTGTAGGATGGTACCTTTTACAGTGTGAGCATGATGCTTTATGCCTACATACTTGTTTCATATGACCAGGCTTTAAACAACCAAAGCACAAACCTTTAGACATTAAAAACTTTATTCTGTTTTGATGTGGTAATGCAGCCATGATCTCACAAGAATCTAAAGTGTGTTTGTGGTCTTTACAGTAAACACATGCTTTATCTGGTTGTCTTCTAGTTTCGCTAGCCATGTCTGTGTCACTCTTTGTATATCTGTTAGTCTCTTTATTTGTTGTTGGTTTCACTTTATTTCCCTGTTGTGTCTGTACACTGGAAATATCAGTAGCAAATGTGGCTTTAAGACCTATCTGTTTCTGTCATTGTTTTATGCTCTTCTCATCATACATCATATCTTTCCCATATATAGGATCATTAGCCTTCTGTGCTTCATGTTTTACAAATTGCACCAAATGGTGGAAGCCTACACTTTCATAATTCTCTTTGATATGTTGTACTCTGGCTCTCCATCTGTCATGCAAATGAAATGGCAATTTCTTTACAAGGTTTCTTATATTTTCTGGATATTCTAGGACCCGTACTGCTTCAACACATTGCACAGCATTGTTACATTCATTCAGGAAGATACCATAGTCATCTAGGGCCTTTGCACTTTGAGCTTTTATGTTGGGCCAAGAAAGAGTTCTTTTCACAAAACTATTTGCAATTGTTTCTGGGTTGCCATATCTATCCTCTAATTCCTTAAGTACAGCCTTGTAGCCCTGGGTTGCATTCAAGTAGCTATAACCTGTCACTATCCTGTTTGCTTCTCCAATTGTAAACTGCTCTAAGTAATTCATCCGTTCATCATCAGTCTCTGTATTCACAACTATTCTTGCCCTGAACTGTCGCATAAACCTTTGGTATTCCATTGGATTCCCATCAAATCTCTGTATCTCTGTTCTTGGTTTTTGCAAATGCCTGATCACTTCTTTCATAGTTTCTTCAGCTGAATTTCTGCTGTTATTAAAATTGTCCTCACTACGCTTTGATGAGGCAGCATCTTGTCTATGCATTACTGGGATGTATTCAGCAGCTGTTGGGTTTCAGTTTGGTTGCACTTCAGCTTTTATTCCACTAGCCGGGGGTAAGTTTTCACATTTCCAATTCCTTATGACAAAACTTCTAGTGTCCTTTATAGCCCTGTCACTAGTAACATATGATTGGCTTCTGTCTGTGACATTTGACTGTTCAAGTGCTTTGCTTCTAGCCTCAGCTATCGCTAACTCTGTCTTTAGCTTTAACTGTTCTTCTTTTATCTGTAATTTCATCTTAGCCATTTCTAACTCTTGCTGCTCAGGTAATGCTCTAGCTTTTGCTTTTAACTCTGCAATCTTTGCTGAACTAACATTGGAATGGCTAGATTTGTGTGTTTTTGTGGTAGAAGCTTTCTTTGAGCCTTGTATACTGTATTTCATAAACCAATCACTAATATTTTCCCTGAACTGCTGCAACCATCTATCCTTCTCTATAAACCAGTCCCCATGTTTTCTTTTCTGTTCCTCATTCAATAATGCACAATATTCATCATGTTTCACATAAAAGTCTTCATATAAGTCCATCCATAATTTGTACTCATCTTTCATATGCTTGGGGTCAGCACTCTCTAACATAAGACCTTTAATATGCTCTGTCTTTCTCTTTAAAGATTTAAATGAAGCATTCACACCTTTTTCCTTAAGCTCTTGTGACATCAAAAGTCCTTTCTCGGTTAATTTCCTAGAGCGCGAGTTTTTTTCAGAACAAACTGAGCTAGTTCTTGGAACGCTTGTCCCATCATGTCTACCAGGAACATTCATGATCAAAACTATATGCTTCAAATCTTTACAATGGTATAGTGTGCTAACTTTTGTAGGATTGGGTTTATAAGGACTGTGCGAACCCAGCTCTAAATTCAACAAGTCTTTATTAAGTAGCCATAATATCACATAGTACAGTTTCTTCTGGCTATCAGTATCACTGATACTTCTGCTGCTGACTTATCACAGCTGCAGTCATTGCTGTTACTGCTGGTTAGCTACAATTAATGATATAGCTTCATAAGTATAGTACATACTTCACTCTTTAAACATAACAAATACTAGAAAAATGGTAAGTCACAACATATGGGATGTACAACACATATGCTTGTGTCACAGAAATAATAAACATGACCAAATAACAAACTGTTCAATAACTGGCCCTTAACTCATAAAGTTATGTGCATTCTATAGCATACAATATAGAAAGTTACAAAGTTTTACATTGGTTGTTGCTGCTTAAGGGATAAATAATAGGTTACATGTCTGATATTAACTTATAACTGCATTATAATACAGAAAACAGGATGGGTGATAATACAGAAGCACATGGCTCTGGTACAAATGGCTCTGACATCAGCAAATGTCTATTGTATTAAAATGACCATATTAAGTTAAGAACATACATATAAATAATTTCTGGCATTAATTAACATGGGTCCAATTATCTACATGACCAAAAAACATATGCTTACCACACTGTAGACCCTTAAACCCTCTGTACACCTTCACCATACTTAAGAGCTTGGCCCTTTCTTTGAACACAAAAAAATGTGCCTGTCCTACTGACAGCGCCCTCTACTGGCAATACCCCCTCCCTAATATCCAGCAACATACATCGCCTCCTGCTGGCAACTCTGGATACTAATCAATACTAATTGACCTTTTAAAGACTTTAAAGTTTTGTAACCACTTTACCATATCATAAATACAAAATTAAACTTTATACATTCTACTTTAAACATGTTTTTATTCCTGATGGCCATTACACAGCCGTTACTCTGCCTAATTTGACCTCACATACCTTTCAGCCTAATGCAAGATCCATTGTATCAATATTATGATTAATGATAATTTCATTCTCATCGTTTATAAAATATTTATAAAGTATCAATCATATTATATTTAGCCATTGCATCATGCTTCGAATAAATCCCCAAATGTTTTGTCTAGGATCTCATGGTCATCAAACCATCGAGACCATTTCTGCTTTTTTTAGCTCAGCTGACTGTAAGTCATCTGAACTATAGCGATCACACTTTGTCCGTCGTCCGTCCGGCCGTCTGTCCGTTAACAGGGCACAAATCGTAACCGCTGAATCTAGAATCATCGTACTTGACATCAGTGGAAGTAAATGAAAATTCTCTTTGAAAACCTGGAATTAGGCCTCTGTTACCTATATTCTTCGAGCTATTGGCCTCCGAAGTACCCCCCCCCCCAGAATAATGGAAAATTTTATACAAAATCTCAAGTATCTGAACAACTAATGCATTGATCACCATGAATCTTTGGATCATGGAGTGTTTCATCATTTTCTGCAGACTGGTGGGGCTACCTGAATTTTTTTTTATTTTTTAACTTTTTTTTCTCTATTTTAGAGACCTTAAAAGATGCGGTCATCTGTTAACAGGGCACAAATCATGACAACTGGACCTAGAATCTTCTGTCTTAATATGCATGGAGGTCCATGAAAAGTCTCCTTGGAAACCTAAAATTAGGTCTCTGTTACCCATATTCTTTGAGCTATGAGGCTCTGAAATACCCCCCAGAATAATGGAAAATTTGATACAAAAGCTCCAGTATCTGAACAAATAATGCATTGATAACCATGATTTTTTTGCACGGATATTGGTCATGGAATGTTTTATCACTTTCTGCAGACTGGTGGGGCCATCTGTATTTTTATTTTTTTTATTTTTACGATTTTTTTTTTCTATTTTTGATACCTTAAAAGATGTGGTCATCTGTTAACAGGGCACATCTCATAACAACTAGACCTATGATCCTCTCTCTTAAAATGCAGGGAGATCCATGAAAAGTCTCCTTGGAAATTAAAAATTAGGTCTCTGTTACCCATATTTTTTTAGCTACGGGGCTCCGAAGTACCCCCAAGAATAATGGAAAATTTGAATCAAAAGCTCCAGTGTCTGAACAACTACTGCATTGATAGCCATGAGTTTTTGCATGGATATTGGTCATGGAATGTTTCATCACTTTCTGCAGACTTGTGGCGCCACCCGTATGTTTTTCGATTTTTACCATTTTTTTCTCTATTTTTGAGACCTTAAGATGTGGTCATCTGTTAACAGGGCACAAATCCTAAGGACTGGACCTAGGATCTTCTCTCGTAACATGCAGGGAGGCTCATGAAAAGTCTCCCTGGAAACCTAGAATAAGGTCTCTGTTTTCCATATTCTTGGAGCTATGGGGCTCTGAAGTACCCCCAAGAATAATGGAAAATTTGGTACAAAGGCTCAAGTATCTGAACAACTATTGCATTGATCACCATGATTCTTTGCATGGATATTGATCATGGAGTGATTCATCAGTTTTTGCAGACAGGTGGTGCCACCTGTAATTTTTTTTTACAATTTTTTTCTCTATTTTTGAGACCTTAAAGATGCGGTTATATGTTAACAGAATATTTGAAAATTTGATACCAAAGTAGGGCACAAATCATAACCTATGGACCCAGAATCTTCTTACTTGGCATCCTGAGAGTTCCTCAAAAGTTCTCCCCTCAAAACCAGAGTTTTGGGGTATGTTTGAGCATCCCAGAAGTAATGAAAAATACACACAAATTGCCAGGTTCCTCAGGAAAGGCTGGTTGGATTGTCATCAAATTTGGTATGCTAATAGGTCTTGATGAACTTAAGCTAAAATGCATGAATGATGATGTGACCTATATTATTTTAATTAGTTTCCTGTGCAAGGACATATTGTCAACATGTCAGTCTGCTGAGCGTCATGACCCATGGGTCACTTGTAAAATCTTTTATTCTACATATAACTATATGCAGTTTGGGGTACGTTAGCCACAGCATAGATATATTTTCTAATGCTTCACTCAAACTCAACCTACCGTCTCTATCGAGATCCGTGCAATATTATAACGAACTAAAACTGAAAACCGGTGGAGCGATGCACCAGCTGTGCCCATATGTGAGTTTTGTGTTTTATTGTTTACCTGGTAAATCCATACATTCTTAGTAATTAAGGGTGTGTCAAGTGCAGTTGGTGCCTCATTGCCTCTTTAACTTGCATAGCTTTTGTGAAGTATATAAATTATATCTCATGAATTTTCCCCCTTTATAGGATTTGTCCCGTACGTCTAAAATACAGGAGTTCTTTGATTAGTAGTTGGTTGAGATGTGCCCCTCCGGTTAATATGAAAAAGACGATTCATTCTTGAATAAAAAAAGAGAGTAATCTTGTGTATACGTTTGTGTTTCCACCATATATACTGTTGCATTATTCAGAAACAGTAACAAATACACTGCTGTTGTCAGCAAGTATTTAGAGCCATGAGGACCCATAATTCAATAGATAATATCAGATCAAGAGGGTACATAATGGGGACAAAGGCTTTCATCAACCACTTATCATGACCTGGCCCCTTGACCTTTGTCTCTCTTTTGGAACATAGACGTGCAGGTATCAAAATAATCCAGTTAGAAAAACTCATTCACAGGCAAATGAACCAATGCACAGTCCAAGAAAGCAAGGAATTACAACTTAGCATCCTTCCTTTAATTCTCCACAATGCCTTAAAAAACCTTTCTTTTTCAATGTTACTCGAAGAACGTTTGATGTATTAAAGAGACCGAATCACCTATCTGACCTTCATAAACTAAAGGAGCTTTTATAAAAAAGGCCATAAAACATGGATATCACCGCACATAGGCTACTTGTTTTGTTTAAATCAACGTGTTTATAATATGTTTGGGCCCTCCAAAATAAAAACAAACTCAACAAGATCTGACGGCAAGTCAGTTAAGTCAGACCTTTTCAAACGGCGTTTTGCTACAAGTAAACTGATGTTTTGTTATCCAAATGACCTTCATACCGGATACATGACATGTAAAATAGTTTATTTTACCTTTATTTTTGGCATTTCGGTAAAACATTTATCATGCCTAACGTAAGGAGTATTTCAGGATATAAGGTAAGATTTGAAATCTTTTTGCTCATTTGTGAAATACATCCTTTCACCTTAGATATTTGATATATAACAAAAGATATATCTCATTTGAATCGAATACAAGTGTGTTCTAAGGTTAAGAATTCTTCTCTGGCTCTTATGCTAAGAGTCCAAATACATGTACAGAATGCGGAATGCGGATAAAATCGGCGTTGATTAAATAAAAGCAGGTGAGATTCCTTTATGCGGGGATCCGGCATGCGGAATGTGTATCCGACAAAACGATTTGTTGCATGTAGCCATTTTTGCCGGTTCCTCATGGTACCCAGAATCAATACATAGAAAACATGCATTCTGCCGTGGCGGTACATATAAAATTTATCAATACGCATTCCGACTGCCACATTCATTACATAAGGAGGCTTAGCTATGTAACCATGTACATATGGTTAGAAGGAAAGGCAGGGTGGCCAATACAGTTTACAGTATCACGATGCAGGATGTTTGCTACCGTCATAATCTTCTTCCGACGACGACATCCTTAGTTTTCTTCACCGAAGTTTTAAAAGTTGTAAACTTTCATGGGTTAACAAGGCCTGATCTGCACTGGTTACTGAACAGCAACACAGCATCAGTTTAGCTGACATGGCGGCAAACGCGTGCAAAACTACCCTTGAGACTTTGATTCAGTAGGGGCTCAGGCATAGCCGAATTTTCATCAAATTAGGCACATTTAATATCTGCGTCTGGGATTAAGCTTCAGGGGTTTTGTTTAGTTAACATTTCTTGATACGCTCGCGTATTAATGAGGTAAGATTAAAAAAGTTTTGTTCATGATCTTTAAAATGGAGTCATACATATAAATGTATATCATGATATGTGAGCAAAGCATGGCAGCATATGCACTATCGTCGGCATATCTGACCTCTTTTTTTTTGTTGCAGATGGCGTGTCACGGTTTGTGTAATAATTATGCAACATTTGTAGCACGATTATATTGTATACATGTATTTGTATTTCAGTGTATTTCATTGGTTTATCTATTTTAATTCAGAAGAGCTTGAAAGCAGATAAAAGCAAAACTGCTTTAGAAATAAAACGTTTTATGAATGCATTATATCCATTTATTTTAAAATAGAATACTCTTCTTATCTAACTACTTTATCCTAATAATCACTGAACCATTATTTCGGCCATGGAAACAGATGGAACCTTGTAAGAAACTCTAGTTGTTAATTCGATGTTCAGCATATTTTTCGTACCTTTTGGGTCATCTGAGCTATACCGATAAGATGATGCCCTTCGTTCGGCCATTAGAAGGGCATTATTGCGGTCGTTACTACTATTACGTACACATATTTAGAGATAATCTAAGAAGCTTCTGCTGAATCTATAAACAGGCCACATTGTGACCACATTCTTGCGAGATATTGATCGAATAATTATACTTTTTACACATTTGTTCTATAACCAACCATGAGCCTCTTCTTTATTAGGAAGAAGAAGATAAAGCCTGTTATAGAAGAGAAAAAAAAACACTTATGGTACATCAAATATAATGTAATACTTTAATACAGAAAGCAGAAAATCTTGCTACACAAAGAAGCGGTTACACGGGCTGAGATCTGGGACGACTACAGTGTATAACGCTTTGTGAGGAGAGTACGTCACAAATGCATATTATGATTTATATGCACCACTACTGGGTTAATAGCCCTCTGCTTGATATGATAGTTATGTGTAAACATAAATAGGCCCAAGCCTATATTTGTAAGCAGTGATAATAACTCCCTCGCTAAATATACCTATATAGAAATCCCGTTAATAACCGAACCCGCAGTTGCTCTGCTCAACTCTGTTGCTTAGTGTACCGAACATATTTATATCCGCCAAAAACAGAGTTTTGAAGATACTGTGTTTTCACGCGGGATCCGCCGCCGCATTGTTTCCGGAGCACCCCTTCCGGAGAACTACCGGGATGTCATTTTTATATCGCATATAGTCACCGCTACAAATACAAATACCTAATCATGTATTGAAAAGGAATGACGACACTTCAGTTCATTTTAATATAAATCACTTCGGACTGCCTCGCTTATTTTTTTATGTGCATTTTGTTACTGATATGTACTCTATCAGGTACACTTGTACTCAGTAGCACCATTTACTCTTTATCTAATAAATATTGGATAAAACGTTAAAATTAACTTAATTAATGGCAAATCCTTTATACTGACAAGGAACTCCTGAATAAGATGACAAGTGCTTCCTTTTTGTGTGAACAGTGTATGCTCTCTTCCTTTTGATAAGCATGATTTATGAATGTTTTGGCACGGGTATAAAACATTAACGCTCGGCTGCTCGCCAACAGTACTAACACCAATGTCTGAACTCAATTGCCGAGTGAACCATATATCAGTACATGCCCCTGATACCGCCCTTTTGACAGAAGCAGATGTTTCATATGGAACTAATATGCTAATTATTATAAATTCCAACTTTACTTTTTTTAAATGAAATTAATATTAATTATAAAAGATTCTCAACTATAATTTAATACTGAAATTAATATTCGATTTCACACTTTTTAACTCTTTTGAAGTAAGGAATACCTAAGAACATCCACACGTTTATACTTAGTGGACACATGACCAAATGTGAAATTTAATCATTGTAACCAAACATAATCCAAACTGTAACAAATGTCTAGAAACACATAATAATTAGACATCTAACTTTCAGGACGTTTTTCTTAATCTAACCGATCTACACAAATTGGTTGCTACTTTGGCGGCAGCGGTGCAATATTTAACGATACGGTACGCATCACGATACTGTGCTCAGGATAGGATACATGGTACAATACAGACAAGTTGTATAAAAGGTTAAATCACAAGCTCATATCTTAAAGTTCGACATGCCATTGTCTGCACGCTTCGTGGATATTGGATCTTGTTTTGGTTTATGCATCGGTTAGGTCTATCAGATACCGATTCTCTGCTTCCTGGCAAATCACGTATCGCCTTAAAACGCTGGTCCGTTCTTTTGGGTTGCACAACATTTTCAACGTAAAGATACAGGGTCGTATGAAAATAACGAAACGATATATGATTTTGTATCGCGGTGTATTGGTGCACGGTGAATCTTTACAGGTTTATTTGTTTAAAATATTTCCTTCCGGTATATGCTACAATATATATAATAAGCAAATCTCATCGCCCGGAAAGAAATCGATAGGCGTCATAATAGCGTGTTGGGTTTGTTCAGTGCCGGAACGCCCGAGAAGCTGAAAACACATCTAGGATACTGAATGTGTGAAGATGCAGCCGAGTGTGAACTGTTGAAATGTTTCACGTATAGACCTCGTGAGCCACTCTGCGCGGTTGGTCGAAAAATATGATGCATCGGCTTGTTTGGTATAGCATTTGTATTGGCCTTCAGGCAGGCATATCGGCCTTGCTTGGCTCAGGGCAATACGAAGACACAACTGAACAGACCAGTTAATAACAGAATAGAAATTAGAACTAGAATAAAAATTATTGATTGTTTATATAGGTGTATATATATATTCCTAAAGTGGTACTTAAGGAAACACCTTAGACCATATATAGGGAATTAAGGCAACAGCATACTTAGGGCAACAATTTTGCGTCCCCCTAATTTTTATTGAACTAACATGCAATGAGCAGCCATCGAGTGACTCTATCATTAATACAGAAACTAGATGTAATATCATTCTATGGATATATGATATTATTAGATACCAAATGTTAAGTCTGTTAAGGCTTCGACCTTAGAAATTCTTACTTATGTATAATCTGCTCTATATATGATTTTGGAACTGCACCTGCTTCCCTTAAACTTGCCACAAAAATATTTTCTTCAATATCTCGTACACTACCCTGTGAAAAATATGCGTTTAAATACGAGACAACGTCGCGTAAAATTAACATGCCATTTTCCCGTATTCACTATTATACAGGAATACGCGACTTAGAGGCGTGACATCACGTGTATGTATCGAGTTATCATGGTTTAGCCCATACCGTATCACTTTACTCGAGACTGAAGCGGTAATTAACTCCTCCGTGGATATTGCTAATGACACATACATCCCTTGACCATGAGCCCCCCGCCCCGAGATACCAGCATATCCTTGCAGCAGCGCCCGGCAGGTGACCACAGACAGTGCCCTAGTTGATAAGAGAGCTGACCGCACAGAACTGGTTGAAATTCTCCCGCCTGCAACACCAGTTCACACAAAGGACCAAGCTCTTCGTGCATGTGTGCAGTGTTATGATTCGAGGTGAGTCAAACAGCTAAAATATGTTTCAATGAAATTCACTTGTGAAACCTGCAGAATTCAGTTTCTGTAGGATATTATGAATGGTAAATTCAATATACTATGTAATTTATAGTCATATGAATCAACATAGAACTGCATCTGCATATTTGTATATATAATTATTTGCCTCTTTGGGATTTATTTATTATCAGTGGGGTATACTGTCAGGCAAGGAATGGCCCAGCCTGCTCATGTTTATAATATATATATATATATATATATATATATATATATATATATATATATATAGTATATTAACTCAAATTACATTCTTTGTTTTCCTCTCAAAAGGAAGCCACTACAGCATTTGAAATTGAAGATGAAGAGCACCAGACCCATGCACCACCCACATGTTGTCTTTGCAGGTAGGTAAACAAAATCAGGCTTATTTCTTAAGAGACTTCTAAGAATATCTGATGTTGAAATTCATGACTCAATAAAGTACATCTAGGCATAACTAAATTACATCAAAGTTTTACAATTGTAATATAATATCATATATGGACACGAACCAATGGCCATGTTTTATACATAAACAATCATGTTTTGCTCTTTCATTGCTTCCAGGATGCAGTTGTGGAAGTATACATCTTAGACCAGAATGACAGCCTAACCGGAGCTTTCTTGTTCAAAGGGTCAGATGTTTAAATTCATCCAAAGCTATGTATCACTGAATATATGCTGGTATGTGTGTGTTTTTGGGAATTTACGCTAGAGATTTCAGTAGTTGTTAAACAAGTGATGGGGAAGGTAATATTAATAAATCTATTACTTTGGATTTTATTATTATTATTATTATTATTGCAGCAATTAATAATACTGTAAACAAACTGTAATCATTACTTTGAAAAGCTGTAATGCTCTATAACTGTGACCTTACATATCCTTGGTAAGAATTTATTTCAAGCTAAATACTAGATTATCATTTCCGTATAAAAATATATTTCATACACCGTAATAATATATATTAAATCAGTTAAGCATTAAGACCAGCTTCATCTTTGTATTTCAAAATTTGGTATAATGACCTAACAAATG
Organism: Sipunculus nudus; assembly: GCA_026874595.1. Lineage (NCBI taxonomy): Eukaryota > Metazoa > Annelida > Sipuncula > Golfingiida > Sipunculidae > Sipunculus > Sipunculus nudus. The sequence continues at coordinate 17,595,700 of CM049317.1, forward strand.
CCATAATAACCTTACAATTACACTAAACAAGTGATTTTCTATGTTACGGAAAAATAAAAGAAATATAAGTTAATACAAGCTGTAGAGATAATTTTATATTTATTGGAATATTTTGATATTTTACAGTCTTGGCTGGCATCAACCCGATCAGTGCATCGAAGGTCAAACAGAGAAGAAACAAAAGAAACCAGTTACCAGCAGCAAGGTCTGGAAGTTGTGTTACAGCGTCTGTGATTTCGATTGTAAATGGACAATTGTGGAAAAACCAAAAGACTGCGTGTCGGTGAAGCTTTTATATAAAAAAAGGCCATAAAACATGGATATCACCGCACATAGGCTACTTGTTTTGTTTAAATCAACGTGTTTATAATATGTTTGGGCCCTCCAAAATAAAAACAAATTCAACAAGATCTGACGGCAAGTCAGTTTAGTCAGAACTTTTCAAACGGCGTTTTGCAACAAGTAAACTATCAACCTCCGCATATATGCAGCCTACCACCTTAGGTTACATGTTTTTTTTCCGTGTGTTAACATTGCTTTGTTCATAAACACATTGTTGATAAACAAGTTCATACATCCTTCACAGAGGCGTTATAAGAATTGTAATAACCAGAATTATCCTTAGATCATTAATATATACACAGAGGAATATCACATAAATTCTTATTCGAGAGGTAGGTGATTGGGAAGCTTTAACCAGGAGTTTTGAATTGTGAAATTATTTTAAAATTGAACATTGATATTCCTGATGTTTTGTTATCCAAATGACCTTCATACCGGGTACATGACATGTAAAATAGTTTATTTTACCTTTATTTTTGGCATTTGGGTAAAACATTTATCATGCCTAACGTAAGGAGTATTTCAGGAAATAAGGTAATATTTGAAATCTTTTTGCTCATTTGTGAAATACATCCCTTCACCTTAGATGTTTGATATATAACAAAAGATATATCTCATTTGAATCGAATACAAGTGTGTTCTTAGGTTAAGAATTCTTCTCTGGCTCTTATGCTAAGAGTCCAAATACATGTACAGAATGCGGAATGCGGATAAAATCGGCGTTGATTAATAAAAGCAGGTGAGATTCCTTTATGCGCGGATCCGTCATGCGGAATGTGTATCCGACAAAACGCTTTGTTGCATGTAGCCATTTTTGCCGGTTCCTCATGGTACCCAGAATCAATACATAGAAAACATGCATTCTGCCGTGCCGGTACATATGAAATTTATCAATACTCATTCCGACTGCCACATTCATTACATAGGAGGCTTAGCTATGTAACCATGTATAAATGGTTAGAATGAAAGGCAGGGTGGCCAATACAGTTTACAGTATCACGATACAGGATGTTTGCTACCGTCATAATCTTCTTCCGACGACGACATCCTTAGTTTTCTTCACCGAAGTTTTAAAAGTTGTAAACTTTCATGGGTAAACAAGGCCTGATCTGCACTGTTTACTGCACAGCAACACAGCATCAGTTTAGCTGACATGACGTCACGCGGCACGCCGTCATGGCGGCAAACGCGTGCAAAACTGCCCTGGAGACTTGGATTCAGTAGGGGCTCAGGCATAGCCGAATTTCATCAAATTAGGCACATTTAATATCTGCGTCTGGGATTAAGCTTTAGGGGTTTTGTTTAGTTAACATTTCTTGATACGCTCGCGTATTAATGAGGTAAGATTAAAAAAGTTTTGTTTATGATCTTTAAAATGGAGTCATACATATAAATGTATATCATGACATGTAAGCAAAGAATGACAGCATATGCACTATCGTCGGCATATCTGACCTCTTTTTTTGTTGCAGATGGCGTGTCACGGTTTGTGTAATAATTATGCAACATTTGTAGCACGATTATATTGTATACATGTATTTGTATTTCAGTGTATTTCATTGGTTTATCTATTTTAATTCAGAAGAGCTTGAAAGCAGATAAAAGCAAAGCTGCTTTAGAAAGAAAACGTTTTATGAATGCATTATATCCATTTATTTTAAAATAGAATACTCTTCTTATCTAACTACTTTATCCTAATAATCACTGAACCATTATTGGAAACAGATGGAACCTTGTAAGAAACTCTAGTTGTTAATTCGATGTTCAGCATATTTTTCGTACCTTTTTGGTCATCTCAGCTATACCGATAAGATGATGCCCTTCGTTCGGCCTTTAGAAGGGCATTTTTGCGGATGTTACTACTATTATGTACACATATTTAGAGATAACCTAAGAAGATTCTGCTGAATCTATAAATAGACCACATTGTGACCACATGCTTGCGAGATATTGATCGAATATTTATACTTTTTACACATTTGTTCTATAACCAACCATGAACGTCTTCTTTATTAGCAAGAAGAAGATAAAGCCTGTTATAGAAGAGAAAAAAAACACTTATGGTACATCAAATATAATGTAATACGTTAACACAGAAAGCAGAAAATCTATCTTGCTACACAAAGCAGCGGTTACACGGGCTGAGATCTTGGACGACTGCAGTGTTTAACGCTTTGTGAGGAGAGTACGTCACAAATGCAGATTATGATTTATATGTACCACCACTGGGTTAATAGCCCTCTGTCTGATATGATAGTTATGTGTAAACATAAATAGGCTGAAGCCTATATTTGTAAGCAGTGATAATAACTCCCTCGCTAAATATACCTATATAGAAATCCCGTAAATAACCGAACCCGCAGTTGCTCTGCTCAACTCTGTTGCTTAGTGTACCGAACATATTTATATCCGCCAAAAACAGAGTTTTGAAGATACTGTGTTTTCCCGCGGGATCCGCCGCCGCATTCGTTTTCGGAGCACCCCTTCCGGAGAACTACCGGGATGTCATTTTTATATCGCATATAGTCACCGCTACAAATACAAATACCTAATCATGTATTGAAAAGGAATGACGACACTTCAATTCATTTTAATATAAATCACTTCGGACTGCCTCGCTTATTTTTTATGTGCATTTTGTTACTGATATATGTACTGTCAGGTACACTTGTACTCAGTAGCACCATTTACTCTTTATCTAATAAATGTTGGATAAAACATTAAAATTAACTTAATTAATGGCAAATCCTGTATACTGACAAGGAACTCTGAATAAGATGACAAGTGCTTCCTTTTTTGTGTGAACAGTGTATGCTCTCTTCCTTTTGATAAGCATGATTTATGAATGTTTTGGCAGGGGCATAAAACATTAACGCTCGGCTGCTCGCCAACAGTACCAACATCAATGTCTGAACTCAATTGCCGAGTGAACCATATATCAGTACATGCCCCTGATACCGCCCTTTTGACAGAAGCAGATGTTTCATATGGAACTAATATGCTAATTATTATAAATTCCAACTTTACTTTTTTTCAATGAAATTAATATTAATTATTAAAGATTCTCAACTATAATTTAATGCTGAAATTAATATTCGATTTCACACTTTTTAACTCTTCTGAAGTAAGGAATACCTAAGAACATCCACACTTTTATACTTAGTGGACACATGACCAAATGTGAAATTTAATCATTGTAACCAAACAAAATCCAAACTGTAACAAATGTCTAGAAACACATAATAATTAAACATCTAACTTTCAGGACGTTTTTCTTAATCAAACCGATCTACACAAATTGGTTGCTACTTTGGCGGCAGCGGTGCAATATTTAACGATACGGTACGCATCACGATACTGCGCTCAGGATAGGATACATGGTACAATACAGACAAGTTGTATAAAAGGTTTAATCACAAGCTCATATCTTAAAGTTCGACATGCCATTGTCTGCACGCTTCGTGGATATTGGATCTTGTTTTGATTTATCCATCGGTTAGGTCTATCAGATACCGATTCTCTGCTTCCTGGCAAATCACGTATCGCCTTTTAAACGCTGGTCCGTTCTTTTGGGTTGCACAACATTTTCAACGTAAAGATACAGGGTTGTATGAAAATAACGAAACGATATATGATTTTGTATCGTATTGGTGCACGGTGAATCTTTACAGGTTTATTTGTTTAAAATATTTCCTTCCGGTATATGCTACAATATATAAAATAAGCAAATCTCATCGCCCGGAAAGAAATCGATAGGCGTCATAATAGCGTGTTATGTTTGTTCAGTGCCGGAACGCCCGAGAAGCTGAAAACACATCTTGGATACTGAATGTGTGAAGATGCAGCCGAGTGTGAACTGTTGAAATGTTTCACGTATAGACTTCGTGAGTCACTCTGCGCGGTTGGTCGTAAAATATGATGTATCGGCTTGTTTGGTATAGCTTTTGTATTGGCCTTCAGGCAGGCATATCGGCCTTGTTAATAACAGAATAGAAATTAGAACTAGAATAAAAATTATTGATTGTTTATATAGGTGTATATATATATATATATATATATATATATATATATATATATATATATACCCTGTTAAAAATTGCAACTGTTATATGGAACAATCTGCCTGGTCAATATAAATGTGCGGAACAAATATCTACCTATAAAAGTCTATTATAACGGAGGCAGTTTTAAATGCATCGCCAGAAAAAAAAAGTGGGGTATACGAAAGTTTTAGCATGGTCCCGCCGCCCGCCGAAGAAACATTTTAAGAGAGAAGGTACATTAAAAAAGTATTTCACCGATATTTAATAAGCTGGACATATGCATTAATATGAGTGAAAAGCCTGTTTAAAATAAGGTCATTCCCTATACAAGAAGAAAGAATAGATCAATTTTTGATGATAATCACACAAAGTCCGAAATATTGAAAATTGCTTGCATGGAATTATAAAAAAAATGATTTAAGATCTTTGATATCTATGTCTTGTACGGGGACTGATGGCGTCACCTTTAATCCTCTTTTGATAACATACCTCTCAATAGGCCCATCATTTCCACTTAATAGTAATGTGCGAAATTTAGGTAAAAAAAAAAAACAACGAACAGATTTGTTTTATATTATGCACATGCAACGAATTTAGTTTTGGGTTGAGGTCTATTTAAATTCGGGTCATGAACTCTACTATGAGAGTGCCCTTGACCTTGAACATTTTAATATTTGGTGAAAACCAAACAAATTCTCACATATCTCAAGATAGGATGCATGAATTGGTCTAAAAATCTTGTGTAGTTTGTTTTGTTCGGGAGACTGATGGCGACCCCGTCTGTAATAGGATGCATTCATTACCTTTACTATAAGAGTTGCCTTGGACTTGAATATATTGATAGTTGGTGAAAAAAAAAAAATGTTTCACAAGTGTATTTTTCTGAAAACAGAGTGAAAGATGTCAAATGATAAGTTGTCTAAAGAGTTTAAAACCCTGTGATCTTTGAAGTAAAATCCGATATAAATGATTTTTCAGAACCGGATAACTTTTCAAGTATCCTATATTAATTCTTCAAATATGACATACATTGTTTGCACCAAAAACTCAGACATGTTGAAGACTGTTGGCCCTGACGGTGCCTGTCAAGGTTAAATCTGCAACCAACATAGGAATTTCCTTCACAATATATTAAGTACAGCATACCATATATATATATATATATATATATATATATATATGTATATATATATATACACACACCCTCATACACACACACATATATATATTCCTAAAGTGGTACTTAAGGAAACACCTTAGACCATATATAGGGAATTAAGGCAACAGCATACTTAGGGCAACAATTTTGCGTCCCCCTATTTTTTATTGAACTAACATGCAATAAGCAGCCATCGAGTGACTCTATCATTAATACAGAAACTAGATGTAATATCATTCTATGGATATATGATATTATTAGAAACCAAATGTTAAGTTTGTTAAGGCTTCGACCTTAGAAATTCTTACTTATGTATAATCTGCTCTATATATGATTTTGGAACTGCCTGCTTCCTTCAAACTTGCCACAAAAATATTTTCTTCAATATCTCGTACACTATAGTGAACTTGAACTTTGTTTTCTAGGTCATACCTGAAAAAAGTTTCTTTTTGCGCACCACAAAACTTTAAATAACTGTATATTAACCCAAAACAATTTTACATCTACTTGTTATGTAAAAAATGTACCTGTAATGATTGTTATATTTGGTCTGTATACTTTTGTATTATCCTTTATACTGTATTTTTATACATCATATTACTGATTGTCGTAGTCTATTGTACCAACACAATTTCATTTTTTGTTTCTTCATACATTGTATGAATAAACGCTCTAAGTATACTTATACTGTACAAGTTCCTGTATATGTCTGAATAAATTGAAATCAGCTCTGATTTGGTCGATCACACTGGACAATTTATGTTTTTACTTACCGAACCTACATAAAATCAAACGCTTCTTAGTGTAAACACGTACAACTGGTTTGAAGATTTCGTGATAGCTTTTTGTAGATCCTATGAAAACGATGTAGATCTTATTAAAAATATAATGTTTACAAACATATATTTTCATTTAACATGTATTCTTTTAAATCAATTTGCTCTCCTCTTAACTATATATGTGTTTTTTTTTGTATTTTTATTAATGACCAATGGAATCGTCTGTTAGATTAGCCTATGGTCAAAGTTGCAATGTTTGTAAAACAGACGGTAAATCCAATTTTGTGTTTTTATTTATAACTCCATCTCACCGGGAGAGCCTTGACCTTGTTGTCATTTTGAGCCGGACCATAATGCACAATAGTCGTGACAGACCATTTTGCTTAGTCATCGGAGAACACGTGTGTTCGTGACACCATTCAAAATAGTCAGCGTGTCTGTCGCCCGTTGAATGACTGTATATGAGGCAAATTTTATTTGCGAAGACATAAACACACGACGGGCTGCCTCAATTTAAATTGATATAAACTCGACTGTGTTGCCAGAGCCTACATACCTCAGCCGGGTTCAGACTTTCATGTATTATACACTTTATTACGCTTCAGTAACGCGATGATCCTTTGTCCGTCGTCGGTCCGTCTGTCTTTCTGTACGTTCTTTACACTACCACGTTTTGATATCGTTTGACCCTTGCATCACATTGTGAGAAGTTAGAATTAATCTTTCATTTTACAGTGATAGATCCAGGGTTTAGGAGAAGGAGGTGTCTAATTCAGGAAACTAATGACGGAACCTAAATAAGGATCCAATAAAGGGGATGTGTCAAGGCCGTAGAAACTGGTCTGAAACCTTTAAAAACATTGCGGAGGCTGTAATAAAGGAAGAAAAGGGTGTGTGTATGTGGGGGGGGGGGGGGATGTCCGGATCCCCTGGATCCGCTTATGATTATGTAAGATTAAAAATCAAGTGAGAAGTGGACCTACCAAGCAAAATGTATTTGCAGGCCACCATCCCATTTCATGTATTCTGTGACAGTGTCCACGTCAGAACAAGGTATAGGGTATAGGGCGTTTCTGCAGGTTGATATCAATACCCTGATTTTGAATAATTAAGTGACCAGGAAGAAATACCAGTGGGACAAATATTTCCTTCTCAGTTAAACGATTCCCCTTGATAAGTAAATGAAACATTTAAATCAGGTAATGTATGCTACTATTTACCAACTCGATGGTCGGGCTAAAGGCACACTCTGCTCGACAGAAAAAAAAATCGGCTTTAATTATAGGTCTAACCTGTGTACAATATAGACGGTAGAAATGTTCACCCCTTTTCAAAATGTACGCTTTCAGTTTTCATTGATACGTGTTATTAATGACTGTGCCGACTGCAATTTATCCATTTTGAATGGAAAAAATGAAACACATTACGATGGTACAGATCACTGCAAAAAATATTTTACTGTTCCTTGGCTGCTGTCGTAAACTCCAACAAACAGTCTTCAATATATTCAATTAATTTAACTAGAAAAGAATTCACAGAGCGCAGACCTATGCCAAAGCAGCTCATTTCCCAATATAGCAATGTCAGAAATAAAGCATTTTTTCTTCTTTAATTCCTGAATCCAGATGGTGATCCGGATCACCCACTAAATTTAATCATTTTTTCCTTGTATCTTTGCCGTGTTATCCTGAAAAATATTATCAAAATCAGTTCATATCTTTTTCGGTACTGTTGCTTGCAGACAAATAAACAAACCATCGCCGCAAAAAGCATAACCTCCTTTGTAGAGGTAAAAAAAAAGTAAAAAAAAAAAGGAAAATAACTAACAAACGAACCAACAAACGTCGACCAACACATACCACCAACGTCACCTCTCGGAGGTTTAATGACGCATTATTCACGACGGCCTCAATAATTTTTTATTCCATATCTTCGTCCCTTGCAATGTTCACTGAATCGGTCACGCATTTTTCCTAAAATAAATTCACTCTCCTTTCAAGCATATCAACGTGAACATGCTCCTGTCATACCGGTAGTATCCATAATTATTAAGGTGTCACCGTTAATGGAATTTCGTGCAATGTTCACTGGTTCGTGACAGAGGAAAGCGAATTATTCACTGAACCTGAAATGTGATCCCCATATGGGTCTACATAACGCATTTTTTTCGGGACTAGCAGCAACCTTTATAAGGTTACGCGGTTTAATTCTGTGCCATTATTCAAGCATCTTTGCTAACGTACACGTCTTTGAGAGCGGAAGTCTCCATCGTCAGCAGCATACCTATAGCGACAACTGACAAGTAAGCAACATTTTGTTAAATTCGCTTAAGCTTAAACATGCGTACATTTAGTAGGCCTCATCATCATTATATGAATTAATAATTGTGATTTGTTGTGATTATCTCATCGTGGTAGTTATTTATCTAACATGTGCTAACATCATACAATTTATTCTGATTCAAACCATTTAAATTGAAATGTTATTTTTTGTTCTCAACTTGAAAATTGATTTAACCAATGAATAAACTTATTTTATATTTCTTTTGTGGCATTTGGATGTTCGTGATAGGCAGGGTTGTCTGATCAAATGAAAAAATACCAGCGGGCCTCGCATTGGTCAAATCTGTTTTACACATGATATATTTAAACAAAATGAAACATTTAAAAATTGTTCTACCATGCGAACAATTTGTTTAATGAATACTATTTGACTGGTTTATTGTAATAAACGTGACCTGATGCTGGTTTTAATCGACAAAATCCCAACTCCGTTTTTTTTTTAACCGGCGGTACAAGAAATTTTGCTAATGCATGGACCAGACGATGAAATAGTAGTATACGTTCAGTATATAAATGGAAGAGAAGAGTGCGGGCACGACTTAAAAGATAGGCATTAATGTTTAGTCCGATCGCATCGAAGGCAAGAACATTTCTGTCGTGAAAAACCCTTCACATTCTAAACGTGTATGTACCAACTCCATTCTAAACGACATAAGGTGATTCTCTGGCTTACTGCCCAGGTAACATATGTCATAGCCTGCCCCGCCGGTAGGTGCCAGTTTGAATGCGGAGATCGTCCTCTTACATCTAAATAAACTAATACAGTTGGGCACTTATCAACATTTGATAAGGTTTATTATTTGGAAGATATATCATTATTTAATTATATATTATTAAGACTGCACTTCAAACAGTGCGGAACTGATACAATCAGTTGTAGATACAATCTGCAAGATGAGGTTCAATGACACACCTTTTTTGATTCGTTAATCTAAACGTATTCAACAACTCCCCCACCCCCACCCCCGCCACTCTGCCGATGGTTGAATAGATTATTACGGTTCAATCAAATATATTAATGTATCTCTTTTTTTCAGAACACAATGTTTGATCGCACCATGACATTACTACTTGTCTTCGGACTGGTAATGGCGTTTGTGGTACCAAGTGAGGGTATGCATACATTCATGTTCGTGTGTTTGTTTGTGTGTGTTCACCACATGATTCACGTATTTTGAACAATTTAAGAATCGATTATATTACATCAAGTAACAGTCAAAAATGTGTTGTCACCTGTGCAAGAATGAACACGATAATATGGACCGAAAAAGTGAACGGCAGAAAAAAAGAGGGGGGTTGCGCCCCTTTGTCCCCTCTAAATCCATGCATATGGTAATAATTAAGATGTATAAGAATATTTAATTTTCCTTTTCTAATCGGTGATTTATAGCACTGATCAACGAAAGATCCTTATTTGCTGTATTGTATAATACCCATTTATAATTTCTGTACTGATCTCCGAATCATACTTTTTTTATGGTAAAAAACACCTCATGAATGTCTTTTAAAATATGACAATTGTCTAATTGATATATATATATATATATATATATATATATATATATCCTCGTTGTGTCGAACTCGCTTATGTCGAATACCTCGCTTATGTCGAAGTTACAAACTCGATATTCCGGACAACTCCAGTTAAATTATTACCAAAACCCGCTTGTGTCGAACCTCGGATGTGTCGAAGTTTTCTGAGGGTCCCTTCGACTTCGACACAACGAGGTTTCAGTATATATATATATATATATATATATATATATATATATATATATATATATATATATAAGGAGAGATAGATCGAAATATAAATAGATAGATAGATTTTCGGCTACGTTTTCTTGTTCATTTATTTCAGGAAGTAGTTCGAGTGAATCAAATGGCGAATCTTCGGACTCCTCGGAGGACAGCGACTACTCGAACGATGGAGACACCTCAAGTGACAGCACCTCCAAAGCGAACCCAGGGGGTGAGCTTAACTTTAGAGAATTCATTTGTTTACATAGTCTAATTAAATCAAACCAAATCGTTACTTGAAAATATGTATAGTTCATTAAAAGCCCTTTCATAGAAGACTGAGAGCGTGTTACAAATTGACAAAACAAAACTGGATTTCTCTTGGGCCCTCACAGCGTAAATATTTTCAACAAAAGAAATTTGGTTATATATTTGGTCCATGGCGACTTTCTAGTTTTAGCTCATTGATTCGAACGGAACAATTACGTCATTGTGTTTATACGAATATTCGTAATATTCTCTTTTGGACGAAAGTGGTCATAATTCTCCGGTCAGCTATTATATTTTGTTTCAGATACATTGATTATACAACCAGCTAATGTTGAAACTAGCCAGTTAGTAATTTTTGTCATTATTATCAGTTTTAATGCCACCATATATAACAAGGCATTACAAAATCAGCGCAGATATGTGAAATTTCCCTTTAAATTACATTAGTTTTAACAAGACTTTTAAGCCATAGGGACAATAATAGTTGTTATGGTTGTTAGTTATGTTTAAAACAGAAGGGTCACCATGAACAGCAACTGCGTATCCATTAAATTGTGTTTATATCCTCCATTTCAGATGGTATTGAGGACTCGTAAGGAGTGAGTATTTCTGTTATTGGTATAATCAAGGGCCTAGCCAGGAATTACTGAGGGTGTGGTATTTGCAGGAATACCTAATAGGCAAAGGCACACATTTTTATATATATATATATATATATATATATATATATATATATGTATATATATATATATATATACATATATAACTATATACATTTGGGTGTATGAAATTGAATGTTGTATGAAACAATTGAGATTGAAATCCAAGAAAAAATTCAAATTCTGCCAAGAATCAGCCTAGAGTTTCACTATTCATGTACAGTGTTATTACTCAAGACACGAGAAACATTTGTCAGAACATTAATAAAAACTGGGAATGAGTGTAAATGAGTCAGTTACTAAAACTCCCTTATTTATCATTGGTCAGGGATTCAGAATTCATCATCTTCAGTTTCTCAATAATCTTATGACAGATTAAGAATATCACCGTATATATACATTTATACAGATATTTTAATGTTTTTAAAATCATGTTTCCTGTTTAATTTTCCTTGCAACTGGTAAGTTTAACCTAGATATTACACCTTAAATTAATTCGTTGCGGGGGGGGGGGGGGGGGAGGGGAGCCTCCTGCGACACCTCACAAGCTACGCCCCTTGTATAATGATACAGCAATGATAGTTATCATTGTAAGCTGAGATCCGCATTCGGTTTTTTTCGAATCTAACAGAATGTTTCCGATTCCCCTATCTTTTAAATAGACAATTTATTGTAATCTTCCTGTTTATATATATATATATATATATATATATATATATATATATATATATATATATATTTGTGTGTGGTGGGTAGAGTGGGCGTGTTTGTTTTCTTTCATAAATAACTAATTACTATAATGCAAAATCTAATGAAGTTAATAATATTCTTATTATATTTTCGTATTTTGTCTGCATTGTAGAAAGGATTGGACAACATGGATAAGAAAACATGGAAATCTGGCAAGTGGAGCCCATGTTGTGCTGATGCGTTACCTTCTATATTATTATATACCCAGTTAGAAAAATAAAACATCCTTTTTTTTAACTAATTAAACGAAAGCATGTAATCATTCAGAAATTTTGAACTTCTTACTTCTGAACCATTGTGAATTCACATGATACATTAAAAATATAATCCAAGCATCTCACTGCGTGTTTCTCTATTTGATGAAGAATGTTATCTGCATCACAGGTGTATGTGTTATCCCTGAATAATATAGTTAACTTTGTCTTATCCTTACCGGATACTAGATAGCTTCGGGCTTAAGTGAAACTCCCGTACACTAGAACGTTTTTATAGCGCGCATACCACCATACTTTAAAAACCATTGATCACCTACAATATATTTCTAATCTGTCATTGATGACCTCACTTATAATTGCCAATCACCTCAATTAATCTACAGCGTGTGTTACTAATTTAGGCAGAATAATTGGTATACCAAGTCCAATGCTGCATTCCTAAATCCGTACATGGTTCATATATAGATAGGATTATTCTAAACCGGTATACTTAAATCTCAGTATAGCACGCTTTGTATTTCGCTCTACGAAATCCTGAATCGGTTCATATAATGTAATGTGAGTTTGCTGTAAGCAATTATTTGATAATCCGATTTACTCTGCTGCATAAAGATTTTATTCCGCTGGACAGTTATTGTGAGACTGCGAACAATTTAGGTTTATCTTTTCTAGCTACAGTCCCAGTCGTAAGTAACATTCTCAGGCAATAATATAACTCATTATCGTTGGGTGAAGACATATAAGTACCCCGACATGTCCGGGGCGTAAAATGTGCATTCAATTACTATTAGTGCCGTATGTTAGACATTAAGTATACAGAAGATATTTCATTACGTACACCTTTGATATACTGTTTTACGCATGAAGTGATATGTGTCGTGATACTGCCAATGTGTATCGTACAGTTGAGACAATATACGGCCTCACGCAACATACACTAAATAACCTCGATCACCCTTTGACCTCTCATGACATTTCATGATACATACTTCTAGCACTATCCTGGCATGTTCTTTTATAAAGAAATGTCCACCTTTGATAGTAAGGTAATGCAAGGTTCTGTGTACCATTAAAAAATTTAGGAGACATAATGTTAATATATTTTATTAAATGTTAACATACCATTTAAATTTGACAAGAGAAAATCATCGTGTCTCTGGATAATGAACATTTTCTCCATAACTATATGCTCTACTCGTCCAATTACCCCTGCTCAAACGAAGAAAACTAGATACCCAGCCACTATAATCTGTGCATCTACCCATCAACATAAAAGTCCTGATATATATATATATATATATATATATATATATATATATATAAAACACATAATATATATATATATATATAATATATAACAAGAAATATACGTAGTTAACAATATAAATTTACATAAAGCACAATGCACTAACGATTAGTGTGGTGCTAAAGACTTAATCGGTTGTTATAAAATCTTAGAATCCCGACAGTAATTCGAACAGCAATTCCTTTAATTAAAAAACTTAGTTGATGAAGCATCATAAACATTAGTATATAATATTTCTTAGCATAGTAAGGACTACTTCTTGAAAAATAAGAAAATGTCGTCCTCGACAGTTATCTTACAAATCTTAAGTATTGTGGTACGCTATTTGTTCACCGCGTAGACCTATCTGGAGGACGACGTTATCTTTGAAATATACGCAACGGTGGTGATGTGGGGCGAGTTTGGTTTACATTTTCGGACTGATATGAGGACTCATTGCGAAATGTCTCATTTAAGCGAGGCATTTTGATCAGGATGAATACTACCACTGCTCCTTAGTTTATCATCATCAGGCATATCACCTGTATCAACTCGTGGTTCTATTGGAATGACCCTTAAAATGGGCACTAAAACCAGCTATACCTTCTCATCAGAAGCGTCTTTAGATTCACTTTCTAAGGGGGATACAGGTGAATCTACAGGTCATTTTAAACCAGAATCAGGAATGGGTAAATTACTAATTGGTAAAAGCACATTTCTGTGCAGAACCTTAGTTTGCTCATCATATTCCTGCTTCACCTTATATATTGTGATATCTCCGTTCGGTTTATCTACAACAATATAGCACAATATAGCTGTGTTGTTCCAACAAATCGTCAAGTTTGTGTTTTCCTATCTGACCAGCTTTCTAACTTAAACCCTGTCTCCAACCTGGATCGTAGCTCCTCTTACTTTGCTATCATAAAGGGATTTGTGGTGAAGTTTAGACTGTTGAGACCTGTCCTGAGCTAATGTGTACTCTACTGACAATTTGTCATGTAATTCGGTCACAAATTTATCTTAGATATCAACAGATGGATTCTGACGGTTTTCCATGGTACCAAAAACCATATCTGTTGGTAACCTTGGATGCCTACCGTACATTTAGTAAAATGGACTGAAGCTTGTGGCGTACATTTGTGTACAGTTGTACGCAAGCACCAGAGTTTGAATATAATTAGGCCATTCGGATTTTTGCTCAGCCTCTAGAGTACCTAGCAGGTTTATGACTGAATTTTATGGAACCGTTCAGTTTGACCATCGGATGGTATGTGGTTGTTCTGGATTTCTTAATTCTGGCTAGGTCACATAGGTTCTTTATTACCTTAGACTCAAAATGTCTCCCCTGATCACTATGAATTATTAACGGGAATCCCTAGGGATAAACAAACCTTTTCCATAGAAGTGTGGCAGTTAGCTTTGCTTTCTGTCCCTTACAGGATATAGCCTGTGCATACCTGGTAAAACAGTCTTAAATTTTAAGGAAGTCTTCGATTCCACCTTTTGCAGCATCAAATTTCAAGAAGTCGATGCATAACAATTCAAGAGGTTGGCTACAATTTATTAGAATCAAAATATTAGAATATATATATATATATTTATTTATTTATATATATATTTATATATATTATATATATATAATAATAATAAATGGAGAGCAGTAACAGTAAATGACCAGTGGTTTTCGTTTTAAGTTGAAACAATAGTAACGAGTAATATGCATTCTTACGAACGCCGGCCTCCGCCGTGTGGTTGGTCCTGAATGTGGGATACTCCGCAATCCGTGTTTTTATACATTCAGTGGTCCATATTCTCAGTTTCCGTGGTGTACATGTTCAATAAACAAGTGTTTGCATTCACTTATTCGGCCCAGATTCCAATGTTCAATCAAGCATATTTGATTACAGATTTCGATTCCTGGAATTCAGGAGCCGGATCATAAGCAAGACCCACACCAAAATCTAATCGATTCTTCATTTGCCAATTCCCCTGGGTGTCCTGAAAATGTCATGTAATTCCGTTCATGATTGCGTTGGTTATGTTGTGAACAAACACACACACACACCCTCACACACAGACGAACGGAAATGAACGCATACGGTTCCGGCGGCTGATAACAAAATTAGCTTTAAACTTCTGACAGTCTATATTCCTAGCTTGGGATAAAATGAATATCTACATCTTTATATTTAAAAGACCAAATCACACATTAACTATTAATTAATGTAAAAAAATAATAAATGTGATCAGATTTTCACAGGACGTTTTCATATGATAGTTTTTACATTTTTTTATTATTAATCAATACGCTATTTTAAGCAACCAGAAAGGGCCAGCCATTATTTAGCAAGCTAATATTAAACTTCATGACAATATCTGAAAACTTGTTTTCCCTCTTTCATGTCTCTATCTAATTAAAAACTAAAATTTTTAATTCTAATTCAGTAAAAATTTAAATTTTTATTTTTCAAAAAGAAAACACAAAGAAGAGGGGAAAAAACCCCACCTCTGTTGAGATATTGTCATGTAACTTAATATTAGTTCACTGAAATGTTGTTTACTTTAACAGGGTGCTTAAAATAATGTACTTTTTTTAATTTTATTTTGCTTTTTAATGTTGCAAAATCATGTTTAAATGAATTAAAAGTTAAAAAATATGTGTACAATAAACAAGAACACTATTCCAGGATTCAGATAATGTATTCTTCATGGGGTCTCTAATCGACTTATGGAATGATTCTAGATAAATGCTTTTTCCCCAGTTCTGCTACTTTAAACAAAATCATCTCAAGAGTGTATAATACGACCGTCTTATTTCCTGTGATCTCTGATCTCTTTAAATATGAGGAATATCTGCAAACAATTAAATTCAGGTAGGAAACTCCTTGTGTAAATATTCATCATGAAAATCCATAAAATTTTCGTTGAAAAGTCATCACGGCGCCACAAAAATGATGGTGTACTGGTTGGATAAAAAGTCATCACTGCGCCACAAAAATGATGGTATCCTGGTTGGATAAAAAGTCATCACGGCGCCACAAAAGAAAAGCGTCCTGGGTGGATAAAATGTCATCACGGCGCCACAAAAGGATGGTGTCCTGGGTGGATAAAATGTCACCACGGCGCCACAAAAGGATGGTGTCCCGGGTGGATAAAATTTCATCACGGCGCCAGAAAAGGATGATTTCCCGGGTGGATAAAACGTCATCAGGGCGCCACAAAAAATAATGATGTCCTGGGCAAAAAAATGTCATCACGGCGCCACAAATGAATAGTGTCCTGGGTGGATAAAATGTCATCACGGCGACAAAAGGATGGAGTCCTTGATGGATTTTGCTGAGAATCAGACTCGGCCAAGATAATATATTGGTTAATATTTCTATTGAGTTTCATGAAAATTCGTTTTTTTTTCTGGTGGGTCTGTTTACCTCCTTACTCATATAACATGCCAGTAATTTTCTAAGAATCGAAGTAGGGCGAAATAATCTATTTGTATATAGTTACAGTGCGTTTCGTGAAAATCCATAAAAGCCCTTGTAAATTATCACGGTGACTCTAATTGTTAACAGACGGACAGATTGAAGGACGAACGACCGACAGACTACTGTGCCAATGTCATAATGCGAATCAGTGGCGTCATTATATCTTCAAGGGTTAGGAGTGACTGGCAGTTTAATTCTAATTCTTAATATGTTTCATTTCCAATATATACATATTTTTCCCTGAATTTCGAAGGGATGATTACAGCAACCATCCCCCTTGCTAAAAAAATTGGGGGATATATACCCCCACCCCTAATACAACCCATCCCATATACATACACGTATAAAAAGCGCATATTTATAGTCCTATTTCTGGCTAATATAGTCCAAGATAATCTGATGAAAGTGTTGCCTGTACCAGATACCAGACATCTTGTTCAGAAAAAAAAAATCTATAGACAAACAGAAACAGATAAACAGCGGAATACCTATCACAAAAAAATGGTAACTTTTTTTTTTTCTTTTCACTAACTCGTGTTAGTGTAAAACAACATAGATACCCAGTACACGGGAGATAAATATACTGACAGACGGGCAAACGAATGAATCTATAAACAGACAGACCGGCAATTGCGGATGAAAGAATATCCCCCGTCCAAGTATGTTTAGAGGATGAGAAAAAGGTTCCTCGGTTGATATTACTATATGCATCGATGACGTCGTTAATGGAGTTATTTGTATGATCGATGGCTTGGTTGATATACTAATGCTAGACTATGCTATGATAACAGCTGTAATTGAAAATCAGTCAACTGGAAATTAATTTTACGGTTGTACAGTAGCATCTGTATTCTATTCTATTCAGTTATTTATTTACTTTATCGCACATAACATACGTGTGTAAATGTATATGTACGAAATAAATATTATTATATATTACTGCTGTCATCTAGCGATGAATGTTAAAACTATTTCACTGAAAATTTACATGACTAACCATATAATTCGGTCAGAATAATCCTCTTTAATAGTGTTCTTTGATATGACGGATTAAAATTGTAAACAGCTAAAAAGAAGAAATGCATTTTATCCCTATTCTTCTCAATTTGGCCTTATTTCTCCAAGCTGAGTGGATCTAGTGTAAAAGTGTACGCATTATAAAAAAAGTCCATACAAGGCTTAAGACATACATTGGTGCTTACTAAATTAGGAAAATAATTTACAGGCTGTATAATGAATCTATCAAATTATCAAACACAATTTGCAGCTAAACTAAATTTCCTAAACGTGCCTTTATGTTTAACCTTTATTTCATTTTCTTCATTTTAATTCTTCTTTTTTCTATGCCTCATCCGGGCTTATTATAAACAGGCAAACGGGGACCGTATTTACTCACACTCAGAACCATAAGAAGGTGTTAAACAACTTTATTGGGGTTGGAGTGTTCGAAAGGTTTTGCCTTAAAACGTTTGTATAAAGTAAACATGAATTGATAGTGTTAAAGACTATGCATTATATTGTTCCTGATTATGATCCTTAAAGCCACAATATTCATTTATAAACATGCAGGGCATCGGTCTTATTTGGAATGAAACCCAACTCAAGTGCAAAAACACAATTGAATGGGTAATCGGTCTATGCTAGTAATGGTAAGCATTATTATGTTAATAGTATGATAATCAGAATCCCATTTCCCTATCCATTCTTTATGATGATAGGGTATTGTTTTAGTTAATAACATTCTTACAATAAAGAAAGTAAATAAAACCTAAATTATCTTAAGTAAATCCCTGTAATCTGGCCTTTACTTTTTATAACTTACCTCTAAGACTCCCCGGCCAGGTTTCGTTTTCTCTAAAAAAAAAACACCTGTGACATTTCTGAGTGAAATCTTCTATCACAATTCTGGCATGTAGTTCTGGAGGAAGAAGCCTCGGCCCTGTCTCAACTGAAGTGAATGCCATGATCATGATTTACATACAGCAGTTAATAATTGGTTGTGTGCTGTCCGGCACAAAACAGACACTTCACATACGAATGATAAGTACAGTATTCTTAACGGGCAGTTGATGTGATAGCAGCGAAATGGTAAAAGTACAGATGTGTAGGATAAATAAACACATTGAAGTAAATGAGTGCAAGTATCAGTTTTCGTTGGTAACGTTATAGGGGTTTCAAAAGGAGACCTTTGTCTGATGAACTAACAGTTGACATTTTGATGCATACACGTATATTCAGTGTTAACAAGATCGTAACGCCAATGATTAAAGAGACATAATCTCCTATAAAACATGTTTAATTATCCCGAAACTTAGAGCCTCCTCTTTGATATAAATTGGTACCTATTAAAATATTTAAATAAAACCGTTGGCTTACTCATGTAAAGGAGTGTTAAAAAAGGACAGGGCGCGATTGGTGGCAACAACATGAAGATAGCTCGTTGGTTTTGGTGCATTGCACCGCCACAACTTCTGTCAATCAGGAGATGCACTGAACGACAAAAGATGTAACATATTGTTCACGTTAGTTTAAGCATTGCTTGATGGGGTCGCACAAGGATCCAGTACACGGGGTCACACTGTCCATGGCATTTCAACTGAAGCCCATGTACCTATCGTATACACTTGTTTGATAAGTTTTACAATGTTTTACAGCGGCATCTGTCTTTCTTTTTGAATGAAACCCAACTCAAGTGCAAAACAAAAAAGAATGGGCATTAGACTTATGCTAATAAAAATAAAAATAATGAATTATAATAAGTAAATAATACGATAATCATAATCCCAGTTCCCTTTCCATTCTTTATGAAGAAGGCATAATGTTTTAGTTAATAAAATTCTTACTATTAAGTAATTAAATAAATCCTAAATAATCTGGTTACAGCTTATTTTTCACCATGGTCCTAACTTATTTCTAACTGACCCCTAAAAGCTCCAAGCCTAGATTCGTTTTATCTACAAATACCCCTTTGACATTTCGGAGTAAAATATTCGCCGAAACCTTTAACAGGTATTTCTGGAGGAAAAGGGCTCGGCCCTATGTCAGCTGAAGTGAATGTCATTATTATGATATACATGCAGCTGCAGTAAATAATTGATGATGTGTTCTTCTGCACAAAACTGGCACTTCACATATTTATAACAAGTGAAGTATGCTAATAGGACAATTGAATTTATTCATAGCAGCGCAATGGTAAAAGTACAGGTGTTTAGGATAAATAAACGCAATTGAAGTTATATTTGCCGGTATCATTTTTGTTCGTAAAGAAATAGGAAGGGTACACATGTACGTGGTCGATGACGTTGGTGTAGAGCCTGATGACACATTAATAACTTTATGAAGTACATCTTTGCTATTTCCAAGTTCCTGTTCCGAGGTGCTGCTAAATTTACCATTGGCAGCTCAGCAATGCCTTATATGACTACATAACTACATTACTACACTACATATCTTGTCAAACATTTTGGTGGACGACTGTGAAAAATGGGGTATGCAAGTTAATACTGATCAAACAAAACCTATGGTATTCAGAATCGGAGGTACAGTAAAACAAAATAAATAATGTTATTTTTAAGGGCAAGAGGCTTTCAAATGTTGACAGTATGCAGTAAGATGTATAAAAAATAAATATGTCTGTAAAATTGCACTGGTCCTGGTGTTAAGCTTCCTGATGTATGACAAGCATACATTTGAAAAATGAAACTTGTCGTATCCAGTGCTTCGTAATGTTTGATGTACCCAGAGGTCAATGGGTGAAGGGTCATCTGGGTACAGGAAATTGGGTAGAGGTGTGCTAGCCTTTTAGTCTGAGGAGACTAGGTACAAACTTTTCTCACCACCCCCCCCCCCCCCCATAAAAAACAAAATAATGTTCTTGTCTGTAGAGTACGATACCTTGCTTTGTACAGAATGGATTTTAGCTCTGTGGGTTAAGAAATGTTCAAGTGTGCTTCGAGAAAAAGGGGTTGAGAGGAGCACGCATCGTAAGAGATTTTTCAGGCAAACGGTGGAATCTATATTATTTGAAATGAGTTATCGATCTGTTTGATACATTTTTTTTCAGTTAATCGGCAAGCTGGAAGTGGCAGGCCATAGACTGCAAGAACTGAGGCGAATCAGAAGTACACTGATGAGTAATCTTTCTCAAGAGGACAATCCGGGGTCACATGAGTCCCATAGGAAAACGGCTAATAACTTGGGGATAAATCAATCATCAGTACACAGGTTGATAAATAACTTGAATCTCGTATTGACAAAATAATACGGACCAGATCAACTCACTAGTATCAAACGCCTTATACCCATGTGACATTTGAAACTTGTATTACAACATGCAATACCAAGCACTGGATAAAACAAATTAAACTATGCAAATTTATTCTTATCATAAATCAGTAAATTGAACTTCTGCATCAATGAAATTTTGTTAATATCTTTCAATTTTGACCATCTTTCTACACACAAACAATTAACAACCTTTGTGCAGTATATTTAACATTATAAACATCTAACTTTCAGGACGTTTTTCCGAATTAAACCGATCTACTCAAATTGGTTGCTACTTTGGCGGCAGTGGTGCAATATTTAACGATACGGTACGCATTACGATACTGCGCTCAGGATAGGATACATGGTACAATACAGACAAGTTGTATAAAAGGTTAAATCACAAGCTCATATCTTAAAGTTTGACATGCCATTGTCTGCACGCTTCGTGGATATTGGATCTTCTATTGGTTTATGCATCGATTAGGTCTATCAGATACCGATTCTCTGTTTCCTGGGAAATCAGGTATCGCCTTAAAAACGCTGGTCCGTTCTTTTGGGTTGCACAACATTTTCAACGTAAAGATACAGGGTCGTATGAAAATAACGAAACGATATATGATTTTGTATCGTATTGGTGCACGGTGAATCTTTATAAGTTTATTTGTTTAAAATAGTTGTTTCCGGTATATGCTATAATATACATAATAAGCAAATCTCATCGCCCGGAATGAAATCGATAGGCGTCACAATAGCGTGTTAGGTTTGTCCAGTGCCGGAACGCCCGAGAAGCTGAAAACACATCTTGGATACTGAATGTGTGAAGATACAGCCGAGTGTAAACTGTTGAAATGTTTCACGTATAGACCTCGTGAGACACTCTGCACAGTTGGTCGTGAAATATGATGTATCGGCTTGTTTGGTATAGCTTTTGTATTGGCCTTCGGGCAGGCATATCGGCCTTGCTTCGCTCTGGGCAATACGAAGACACAACTGAACAGAAAAGTTAATAACAGAATAGAAATTAGAGCTAGAATAAAAATTATTGGTCGTTTATATAGGTGAATATATATATATATATATATATATATATATATATATATATATATCCTGTTAAAAATATTGCAGCTGTTCTGTGGATCAATCTGCCTGGTCAATATAAATGTGCGGAACAAATATCTACCTTTAAAAGTCTATTATAACGGAGCCAGTTTTAAATGCATCGCCAGAAAAAAAAGTAGGGGATACGATAGTTTTAGCACGGTCCCGCCGCCCGCCGAAGAAATATTTTGAGAGAGAGGTACATAAAAAAGTATTTCACCGATATTTAATAAACTGGACATATGGATTTTATATGAGTGAAAAGCCTGTTTAAAACAGGGTCATTACCTATACAAGAAGAAAGAATAGATCCATTTTTTTATGATAATCACACAAAAGCTTAAATATTTGAAGATAGCTTGCATGGAATCATAAAAAAAGTTGATTTAAGATTTTTGATATGTATGTTTTTACTGGGACTGATGGCGTCACCTTTTATCCTCTTTTGATAACGTGCCTCTCAATAGGCCCATCATTTCCACTATATGGTAATGTGCGAAATTTAGGTCAAAAACCAATGGACAGATTTGTTTTATGTTATGCACATGCAACGAATTGAGTTTTGGGATGAGGTCTATTTAAATTCGGGTCATGAACTCTGCTATGAGAGTGCCCTTGACCTTGAACATTTTAATATTTGATAAAAAGTACACAAATTCTTACATAACTCAAGATAGGATGCATGGATTGGTCTAAAAATCTTGTGTAGTTTTTTTTTTTCGGGAGACTGATGGCGACCCCTATTATCATTTTTTTGTTAGACATCTGTATTGGATGCATTCATTACCTTTACTATAAGAGTTGCCTTGGACTTGAATATATTCATATTTGGTGAAAAACAAAAAAAAAAAAAAGGTTTCTCAAGTGTATTTTTCCTATATTGTTATTTCCTATATTGTTTCTTCAAATGTGACATACAATGTTTGCACCCAAAACTTTTTTAAGTATAGCATACCATATATATATATATATATATATATATATATATATATATATATATATATATATATATATATGATTTGGAAACAGCATCTGCATTCTTACAAACTTGCCACAAAAATATTTTTCCATATCGCGTATACTAGTGAACTTGACCTTTGTTTTCAAGGTCATACCTGAAAAAAATCTGTTTGCGGACCACATAACTTCAAATAACTATATATTAACCCCCCCAAAAAAATTACTTCTACTTGTTATGTAAAAATGTACCTATAATGATTGTTATATTTGTTCTTTATACTTTTGTAATATCCTTTATACTGTATTGTTTATACATCATATTACTGATTGTAGTAGTCTATTGTATGGATAAAATTTCATTTTTTTTGTTTCTTCGTACCTTGTATGAATAAATGCTCTTAGTATACTTATACTGTACAAATTCCTGTATATGTTTTAAAATTTTGAAATCAGTTCTGATTTGGTCGACTTGGACCTACCTATATATCAAACGCTTCTTAGTGTAAACACACCTGATTTGAAGATTTCGTGATTGCTTTTTGTAGATCCTATGAAAACGATGAAGATCTTATTAAAAATGTAATGGGTACATCCATATATTTTCATATAATATGTATTTTCTTTTAAATGAATTTGCTTTCCTCTTAACTGGATATGTGTTTTTTTTTTGTATTTTTATTAATGACCAATCGTCTGTTAGATTAGCCTATGGTCAAAGTTGCAATGTTTGTAAAACAGACGGTAAATCAAATTTTGTGTTTGTATTTGTGATTCCATCTCACCGGGAGAGCCTTGGCCTTGTTGTTATTTTGAGCTGCACCTAATCCACGATAGTCGTGACAGACCATTTTGCTTAGTCATCGGAGAAAACGTGTGTTCATGACACTATTCAACTTAGTCAGCGTGTTTGTCGTCCGTGGAATGACTGTTTATGAGGCAAATTTTATTTGCGAAGACATAAACAAACGACTGGCAGCTTCAATTTAAATTGATATAAACTGTACGGTGTTGCCATAGCCTACAAACCTCAGCCGGGTTCAGACTTTCATGTATTATACACGTTATTACGCTTCAGTAACGCGATGATCCTTTGTCCGTCGTCTGTCCGTCCGTCTTTCTGTACGCCCTTTACACTACCACGTTTTGAAACCGTTTGATCCCTGCATCCCGTTGTGAGAAATTAGGATTAATCTTTTATTATACCGTGGTGGATCCAAGATTTAGGAAAAGGATGGGTCTAATTCAGGAAAACTAATGACGGAACCTAAAAACGATCGCTAGGTCAGAAAAAGGGGAGGGTCAAAGCCGTAAAAACTGGTCTGAACACTTTATAAACATTGCTGCGGCTGTAATAAAAAAAAGGGGGGGGGGGTTCCGGAACTCCTGGATTTGTCTCTTATTATATGAAAGAAAAAAATAAAGTGAGACGTGGATCTGCCATGCAAAATGTAATTGCAGACCACCATCCAATTTAATGACAGTTCCACGTCAGAACAAAGTATAGGGTATAGGACGTTTATGCAGGTTAATATCAATACCCTGTTTTGGAAAAATTAAGTAACCAGGAAGATATAACAGTGGACAAATATATTTTCAACTTAGTAAAAGGATTCTTCTTGAAAAGTAAATGAAACATTTGTAACAGGCAATGTCTGCTACGGTTCACCAACTCAATGATAAGCCTAAATACCCACTCTGCTAGCCGGAAAAACTAATTTGCTATAACTAGGTCTTACCTGTGTATAAAGCAGACGGTAGAAATGTTCACCCATTTTTAAAAATTTACGCTTTAATTATTCATTGATGCGTGTTATTATTGATGATGCCGATTACCATTGATCAATTTTTAAAGGAAAAATGAAACACATTACCATAGTACAAATCAATTCAAAACATTTTTTGACGGCACTTTGGCTGTTATCGTTCTTCTACTAATGGTCTTCAATATATTTCAATAACAATTTTACTAGAAAAGAACTCACAAAGCGCAGACCTATGGCCAAGCAGCCCATTGCCCCATAATGCATTGCCATTCTTTAATTTCTGGATCCAGATGGTGATCCAGATCACCCTTGAAATTTGATTGAATTTTATTTCTGGTATCATTGCCGAGCTATTCTGTAAATATCATCAAAATTCGTCATTGACTTTTTCGATACTGTTGCTAACAGACAAACAAATAGACAAACAAACCAACAGTCGAACCAACAAACGTCGACAAACACATAGTACCAACGTCACCTCTCGAAGGTGTAATGGCTCATTATTCACGATGGTATGTATTATTTTTAATACTATATCATCGTCCCTGGCAATGTTCACTGAATTTTGGTCACGCATTTTCCTAAAATAACACTCACTCTCTGTTCAAGCATATCACCGTGAACATGCCTCTGACAATCCGCTAGCAGCCCTTATAATTAATGTCCTCGTTAATTGTATTTCGTGCAGTGTTCACTGGTTCGTGACAGAGGAGAGCGAATGATTCACAATCTAAATTGTGGTCCGCATAAAGGTCTATATGACGCTTTTTTTTGGGACCAGAAGATACCTTTATAAGGTAACGAGGTATAATTCTAT
This sequence comes from Sipunculus nudus, assembly GCA_026874595.1. NCBI lineage: Eukaryota > Metazoa > Annelida > Sipuncula > Golfingiida > Sipunculidae > Sipunculus > Sipunculus nudus. The sequence continues at coordinate 17,621,673 of CM049317.1, forward strand.
TCCATTATGCGGGCATTTTTGCTAACGTCCACGTCTTTGAGAGCGGAGGTACCTTTCGTCAGCAGCATACCTATTCGTACTATTGACAAGTAAGCAATATTTTGATAAATTCACTGTGTTGTGATTATCTGATAGTGGTAATTTCATTTATCTAATATGTGCCAACATAAAAAAAATATTTTGATTCAAATAATTTAAATTGAAAGGTTAACTCTTGCTCTCAATTGATAAATGAAATGATACCAAGATATACATATATGCCACAAATTTGTGTAATGAATACTATTTTGACTGGTAAATGTAAAAAACGTGACCTCGTCCCGGTCTTAATCGAGAGAATCCCACCTCTATCTGCGTCAAATTGTATTTTTTTTCCTTATTTTGAGCCGGTGGTACCGGAAATTTTGCTAATACATGGACCAGACGATTAAATAGTAGTATACGTTCAGAATAGAAATGAAAGAGAAGAGTGCCGGCATGACTCAATAGACAGGCAGGAAATTTTTTGTCCGATCTCATGGAATAGAAGAACATTTGTATCGTGGAATACCCTCACATTCTAAACGTGTATGTACCAACTCAATTTTAAACGACATAAGATGATTCTCTGGCTTACTGACCAGAAGACATATGTCATATCCTGTTTAACCGGTTGGTACCAGTTGGAATGCGAAGATTGTTCCCTTACATCTTAATACACAAACACAGATGGGCACTTATCAGAATTTGATAAGGTTTCTTTTTTTTGGATTATCTAGTTTTGTTTAATTATATATAATTGAGCCTGCGCTTCAAGCATTGTGGAACTGATTGTACATACAATCTAGCAAGATGAGGTTTAAATGACACACCTAATAAAGAAGCCATCAACATAAATTCCCATTGACGATACCAATCATGTTGACGTGATCTGTTACCTATTAAAAATTGATGCTTTTGCAAGTGGCATGCCTCGACCAATCCGGTTCACACGATTCTATGGCGCGGAAGAATTCCTATGCCTTTCGAGCATACTGAATTCCAATTTTTGCGCATGCTGAAATATATGAGGCTTAGATGTTATTATTTATAGATAGCCTAGTTTATATAAAAAACAATTGAAAAAGGGAACTATAAATCATATGAGGGGTAGAACTGTTAAATTTTCCATTTTTGAATTTTCGTTTATCTAAACTTATTCAACATCTCCAATCCCCGCCACATTTACTATTACGGTGCAATAAATATATAAATATATCTCTTTTTTTCAGACCACCATGTTTGTTCGCACTTTGAGTTTACTGCTTGTCTTCGGACTGGTAATGGCGTTTGTGGTACCGAGTGAATCTCGGGGTATGAGTACATTCATGTTCACGTGTTTGTTTGTGATTGTTTGTGTGTTCACAACATGATTCAATTCAATAGTTAATCTTGAACAATTAAAGAATCGATAATATTTTGGTATGCATCCGGATCCTACAACGTCATCAAGTAATAATCACAAATGTGGAGTCACTTGTGCAAGAATGAACACGATTATATGGACCGAATAAGTCAATGGCAGAAAAAAATAAGAGGGGCGCGCCCCTGTGTCTCCCCTTAATCCATGCATATGGTTATAATCAAGATATTTAAAAAAATGAGATATTCTTCAATTTATAATGGGTGATTTATAGCATTGATCAATGAAAGATCCTTTTTTGCTGATTAGTATACTCCCATTTCACAATTTATGAAATGATCTCCAAATCATATCTATTTTAATGTTGAAAATTAATGTCTTATATATGACAATTGTGAATGGAATAGATTGTCGGCTACGGTTTCTTGTTCATTTATTTCAGGAAGTAGTTCCAGTAATTCAGAGAGCGACTCCAGGGATTCCTCGGACGACAGTGACTCCTCGAACGATGGAGACACCTCGAGATTTAGCACCACCGAAGCGAACCAAAGGGGTGAGCTTATCTTTAGAGATCAGCTTTGTTTAAATAATCGAATAAAATTAAATAGTAAACGTTCGTCACCTCCTTACTTGTAAAATATGCAAAGTTCATTGAAAAGCCTTTCAAAGGATACTTCGTGCTACAAATTTACAAAACAAAACTTGTGCAATGACTGAATTTCTCTTGTGCCCTCACAAGAGATTATATACTCAACAGAAAAATTTGTTATGTGTGTGGTCCTTGACCACCTTCTCATTTTAGCCTTTTCACTTATACAAAAAAAAATTCACAGAGATTATTGATTTATTGGAACTAAAATATTACGTGATTGGTCGTTATGTGGAGGGTTGTGTTTATAAAAAATATTTGTATTATTGCCTTTTGGGCGAAAAATGCTCAATATTTCTCGTGCTAGCTATTTTATTTTGTTTTCAGATACATTGATTATAAAAGCTAGCCATAATGAACTATGGTCATAATGAATAAATTTAGTTCCAGTTAATATTACATGAAGGCCTTACAAAATCGGCGCAGACATGTAAAATGTCTATTTAAATTACATTAATCTTAACAAAACTTTTAAGCCATAGGCACAGTAATAACTATTACGTTGTTATTTATGTTTAAAACAAAAGGGTCACCATGGATGTTTTTATTTCCTCCATTTCAGTTCGTGGGTGGCTTCCGTCAAGGAGTGAGTATTTTTTGTTATTGGTATAATCGAGGGGTCAAGCTAAGAATTACTGAGGTTGATGTTTGTTGCATATATATATGTACATATATATATATATATATATATATATATATATATATATATATATATACGTGAATGAAATTGAATGTTTGTATGAAACAGTTGAGATTGAAATCCAAGAAAAAATCTGCCAAGAATCAGCCGTGAATTTCATTATTCTTGTACAGTGTTAATACTCAAAATACGAGAAACATTTGTCAGAGCTTTACTAAAAACTGGGAATCGGTAGAAGAGTCAGATACTACAATCATCTAATTTATCATTGGTCACGGATGCATAATTCTCATCTCCAGTTTCTCAATTATCTTATGACAGATTCAGAATGTCACCGTGTATGTACATTTGTTGCAGACATTTGTATGCTTCTTTTTTAAATCATGTCATGCTATAATTATCCGAGCGCTTGAAGGTTACACCACAATATTACAGTTTAAATGTGGGGGCTGGGGGGGGGGGACAGGAGCCCCCACCCTAACTAGGCCCCAGGTATAATGATACAGCAATGATAGTTATCACTGTAAGCTGAGATCTTATATATATATATATATATATATATATATATATATATAAATATATATGCATTTTAGTTTTAAGAATTTATTCTTTCTTTCCTATAATGCAAAATCTAACGATCTAAATAATATTCTAATTATATTTTCGTATTATGTCTGCATTGTAGAATGAAATGGGACATCATGGACAAGGACACATGGATATCTTGCAAGCGGCGCCCAGGTTGTGCTGATGTCTTACCTTCAAATTAATTATAAATCCTGTTAGAAAAATAAATCACCTTTTTTTAATTTAAACGAATTTAACGAAAGAATGTTATCATTCAGAAATTATGAACGTGTTACTTCTGAACCTTTGTGAATTCACATGATACATTAAAAATATGATCCTGGCATCTAACTGCGTGTTTCTCTATTTTATGAAGAATGTTATCTGGATCACAGGTGTATGTGTAATGCCTGAAAAACTGTTGTAACTTACTATAGCCTAGATCCCACTTACCAAGTTCATGGAGATCGGGAACCCCGCCGGTGGAGGACGTGATGAACAGAGAGGCAGGTCCAAAGGGGAGGTGGGGTGGGGGGGGGGGGGGGTGAGGGGTGATGGAGAGGTTCAGGCGGTACAGGCCCTGTGGGAGGGGGAGGAGGTTAGTCAGTACGTCCCCTTGGGGTCGGGGGGGGGGGGGGGGGGCAAGGGGGCCGGGACGGAGATGCATTTCCTATAGGGCCCAATAAATGCTTCAATATGTAGCAGTCTCTTTATTTTTTTTATTTTCATAACATTTTTTTTTATTTTAATCGGAAGAGCTAGAGCGGGTCCCAGCCGGATAGGTGTGACGTACATGGCAACAATTAATGATTAAAAATGCGGAAGTTTCGTCGGTGTATAAACGTAATGCCCTTAACACAAAGCCGCGACCTTTGTGAAACCTTTTAATAAACAAAAAAAATTGGCCAGGACGCACAATGGGCGCCTAAACTCAGAAATTCATGTTTCTGTGTAACTGCTCCAGCGATACTTGCTCCTCCCTTGGCCTATACCATAAGCAAATTTAAACCACTTGCATTCCTGCCTCCCCTCTGCTTCCCCTATGAAAACAACGCGATCACTGTGCCTCTATTCTGCTATCACGGCAATATCTGTGCCTCCCTTGTGCCTAATTTGAGCCATCTTTGAGGAACCTACCCTCTTGGCGACGTTTGTGCGGATTTTTGAACATGTAGCGTCCATTGAGAAGTCTGAAAGACCTTTGAAAGCCCATAAACACATAATGCCTTCTTTGAGCCTCCAACGATGACCTGGTATTTGTTTGGGTCGCACACGGGAAGCACAAATATCTCCATCCTGCGTAAAAGGCCCCTTTATATGTAAAACTTTTCATGAGGAGTGACCCAAAGGTCTTATTAGGCCCATGACAATCATGAGTTTCCGATATAGTGGGCAAAGATAAACTCCTTGAAATGGGAGAAATCCTTTTTGGCGTTTCTGTTTATTTACATAATACTTCTTTAATATTCAGGGGGGCACAACAGGCCCCGGATCGGCTATTAAGTACCCTAGTGCCTAGCCTATTGCTTGAAAAAAAATGAATTTCAATTTTCTCTGTTGTTTGCTTATATAGTTTGAATCGAAAGTGACAAGAACTTCATATTGGGGCTCAGGCCTAGGAATTTCCAAGGACACAAGAATTATGCTTGAAGTCCTGTTTGTCTTATACTGTATTAACTACTTTATATCAATTTTAATTCGGTCGGTTAAATGGACCTGGGCTGGATAGGAATTAAAATAATTAAAATGGGGAAATTCTTTACTAAAAGTTTGGGTAATTTAAAATGGCAGGGAAAAACTTTCGGATTGAAAATTTATTGAAAGAGTACCAGGGGTGTCATTTCTTTTTAAAATGGGGACACTAACCCCCCCCCCCCCCTTTCAAACCTCACGCGGCTCAGTACTGTCGGTTGAGCGGTCTAAGTGTAGTAAGTGTAGGAGGGCGGTGTCCCCTTGCAATGTGGATCTGTTTATACGATTTTCCTTCATACTCTAAGCAATTATAAGCAGATTTGGAAAATAATAATCAAGAATTTTCAGAAATTCGACAATAAATTCAAAAACGAGAAGAAACTTTTCCCCCTTGTTTATCTAATGGATCCGAAAGTAATTGTTTCCCGATAACAAAGAGCTTTCATCCCACGTTCGTGCTTGTGTTTTTGTGCTTGTTCACAAGAAAACGCACTCGATTTAAACCTTTAAAATCGATTGCGAATTATTTAATTTTTGCGAGAAATGGCTGGATTCCACAAACAACTGATTCATGTAAGATCATCAGTGATTTTAGTAATAATTTTCTTGTAATTCCTTAAAAAGTGCAGTTCATTGAAATTTTAGGAACATTTTGTTAATAGCCGGGATCTTTAGTTTGAACCAAGGTCCTCTTTTTCTGGCAAAACTACATTTTTAAATGAGGGTCCATATTTTTAAAAAGACAAAACTGTTGCTGATATCGAATATGTTATAATCTGACGCACCTGTGCTTGCTTTTGGACGCGGCACTTATCTATCAGATAAGTTTAACGGCTTATTATATTAGTGCGATATTGTTTATTTTGTTAAGTATCAAGACATCAGCGTGATAGACCTTTAACTTTAGAAATAATGGTATACCAAGTCCGTTGCTGTATTCCTAACTCGAATCTGGATCGAATCCCTACTTACTTCATATTTAAATCCGATAATACTAATCCAGTTTACTTAAATCTTGAAATAGTACGCTATGTATATTGCTTAACGAAAGCTTAAATCATTTTTAAAAATATAACATGAGTTTGCTGTTATCAATAAGTTGGTTTGTTAAGTTGTTTACTCAGCTGCAAAAAGAATTATATTTCACAGGAAGGATTAGATTAAACGGTAGCAAATGTGCCCTCACGCACACTATAGGAACGGATTTGCCTGTACACACTGAGATACTGTTTCCTGTAAAGCGTACTAACGGGCGTCAATGCAGGGCGGATGGAGTAAAATATCTACCACTGCTTAGCAAAGGTTGCATGGTGAATGAAATCCCCAATCCCCCCCCCCCCCATCCCGATATTCAGAGATTATTACTAGTATTTATACTATAAGGATTAAACATATCAATTATTAGAATGATAAACTCTGGTCCATATTTAAGTTCGATTAATCTGGTTCAGAATTTACATGTACGGGCAACATAATACCTTATTTTTTAACCTTTGTACTTAATTGTAAGATATTTGAAATGTATCATACAGATAATAAAAGGTATATATATATATATATATATATATATATATATATATATATATATATATATATATATTGTTGCAAAACCATGGGGTTTTAAATTACTCAACTAATACTAGGAGCTGTGATACATATATTTCAGGACTTAAACACACTTACTGGATCAACTGTAAGGAGCCCCGACAAGACCACTCAGTGTTCCTTACGAGTGATGGCCGTACTGGACCTTACGAAACAAAGTAGTCGAACACAAGTCAGTGTGTTTAAGTCCTGAAATATATGTATATATATATATATATATATATATATATATATATATATATATATAGCGACTTTACCCAGGACCATGTTTTATGATCTTCTGATTATATTTTTCTCAAGGATGGTTGAAAAAAGAGGGACGGGCGTAAGCTGAACAAATGTTTGCAAAAAACACATAAATTGTTCCAGACTGCAAGGTCAAGATCTCGTCGGTAAAACCTCACTGTATGTATTATCAATTATTGATTATATTTATACATTGAAATAAAATGTCGAGGAAAATTAAAAAAAATTACAACTTTGTGTATGCTCTGTGAACGGTTTAGTCTCTTCTCTGCTTTTAGTAACACATAAGGAACCCAAGGTACACGATCACACAAACTTTTTTTTTAGTCCGTTGATGTCAACCGAGACAGTTTGTGACAGTTTTTGTCATATTCCAAACAATCTGGGTTTATCTTTTCTAGCCGGCAGTCCCAGTCGTAAATAACATGCTGAGGCAATAATATACCTAATTATCTTTGGGCGAGGACATATAACACCCCGCTGGCTTGACATGCCCGGGGCGTGAAATGTGCATATAATTACTATTAGTGCCATATATTAGACATAAAGTTTGCAGAAGAGATTTGATTACGCATTCCTTTGACTGATACTATGTTACGCATAAAATGCTATGCGTCCTCAAGTAGTGATACTGCCAATGTGTATAAAACATTTGAGACAATAAAAGGCCTCTCGCCACATGCACTATTTAACCTCGATCACCCTTTAGCCACTAATGAAATTTCATCATATATACTTTTAGCACAATCCTCGCATGTTCTTTTTATATGTTTACTCTCAATCTTTATAATTAGTTGTAAGCAAGAAAGATCAGTTTACTCCTGTTTAAAATCAGAAAATACAAATGTCATCATTATAATCATATTTAATTATCATGATAACGATTACATTGGAAGAGTAATTGATTATGATTACAATTACTTTGCTTTAAAAAATGTAATCGATTACGATTACTGATTACGATTAACCCATGTCTGATAATATTGTGACATAATCATGCATTAAATAATCTCATCGCCTTCGGTACAAATGTGTTTGTTTTAAATTTAAGAGACTGCAGCCTGCGGCCTGATTTTAGCAGGACAATATAACTACTGAACAAGCTTTTATCATCAACCATTTTTATCATATACTTTACTTTATGTTCATAAATAGTATTTATGTCCTCGAAACTAAAATCTATAACTTTTCCGTTCATTTTTTTCACAGTTTATTGTTGAAAGCTGCCTTTTACAAATTAGATCCAATCTGGTTCCGACAGCTAGAACCTAGGACCGTAGGATACTGCATTTGGTACAATGTACAATAAAAGTTTAAATTCTGTTTTCCATTTCTACTTCGAAGACAAAATCAGGTTGCCTGTATTGCTATATTTAAATTTACTGATACATATTTTTGCTATGAGAATAATGTGATTGGCTTTTGATGTGGTCTCACTATCATTTTCACATTTGTATCCGAATGTTACGTCAGCTTCCGATAATGTTACACTTGCCAGCTATTACCGAAATTTACTTCTACTTCCAACCAAAAATGTTTCAGTTTTCCACATGAATAGAAAAAGTGTTTAATGTAGACTGTTTCTTCCCAAAAAATTACATTAAATAGATCCTTTATACCCATTTTAAGCAGCAACACATTGGTGGGAAATATATTATGAAGTATTTTCCAGTGGAGTAGTTGTAACCTGACCTCTTTACAACATTTTTTGCTGTTCGCTGATGTTAGGCGTCTACCTCGATATTTATTTAGCCAGAATTTTTCAGAGTAGGGAATTACGATGTTATCATGTTTTATTAAATTACGAATAGATTTAACATTAAGCGCTGTGGTTGGCACGCCTCGAAACTGAATATCTTGTGGCTCGAAAACTGGGGAACCATTCTTGCGTAAAAAAATGTTTAATTGCCGACTGTACTACATTATACACCAGCATTCTTGCTGGACTATTGCCTAGTTTTCTGACCACGTCTTCAAAACGCATGATAAGACCATTTTGTACTATATCAGAGAAGTAGATAAGCTCTCCCTGTACCCAGTCGTTAAAAAAAGAATGTTGTCTCTATATGAAAAGGCGGTATTGTTCCATAGCACCTGTGAAGCTTGGTCTGCAGTCCCTCGTTTTTGCATTAATAGCCACGTTTTTAATACTTTACGGTAAAATTCGTTTTTAATTACATGTAAATTCTAAAAAAATTTCGGTAAGGTGTTTGCCTGTAAAGCGCTTCTATTTCTACCCTGTTTATTGAAGTAATACTCCAGAAATATTTTTCCAGGTTTCCTCAGATTGATCAGTAAACAATTTACCCATTTTATTGATAGCGCTTGCTGCATAACTTTAAAATCAATGACTTTTAGGCCTCCATAATCATAATCAAGAGTCATCGTGTTTCTTTTCACTTTTTCGAAAGCTCTTTTATTGTTGTAATTTTTTTTCCATATGAACCGGAAAATAATGCGGTTAAGTTCAGTGGCGACGTTTTCAGACATTGATAATGACTGCATTAAATATATAAACTGCGACATAATAAATGTTTTAACGATGACTATTATGCCCATGATAAAGAAATTGCGTCTCTCCCATTTTTAATCTCCGTTATTGCTTTCTCCATTTTGTTTGTCCAATTTGATAGGATGTTAGATGCTGGTGTGCAGTAACTAAACCTGACTCCAAGTATTTTTATTTAGTTGTCTGGGTGACGTAGCCACTTCAGACCGGCAACTGTGTCTTGACATTTTTATTTCTACCAAGCAATAAAGCTTCAGTTTTGGATGTTTTTTTTTTGTAATCCTGCAATTCTTTCAAACTCATTGAGTACAATTAAAGACTCTGTAATGCCCTTCTTGTCTTGCAGGAAAAGGGTGGTGTCGTCGGCGTGTTGTAGGATTTTGATATTGTTCCTCGCATATAGGCTTTGTGGGAGGTCGATTTCTCTTATGGTTTTATTTTGCCGTATTTTACAAGATAACAATTCCACTGCAAGTATAAAGGTTAGTGGAGAGAGGGGATATCCTTGTCGTACTCCTCTTTCTTATGTGAAACTTTTTGAGATCCAGCCATTATGTTGTATAAAATTGTTAGCATCCTCATTTAAAATTCTTAGCCCTTTTACAAAGTTAGTTCCGAAACCAAATTGCTGAAATGACTTGTTCATGAATTGTTTTGAGAGAGTATCAAATGGTTTTCTAAAATCTACCGCAATAAGAGCCCCGAGTTTATCATCATCATTCATGTATAAGTTAATATCGTCAATCATTCTGATGGCTGATGCAATACTTCGGCCCTTCATAAACCCACCTGGTATGAGTTTATTATGGTGTTAATGCTTTCAAGCCTGAGAGCTATTGATTTCCCTTATAAATTTTAATCGGTATTTTTCGGTGTTATAATGCGCCAGTTAGTAAGCTCGTCTTCCGGTAGGTCCTTAGCTTTATCTATTAGAGTAATAATACCGCGTTTTATTTTGATCCAGAAGAATTTATAAAATTCTGTAGTCAGACCGTCGGGTCCTGGACTACTGTTATTTTTTTTATTTTATGAAGATTTCTGCTCAGTTCATCTGTGGTTATTTTGCCCTCACATTGCGCACGATCAGTGAAATCCAATTTAGGCGTATCTATATTTATAACAACATTTTCAAATGTGTTAGTTTGTTAGCCTCCCTTTTCTTATATATAGTACTAAAATAATTGCTCTGTTCCTCTATTAAGTCAGTTTGGTCGGATATAATACGGCCATCTGTGATCTTGAGACTTCGAATAAGTTTTCCATACGCAAGATATTTTTCTAATCTGAGAAAATATTTAGTATTTTTCTCACTTTCTCAAACGCAGCTTTGGATCGGATTTGAGCACTGCGGGCTTCATAGGAAGCCATTAAGTCCAATTCTTTACGAAATTTGTGTGCTGTCGAATTAGGTCGGGATTGCTTGGATAATTTGCCAAAAGACGCCCAGTATCGTGTAATTTATTCACAAGGTTTGATTTTCTTTTGTCTTTTTCTCTGGCTTTGTGTGTACCCAGCTTTACCGATATTGATTTAATTTCTGTTTTACACAGATCCCATGACAATTGTGGATTATCCCGAAAACCTTTAAATCCTTCCCGGTATTCATCTAATAATTGGTTAATCATGTTAACATACTCTTTGCCGTATAGGAATGACTTATTGAATTTGCAATACGACGGGCCTCGATGACTGCTTTATGATCCGAAAAGAGGTATCTAATAATTTCCATGTATTTAGTACAATAAGCTCATCATCCTTCAGAACATAATCCAATCTGCGAGCTACAAAAGGGTTGTTTCTAGACCATGAAAATTCCTTAGTGTGTTTATGTTTTTTGCGCCACATATCTTTTAAAGAAATATCAGTTATGAATTCATTGGAAGTAGTTACTTCTCGTTTAGCATGAAGATTACCAGAAATAATATCTAGATCGTTACTTAACACAGTGTTGAAGTCCCCTACCACAATGACATGATCATATTCCCCTTTTGAGGTTGTATTATTGATAACGGATTTAACCCTGTCGAAAAATTGAATTTTAGCTCTGGCATTGCATGGGGCATAAATATTAACGAGACAGTAAGTATTTTTTTTGTAAGTAAAACTTATCCCTAGTAAACGTTCCTGTTCGTACTTTCTACATGCATAAGTCTACCATTGAGTTCTCTTTCAGCATATTTAAGTAAATGCTTGTTTAGGATAGTTTCCTGTGAAAGTGCGACATGCACATTCTCCATTTTCAGTTTTCAGAAGATTCCTTGTCATTTCATTCATGTTCTTATATATAGAACAGTCCACCTTTAATAGTAATGCAAGAATCTATGAGCCATAAAAAGCAGGAGATAAAATGTTAATGTATTTTATTATATGTTAATATACCTGGGATAATGTTCATGTAAATTTGACAAGAAAAAAATCATCGTTGGTCTGGATAATGAACATTTTTCTCAATAACTATATGCGCAACGGAAGTTACAGTCGTTATATACCCCTGCATGAGAAAAGGAATAAGATGCCCCCCCCCCCCAACACACACTTTAATGTGTCGTCCACCCACCAATATAACAAACAATATATATATATATATATATGAATCTGATAACTAGAAATACGCATTGTTACGAATACATGATATCTAGAAACTCCCCGCCGTGTGGTTGGTCTTGAATGTGGGATAATTCGCAATCCGTGTTTCATCGAAAGTTCTGGAAGACGAAGCCTGGGCCATTTCCTACCTTATCTGAATTCCACTTTTATAATTTAAATATAGCAAAAGTAAAAGAAATGCATAATGTGTTCTCCTGCTCAAAACTGGCTTTTCACAGATGGATGACAAGTATTATATGTTTAAAGGACAATTGAATTTATTCAAAGCAGCGTTTCCATATTCTTAGGTTTCTTGGTGCACATATTCACTAAACTAGTTGTTGCATTCACTTATTTGGCCCATATACCCCTGTTCTATCGGGCATATGTTCCTGCACATTTCTGATTACTAGAAGTCCGGATCCGGATCATGAGCATGGCTCACGCCATGATATAATCGATTCTTTATTGGCTCGTTCCCCGGATGCCCTGAAAAACTCATGAGATTCCATCCATGATTGACTTAGTTATACATGTTGTGAACAAACACACACATACTCACACACACACACGAACGGGACAGAACGCATACATTCCTTTTGTTTTATCAAAATTAGCTTAAACTGCTGACAGTCTGTATTCCTAGCTTGGGATGTCAAACAAAATTTAAAAAAAAAATCAAATCACACATTAACTATAAATGTATAAAAATTAATAAACAAATGTGGTCAGATTTAGACATACTTTACATGTCCACACTGAAAAAATGTATAAATAAATGTATTAAATTTAATGAACAAAAGTGGTCAGATTTCGACATCCTTTACATGTTCACACTAAGTCTTAAAGATTCGCCCTGCGAAATAAGTACACATTTAGATATCATTCCCTGTCATAGCTTTCACTCATTCCACTTCCCATTCTCCCATTTATATTTTGAGGAAGCAGATATTTTTACATTTATCTTTTTATAATCTATGCAGTACCCTTTTTAAGCACCCAGTAAGGGCAATCCATTATTTTGCAGGCTAATATTCAACTACATGGACATATTTTTCCTCTTTAATATCTCTATCTGACTTAACCTAAAAATCTTTCACTTTAATTCAATAAAAAAATTAAAATTTAACAAGAAGACACCATGTAGAGGGGAAAAATCTATTTGATATGCTGTCATGTAGCTTAATATAAGTTCACTCAAAAGTTGTTCACTGTTACTATGTGCTTAAAATAATGTACTTTAATTTATTTTTTTTTAATTTTACAAAGTAGTGTTTAAATGAATAAAAAAGTTACAAAGAGGGGTATCATTAGCAATAACACAATACCAGGCTCCAAGTAATTAATACTTAATGGGGTCTATAATGAATTTATTCAACTTTCGGATTGATTTTACATATGGGCGCCACGAAAACAAGTTGTCCTGGGTGGATTTTGCTGAGGATCAGACTCACGGCGCTAAAAAGAATGGTATCTTGGGTGGATTTTGCCGAGAAACGGTTCACCTAAAAAGCATGTTAAATTAACACGAACGTTTTTATATAAATTGGTACCTTGCAAAATATTGCACTGAAACCGTTAGCTTGCTCCTCTACATGAGTGTTAAAAATGTGGACGGGGCGCAATCGCTTGCGACAACATCAACATAGCTCTTGGAATTCCCAGCATTAACCCGCCCACAACACCCGTCAGTCAGGAGATGCTCCGAATGACAAAAAAATAATACAAGATCCCGCTAGTTGAAGCATCGCTTTTTGGGGTGGCACAGGGACCCGGTACACAGGGTCAAACTGCGCGTATCACTTTAGCTGATGGCCCATGACCTATCGTATACACGTGTTGCGATAGGTACTACCATGTTTTAACATTCTGTCTATGGACTTCATTGTCCATTAAAGAGAGCTATACCAGTGGATATGAAGGTCTATGTATGAAGCAGTCCGGATTACTCCGTGTTGTGGATCTGTTGCGCATGCGCAAAATCGGCCCTCCGGTCACGAAGCCATAAACAGACACACGTGGGCCTTGCTTACTCACACGCAGAAAGATATGAAGGTGTTAACCAGCTGTGTGTGGCGGGAGGTGGGAGGTTTTGCCTGGATAAAAATAATATTGCCCTTGATTATGCCTCTCAAGCCAAGAATATCTATTGTAAACATGCTGCGACATTTCACTCATTTGAAATGAAACTAAGCTCAAGTGCAAAAACGAGAATTAAAAAGGGAATATTCATCTCTTATGAGGCTATAACTGCTTTTTTTACAATGACCATAACTTATTTTATAACTGACCCCTTAGAATCAAAACTCCGGTTTCATGTTATCACAAATACACCTTTTTTTGTGAAATCTGCTCTTACAACTCTAACAGGTAGTTCTTTAAAACGAAAACCTCGGCCCTTTCTCACCTAATCTGAATCCCACTTTTATGATTTATATAGAGCAAATGTACAATAAATGCATAATGTGTTCTCCTGCTCAAAACTGGCTTTTCACAGATGGATGACAAGTAATATATGCTTAAAGAACAATTGGATTTGTTCATAGCAGCGCATTGTAAAAACTACAGGTGTGTAGGATAAATAAACTCACATGTAGTTAAAAGTGCAGGTATCAGTTTAAGTTCATGAAGCAATAGATGTTTCGTGAGGTGTTCTATACCTGATGAAGAACCAGTTTAAATTTAGGTGCTTGCTTATGCGAAAGATGTTGTTTATTCGATTCATATGAATGTTTACATATATGCCATGTGGTTCATGATACCTTGAACCTCAGAGAAAATGGATCGGTAAACGTGTATGGGCGATGACATTTGTGTAGAGCCTGGTCACACATGAATAGCCTTATGAAGCAAACCTTTGTTAATTCCAAGTTCCTGCTCTGAGGTATTGCTACATATTCCAGTGACAGGTCAGAAATGCCTAATATGGTTTATTACTAGCACCTATATCTGTGCATTTAACCAATATACATCTTGTTATTAAAATTATTATTATTATTATTGTTATTATTATCGTCATAATTATTTGATCATATTATTATAATAATTATTATTATTATTATTATTATTATTGTTATTGTTATTGTTATTTTTATTAATATTATTATTATAATATTTCTTTATTATTATAAGAAGTGGTAGATGTAGTAGTGGTTAGTAGTAGTAGTAGTAGGTTTTGTATTTTGAAGAAAGAACCTAACCATTTTCCATAATGTAATGTTGCCCTGATGCCCTAAATTTATCAATGTTAAGGTTGGCGAGATCTTGATGTGCATATTTTCATTCCATAATTAAAACATTTCACGCACACACACGCATATATATATATATTATATCTAAATACGTTCATCGTTCTTTGAAATGGTTCATGAAACATAGGATCCTAGTATATTCACATTTCATTAAAACAATGAGATATATATATTTTAGCGTTTATGATTGGTAGGGAGATTACAAAACTTTTATAAAACATGTTGAAAGACTTTCTTGACAAATTGGGCATGCAAGCTAATACTAATGATACAAAGCCTTTCATTTTCAGAAGTGGAAGAGTGTAAAACTAAATGAGAAATGATATTTTAAGGGCAAAAAGCTTTAAATGTAGATAGTAACAACTAGAAAGAAGTAATATTTTAATATATATATATATATATATATTGATATAAGTAGAAATTATATATATATATATATATATATATATATATATATATATATATATATACCATTATTCTTCGATAAACCACTTCAAGAGGGCATTATATTTACCGAATATACAGATAGAGATATTAAAGAGGAAAAATATGTCCATGTAGTTTAATATTAGCCTGCAAAATAATGGATTGCCCTTACTGGGTGCTTAAAAAGGGTACTGCATAGATTATAAAAAGATAAATGTAAAAATATCTGCTTCCTCAAGATATAAATGGGAGAATGGGAAGTGGAATGAGTGAGAGCTATGACAGGGAATGATATCTAAATGTGTACTTATTTCGCAGTGTGTGTTTGGGGAGGGGGGCATCTAATTCCTTTTTTCATGCAGGGGTAATTAAACGACTGTAATATTCGTTGCGCATAAAGTTATTGAGAAAAATGTTCATTATCCAGACCAACGATGATTTTTTCTTGTCAAATTTACATGCACATTATCCCAGGTATATTAACATATAATAAAATACATTAACATTTTAACTCCTGCTTTTTATGGCTCATAGATTCTTGCATTACTATTAAAGGTGGACTGTTCTATATATAAGAACATGAATGAAATGACAAGGAATCTTTTGAAAACTGAAAATGGAGAATGTGCATGTCGCACTTTCACAGGAAACTATCCTAAACAAGCATTTACTGAAATATGCTGAAAGAGAACTCAATGGTTGACGTTTGCATGTAGAAAGTACGAACAGGAACGTTAACTAGGGATAAGTTTTACTTACAAAAAAAAATACTAACTGTTTCGTTAATATTTATGCCCCATGCAATGCCAGAGCTAAAAGGGTTTCGACAGGGTTAAATTCGTTATCAACAATACAACCTCAAAAGGGGAATATGATCATGTCATTGTGATAGGGGACTTCAACACTGTGTTAAGTAACGATCTAGATATTATTTCTTGTAATCTTCATGCGAAACGAGAAGTAACTACTTCCAATGAATTCATAACTGATATTTCTTTAAAAGATGTGGCGCAAAAAACATAAACACACTAAGGAATTTTCATGGTCTAGAAACAACCCTTTTGTAGCTCGCAGATTGGATTATGTTCTGAAGGATGATGAGCTTATTGTACTAAATACATTGAAATTATTAGATACCTCTTTTCGGATCATAAAGCAGTCATCGAGGCCCGTCGTATTGCAAATTCAATAAGTCATTCCTATACGGCAAAGAGTATGTTAACATGATTAACCAATTATTAGATGAATACCGGGAAGGATTTAAAGGTTTTCGGGATAATCCACAATTGTCATGGGATCTGTGTAAAACAAAAATTAAATCAATATCGGTAAAGCTGGGTACACACAAAGCCAGAGAAAAAGACAAAAGAAAATCAAACCTTGTGAATAAATTACACGATACTGGGCCTCTTTTGGCAAATTATCCAAGCAATCCCGACCTAATTCGACAGCAAACAAATTTCGTAAAGAATTGGACTTAATGGCTTCCTATGAAGCCCGCAGTGCTCAAATCCGATCCAAAGCTGCGTTTGAGAAAGTGAGAAAAATACTAAATATTTTCTCAGATTAGAAAATATCTTGCGTATGGAAAATTTATTCGAAGTCTCAAGAACACAGATGACCGTATTATATCCGAGCAAACTGACTTAATAAGAGTAACAGAGCAATTATTTTAGTACTATATATAAGGAAAGGGAGGCTAGCAAACTAACACATTTGAAAATGTTGTTATAAATATAGATACGCCTAAATTGGATTTCACTGATCGTGCGCAATGTGAGGGCAAAATAACCACAGATGAACTAAGCAGAAATCTTCATAAAATAAAAAAATAACAGTAGTCCGGGACCCGACGGTCTGACTACAGAATTTTATAAATTCTTCTGGATCAAAATAAAACGCGGTATTATTACTCTAATACATAAAGCTAAGGACCTACCGGAGGACGAGCTTACTAACTGGCGCATTATAACACCAACAAATACCGATTAAAAAATATAAAGGAAATCACTAGCTCTCAGGCTTGAAAGCATTTGACCAAAATAATAAACTCAGACCAGGTGGGTTTTATGAAGGGCCGAAGTATTGCATCAGCCATCAGAATGATTGACGATATTAATTCATACATTAATGATGATGATAAACTCGGGGCTCTTATTGCAGTAGATTTTAGAAAACCATTTGATACTCTCTCCAAACAATTTATGAACAAGTCATTTCAGCAATTTGGTTTCGGAACTAACTTTGTAAAATGGCTAAAAATTTTAAATGAGGATGCTAACAATTTTATACAACATAATGGCTGGATCTCAAAAAATTTTCACATAAGAAAGAGGAGTAAGACAAGGATATCCCCTCTCTCCACTAACCTTTATACTTGCAGTGGAATTGTTATCTTGTAAAATACGGCAAAATAAAACCATAAGAGGAATCGACCTCCCACAAAGGCTACATGCGAGGAACAATATCAAAATCCTACAATACGCCGATGACACCACTCTTTTCCTGCAAGACAAGAAGGGCATCACAGAGTCTTTAATTGTACTCAATGAGTTTGAAAGAATTGCAGGATTACAAAAAAATATCCAAAACTGAAGCTTTATTGCTTGGTAGAAATAAAACTGGTTCTTCATCAGGTATAGAACACCTCACGAAACCCCTATTGCTTTATGAACTTAAACTGATACCTGCACTTTTAACTACACGTGAGTTTATTTATCCTACACACCTGTAGTTTTTACAATGCGCTGCTATGAACAAATTCAATTGTCCTTTAAGCATATATTACTTGTCATCCATCTGTTAAAAAGCCAGTTTTGAGCAGGAGAACACATTATGCATTTCTTGTACTTTTGCTCTATATAAATCATAAAAGTGGAATTCAGATTAGGTGAGAAAGGGCCGAGGCTTCGTTTTAAAGAACTACCTGTTAGAGTTGTGAGAGCAGATTTCACAAAAAAAGGTGTATTTGTGATAACATGAAACCGGAGTTTCGATTCTAAGGGGTCAGTTATAGAATAAGTTATGGTCATGGTAAAAAAAGCAGTTATAGTCTCATAACAGAGGAATACTAGCGGGATCTTGTATTATTTTTTGGTCACTCGGAGCATCTCCTAATTGACGGGTGTTGTGGGCGGGTTAAGGCTGGGAATTCCAAGAGCTATGTTTATGTTGTCGCAAGCGATTGCGCCCCGTCCACATTTTTAGCACTCATGTAGAGAAGCAATTGATATAAAAACGTTCGTGTTAATTTAACATGCTTTTTAGGTGAACCGTTTCTCGGCAAAATCCACCCGAGATACCATTCTTTGTAGCGCCGTGAGTCTGATTCTCAGCAAAATCCACCCAGGACAACTTGTTTTCGTGACGCCCATATCTAAAATCAATCCGAAAGTTGAATTAAATTCATTATAGACCCCATTAAGTATTAATTACTTGAAGCCTGGTATAGTGTTATTGCTAATGATACCCCTCTTTGGAATTTTTTAGTCATTTAAACACTACTTTTTAAAATAAAAAAAAATAAAGTACATTATTTTAAGCACATAGTAACAATGAACAACTTTTGAGTGAACTTATATTAAGCTACATGACAGCATATCAAATAGATTTTTCCCCTCTACATGGTGTCTTCTTGTTAAATTTTAATTTTTTTATTGAATTAAAGTGAAAGACTTTAGGTTAAGTCAGAGAGAGATATTAAAGAGGAAAATTATGTCCATTTAGTTGAATATTAGCCTGCAAAATAATGGATTGCCCTTACTGGGTGCTTAAAAAGGGTACTGCATAGATTATAAAAAGATAAATGTAAAAATATCTGCTTCCTCAAGATATAAATGGGAGAATGGGAAGTGGAATGAGTGAGAACTATGACAGGGAATGATGTCTAAATTTGTACTTATTTGCAGGGCGAATCTTTAAGACTCAGTGTGAACATGTAAAGGATGTCTAAATCAGACCACATTTGTTTATTAAATTTTATACATTTATTTATACATTTTTTCAGTGTGGACATGTAAAGTATGTCTAAATCTGACCATATTTGTTTATTAATTTTTATACATTTATAGCTAATGTGTGATTTGGTCATTTAAATTTAAAAAGGCAGATTTTTTTTTTTTTAATTTTGTTTGACATCCCAAGCTAGGGATCCAGACTGTCAGCAGTTTAAGCTAATTTTGATAAAACAAAAGGAATGTATGCGTTCTGTCCCGTTCGTGTGTGTGTGTGAGTATGTGTGTGTTTGTTCACAACATGTATAACTAAGTCAATCATGAATGGAATCTCATGAGTTTTTCAGGGCATCCGGGGAACGAGCCAATAAAGAATCGATTATATTATGGCGTGAGCCATGCTCATGATCTGGATCCGGACTTCTAGTAATCAGAAATCTGCAGGAACATATGCCCGATAGAACATGGGTATATGGGCCAAATAAGTGAATGCAACAACTAGTTTAGTGAATATGTGCACCAAGAAACCTAAGAATATGGAAACGCTGCTTTGAATAAATTCAATTGTCCTTTAAACATATAATACTTGTCATCCATCTGTGAAAAGCCAGTTTTGAGCAGGAGAACACATTATGCATTTCTTTTACTTTTGCTATATTTAAATCATAAAAGTGGAATTCAGATAAGGTGGGAAATGGCTGAGGCTTCATCTTCCAGAACTTTCGATGAAACACGGATTGCGAATTATCCCACATTCAATATATATATATATATATAATATATATATATATATATATATATATATATATATATATATATTGTTATGTTGGTGGGTGGACGACACATTAAAGTGTGTGTTGGGGGGGCATCTAATTCCTTTTTTGATGCAGGGGTAATTAAACGACTGTAACATTCGTTACGCATATAGTTATTGAGAAAAATGTTCATTATCCAGACCAACGATGAAACATTACTATTAAAGGTGGACTGTTCTATATATAAGAACATGAATGAAATGACAAGGAATCTTTTGAAAACTGAAAATGGAGAATGTGCATGTCGCACTTTCACAGGAAACTATCCAAAACAAGCATTTACTGAAATATGCTGAAAGAGAACTCAGTGGTAGACTGTTGCATGTAGAAAGTACGAACAGGAACGTTTACTAGGGATAAGTTTTACTTACAAAAAAAATAATTAATGTCTCGTTAATATTTATGCCCCATGCAATGCCAGAGCGAAAATTCAATTTTTCGACAGGGTTAAATCCGTTATCAACAATACAACCTTAAAAGGGGAATATGATGATTTCATTGTGGTAGGGGACTTCAACACTGTGTTAAGTAACGATCTAGATATTATTTCTGGTAATCTTCATGCTAAACGAGAAGTAACTACTTCCAATGAATTCATAACTGATATTTCTTTAAAAGATATTTGGCGCAAAAAACATAAACACACTAAGGAATGTTCATCGTCTAGAAACAACCCTTTTGTAGCTCGCAGATTGGATTATGTTCTGAAGGATGATGAGCTTATTGTACTTAATACATGGAAATTATTAGATACCTCTTTTCGGATCATAAAGCATTCATCGAGGCCCGTCGTATTGCAAATTCAATAAGTCATTCCTATACGGCAAAGAGTATGTTAACATGATTAACCAATTATTAGATGAATTCCGGGAAGGATTTAAAGGTTTTCGGGATAATCCTCAATTGTCATGGGATCTGTGTAAAACAGAAATTAAATCAATATCGGTAAAGCTAGGTACACACAAAGCCAGAGAAAAAGACAAAAGAAAATCAAACTTGTGAATAAATTACACGAAACTGGTCGTCTTTTGGCAAATTATCCAAGCAATCCCTACCTAATTCGACAGCAAACAAATTTCGTAAAGAATTGGATTTAATGGCTTCCTATGAAGCCCGCAGTGCTCATATCCGATCCAAAGCTGCGTTTGAGAAAGTGAGAAAAATACTAAATATTTTCTCAGATTAGAAAGATATCTTGCGTATAGAAAACTTATTCGAAGTCTCAAGATCACAGATGGCCGTAATATATCCGAGCAAACTGACTTAATAGAGGAAGAGAGCAATTATTTTAGTACTATATATAAGAAAAGGGAGACTAGCAAACTAACACATTTGAAAATGTTGTTATAAATATAGATACGCCTAAATTGGATTTCACTGATCGTGCGCAATGTGAGGGCAAAATAACCACAGATGAACTAAGCAGAAATCTTCATAAAATAAAAAAATAACAGTAGTCCGGGACCCGACGGTCTGACTACAGAATTTTATAAATTCTTCTGGATCAAAATAAAACGCGGTATTATTACTCTAATACATAAAGCTAAGGACGCATTATAACACTAACAAATACCGATTAAAAAATATAAAGGAAATCACTAGCTCTCAGGCTTGAAAGCATTTGACCAAAATAATAAACTCAGACCAGGTGGGTTTATGAAGGGCCGAAGTATTGCATCAGCCATCAGAATGATTGACGATATTAATTTATACATTAATGATGATGATAAACTCGGGGCTCTTATTGCGGTAGATTTTAGAAAACCATTTGATACTCTCTATAAACAATTTATGAACAAGTCATTTCAGCAATTTGGTTTCGGAACTAACTTTGTAAAATGGCTAATAGTTTTAAATGGGGATGCTGACAGTTTTATACAACATAATGTCTGGATCTCAAAAAGTTTCACATAAGAAAGAGGAGTACGACAAGGATATCCCCTCTCTCCACTAACCTTTATAGTTGCAGTGGAATTGTTATCTTGTAAAATACGGCAAAATAAAACCATAAGAGGAATCGACCTCCTACAAAGGCTATATGCGAGGAACAATATCAAAATCCTACAATACGCCGACGACACCACCCTTTTCCTGCAAGACAAGAAGGGCATCACAGAGTCTTTAATTGTACTCAATGAGTTTGAAAGAATGGAAGGATTACAAAAAAAATATATCCAAAACTGAAGCTTTATTGCTTGGTAGAAATAAAAAATGTCAAGACACAGCTGCCGGTCTGAAGTGGCTACGTCACCCAGACAACTAAATAAAAATACTTGGAGTCAGGTTTAGTAACTGCAAACCAGCATCTAACATACTATCAAATTGGACAAACAAAATGGAGAAAGCAATAACGGAGATTAAAAATGGGAGAGACGCAATTTCTTTATCATGGGCATAATAGTCATCGTTAAAACATTTATTATGTCGCAGTTTATATATTTAATGCAGTCATTATCAATGTCTGAAAACGTCGCCACTGAACTTAACTGCATTATTTTCCGGTTCATATGGAAAAAAGTTACAACAATAAAAGAGCTTTCGAAAAAGTGAAAAAAAA
Organism: Sipunculus nudus; assembly: GCA_026874595.1. Taxonomy (NCBI): domain Eukaryota; kingdom Metazoa; phylum Annelida; class Sipuncula; order Golfingiida; family Sipunculidae; genus Sipunculus; species Sipunculus nudus. The sequence continues at coordinate 17,644,550 of CM049317.1, forward strand.
ACATGATGACTCTTGATTATGATTATGGAGGTCTAAAAGTCATTGATTTTAAAGTTATGCAGCAAGCGCTATTAATAAAATGGGTCAAATTGTTTAATGATCAATCTGAGGAAACCTGAAAAATATTTCTGGAGTACTACTTCAATAAACAGGGAAGAAATAGAAGCGCTTTACAGGCAAACACCTAACCGAAATTTTTTTTAGAATTTACATGTAATTAAAAACGAATTTTACCGTAAAGTATTAAAAACGTGGCTATTAATGCAATAACGAGGGACTGCAGACCAAACGTCACAGGTGCTATGGAACAATACCGCCTTTTCATATAGAGACAACATTCTTTTTTTTAATGACTGGGTACAGGGAGAGCTTATCTACTTCTCTGATATAGTACAAAATGGTCTTATCATGCGTTTTGAAGACGTGGTCAGAAAACTAGGCAATAGTCCAGCAAGAATGCTGGTGTATAATGTAGTACAGTCGGCAATTAAACATTTTTTACGCAAGAATGGTTCCCCAGTTTTCGAGCCACAAGATATTCAGTTTCGAGGCGTGCCAACCACAGCGCTTAATGTGAAATCTATTCGTAACTTAATAAACAGGATAACATCGTAATTCCCTACTCTGAAAAATTCTGGCTAAATAAAAATCGAGGTAGATGCCTAACATCAGCGAACAGCAAAAAATGTTGTAAAGAGGTCAGGTTACAACTACTCCACTGGAAAATACTTCATAATATATTTCCCACCAATGTGTTGCTGCTTTAAATGGGTATAAAGGAATCTATTAAATGTAATTTTTGTGAAGAAACAGACCATATTAAATACTTTTTCTATTCATGTTGAAAACTGAAACATTTTTGGTTGGAAGTAAAAGCAAAATTTCGGTAATAGCTGGCAAGTGTAACATTATTGGAAGCTGACGTAAAATTCGGATAGAAATGTGAAAATGATAGTGGGACCACATCAAAAGTCAATCACATTATTCTCATAACAAAAATATGTATCAGTAAATTTAAATAAGGCAATACAGGCAACCTGATTTTGTCTTCGAAGTAGAAATGGAAAATAGAATTTAAACTTTTATTGTACATTGTACCATATGCAGTATCCTACGGTCCTAGGTTCTAGCTGTCGGAACCAGATCGGATCTAATTTGTTAAAGGCAGCTTTGAGCAATAAACTGTGAAAAAATGAACGGAAAGGTTATTGATTTTAGTTTCGAGGACATAAATACTATTTATGAACATAAAGTAAAGTATATGACAAAAACGGTTATTGGTAAAAGCTTGTTCAGTAGTTACATTGTCCTGCTAAAATCAGGCCGCAGGCTGCAGTCTCTTAAATTTAAAACAAACACATTTGTACCGAAGACGATGAGATTATTTCATGCATAATTATATCACAATATTATCAGACATGGGTAAATCGTAATCAGTAATCGTAATCGATTACATTTTTTTTAAGCAAAGTAATTGTAATCATAATAAATTACTCTTCCAATGTAATCGTAATCTTGATAATTAAATATGATTACATTGATGACATTTGTATTTTCTGTTTTTAAACAGCTGTAAACTGATCTTTCTTGCTTACAACTGATTATAAAGATTGAGAGTAAACTTAAAAAAAGAACATGCGAGGATTGTGCTAAAAGTATATATGATGAAATTTCATTAGTGGCTAAAGGGTGATCGAGGTTAAATAGTGCGTGTGGCGAGAGGCCGTTTATTGTCTCAAATGTTTTATACACATTGGCAGTATCACTACTTGAGGACACATAGTATTTTATGCGTAACATAGTATCAATCAAAGGAATGCGTAATCAAATCGCTTATGCAAACTTTATGTATACTATACGGCACTAATAGTAATAATATGCACATTTCACGCCCGGGGCATGTCAAGCCAGCGGGGTCGTATATGTCCTCGCGCAAAGATAATTAGGTATATTATTGCCTCAGCATGATATTTACGATAGGGACTGCCGGCTAGAAAAGATAAACCCAGATTGTTTGGAGTATGACAAAAACTGTCACAAACTGTCTCGGCTGACATCAACGGACTAAAAAAAAGTTTGTGTGATCGTGTACCTGGGGTTCCTCATGTGTTACTAAAAGCAGAGAGGAGACTAAACCGTTCACAGAGCATACGCAAAGTTGTGATTTTTTTAAATTTTACTCGACATTTTATTTCAATGTATAAATATAATCAATAATCGATAATACATACAGTGAGGTTTAACCGACGAGATCTTGACCTAGCAGTCTGGAACAATTTATGTGTTTATTTGCAAACATTTGTTCAGCTTACGCCCGTCCCTCTTTTTTCAACCATCCTTGAGAAATATATAATTAGAAGACCATAAAACATGGTCCTGGGTAAAGTCGCTATGTATATATACATATATTTCAGGACTTAAACACACTTACTTGTGTTCGACAACTCTGTTTCGTAAGGGCCAGTACGGGCCATCACTCGTAAGAAACACTGAGTGGTCTTGTCGGGGCTCATTACAGTTGACCCAGTAAGTGTGTTTATGTCCTGAAATATATGTATCACAGCTCCTAGTATTAGTTGAGTAATTTAAAACCCCATGGTTTTGCAACAATATATATATATACATATGTATATATATATATATATATATATATATATATATATATATATACCTTTTATTGTCTGTATGATACATTTCAAATATCTTACAATTAAGTACAAAGGTAAAAAAATAAGGTATTATGTTGCCCGTACATGTAAATTCTGAACCAGATTAATTGAACTTAAATATGGACCAGAGTTTATAATTCTAATAATTGATATGTTTAATTCTTATAGTATAAATACTAGTAATAATCTCTGAATATCGGGATGGGGGGGGGGGGGGGATTGGGGATTTCATTCACCATGCAACCTTTGCTAAGCAGTGGTAGATATTTTACTCCATCCGCCCTGCATTGACGCCCGTTAGTACGTTTTACAGGAAACAGAATCTCAGTGTGTACAGGCTAATCCGTTCCTATAGTGTGCGTGAGGGCACATTTGCTACCGTTTAATCTAATCCTTCCTGCGGAATATAATTCTTTTGCAGCTGAGTAAACAACTTAACAAACCAACTTATTGATAACAGAAAACTCATGTTATATTTTTAAAAATAATTTAAGCTTTCGTTAAGCGATTTACATAGCGTACTAATTCGAGATTTAAGTAAACTGGATTAGTATTATCCGATTTAAATATGAAGTCAGTAGGGATTCGAGCCGGATTCGAGTTAGGAATACAGCAACGGACTTGGTATACCATTACTTCTAAAGTTAAAGGTCACTCACGCTGATGTCTTGATACTTAACAAAATAAACAATTCCTGTACTAATATAATAAGCCGTTAATCTTATCTGATAGATGACCAAGTGCCGCGTCCAAAAGCAAGGGCAGGTGCGTCAGATTATAACATATTCGCTATCAGCAACAGTTTTGTATTTTTTAAAATATGGACCCTCATTTTTAAATAAATTTTTTGCCAGAAAAAGAGGACCTTGGTTCAAACTAAAGATCCCGGCTATTAACAAAATGTTCCTAAAATTTCAATGAACTGCACTTTTTAAGGAATTACAAAAAAAATTATTACTAAAATCACTGATTATCTTACATGAATCAGTTGTTTGTGGAACCAGCCATTTCTCGCAAAAATTAAATAATTCGCATTTGATTTTAAAGGTTTAAATCGAGTGCGTTTTCTTGTGAACAAACACAAAAACACAAGCACGAACGTGGGATGAAAGCATAACCTCTTTGTTATCGGGAAACAATTACTGTCGGATCCATTAGATAAACAAGGGGGAAAAGTTTCTTCTCGTTTTTGAATTTATTGTTGAGTTTCTGAAAATTCTTGATTATTATTTTCCAAATCTGCTTATAATTGCTTAGAGTATGAAGGAATAACGTATAAAAAGATTCACATTGCAAGGGGACACCGCCCTCCTACACTTAGACCGCTCAACCGACAGTACTGAGCCGCGTGAGGTTTGGAAGGGGGGGGGGGGGGGGTTGGTGTCCCCATTTTAAAAGGAAATGACACCCCTGGTATTTTTTCAATAAATTTTCAATCCGAAAGTTTTTCCATGCCATTTTAAATTACCAAAACTTTTAGTACAGAATTTCCCCATTTTCATTATTTTAATTCCTATCCAGCCCAGGCCAATTTAACCGACCGGATTAAAATTGATATAAAGTAGTTAATACAGTATAAGACAAACAGGACTTCAAGCATAATTCTTGTGTCCTTGGAAACTCCTATGCCTGAGCACCAATATGAAGTTCTTGTCACTTTCGATTCAAACTATATAAGCAAACACCAAAGAAAATTGAAATTCCTTTTTTTTCAAGCAATAGGTTAGGCACTAGGGTACTTAATGGCCGACCCGGGGCCTGTTGTGCCCCCTGAATATTAAAGAAGTATTATGTAAATAAACAGAAACGCCAAAAAGGATTTCTCCCATTTCAAGGAGTTTATCTTTGCCCACTATATGGGAAACTCATGATTGTCATGGGCCTAACAAGACCTTTGGGTCACTCCTCATAAAAAGTTTTACATATAAAGGGGCCTTTTACGCAGGATGGCGATATTTGTGCTTCCCGTGTGCGACCCAAAAACAATACCAGGTCATCGTTGGAGGCTCAAAGAAGGCATAATGTTTTTATAGGTCTTTCAAAGGTCTTTCAGACTTCTCAATGGACGCTATATGTTCAAAAAATCGCACAAAGGTCGCCAAGAGGGTAGGTTCCTCAAACATGGATCAAATCAGGCACAAGGGAGGCACAGACATTGCCGTGATAGCAGAATAGAGGCACAGTGATCGCGTTGTTTTCATAGGGGAAGCACAGGGGAGGCAGGAATGCAAATGGTTTAAATTTGCTTATGGTGTAGGCCAATGGAGGAGCAAGTATCGCTGGAGCAGTTACACAGAAACAGGACTTTCTGAGTTTAGGCGCCCATTGTGCGTCCGAACCAATTTTTTGTTTGTTCAAAGGTTTCACAAAGGTCGCGGCCCTGTGTTAAGGGCATTACGTTTATACACCGACGAAACTTTCGCATTTTTAATCATTAATTGTTGCCATGTACGTCACACCTATCCGGCTGGGACCCGCTCTAGCTCTTCCGATTAAAATAAAAAAAATGTTATGAAAATAAAAAAAATAAAGAGACTGCTACATATGAAACATTTATTGGGCCCTATAGGAAATGCATCTCCATCCCGGCCCCCTTGCCCCCCCCCCCCCCGACCCCAAGGGGACGTACTGACTAATCTCCTCCCCCTCCCATAGGGCCTGTACCGACTCAACCCCACCCCACCTCCTCATAGGACCTGCCTCTCTGTTCATCACGTCCTCAACCGGCGGGGTTCCCGTTCTCCATGAACTTGGTAAGTGGGATCCAGGCTATAGTAGGTTACAACAGTTATTCAGGCATTACACATAAACCTGTGATCCAGATAACATTCTTTATAAAATAGAGAAACACGCAGTTAGATGCCAGGATCATATTATTAATGTATCATTTGAATTCACAAAGGTTCAGAAGTAACACGTTCATAATTTCTGAAAAAAAAAACATGCTATCGTTAAATTAAAAATGGTGTTTTAATTTGGATGATATTTTCAGAATAGCTTGGCAATGATACCAGAAATAAAATTCAATCAAATTTCAAGGGTGATCCGGATCACCAACTGGATCCAGAAATAAAGAAGAAAATGCTTAATTTCTGACAATGCATTATGGGGTAATGGGCTGCTTGGCCATAGGTCTGCGCTTTGTGAGTTCTTTTCTAGTAAAATTGTTTTTGAAATATATTGAAGACCATTAGTAGAAGAACGATAACAGCCAAAGTGCCATCAAAAAATTTTTTTAAATGATCTGTACCATGGTAATGTGTTTCATTATTCCTTTAAAAATTGATCGATGTTAATCGGCATCATCATTAATAAAACGCATCAATGAATAATTAAAGCGTAAATTTTTAAAAGGGTTGAACATTTCTACCGTCTGCTTTATACACAGGTAAGACCTAGTTATAGCAATTAGTTTTCCGGCTAGCAGAGTGGATCTTTAGGCTTATCATTGAGTTGGTGAACCGTAGCAGACATTGCCTGTTACAAATGTTTCATTTGCTTTTCAAGGAGAATCCTTTTACTAAGTTGAAAATATATTTGTCCACTGTTATATCTTCCTGGTTACTTAATTTTTCCGAAACAGGGTATTGATATTAACATGCACAAACGTCCTATACCCTATACTTTGTTCTGATGTGGAACTGTCATTAAATTGGATGATGGTCTGCAATTACATTTTGCATGGCAGGTCCACTTCTCACTTTATTTTTTTCACATATAATTAGAGGCAAATCCAGGGGTTCCGGACCCCCCCTTTTTTTTATTACAGCCACAGCAATGTTTATAAAGTGTTCAGACCAGTTTTTACGGCCTTGACCCTCCCCTTTTTCTGACCTAACGATCGTTTTTAGGTTTCGGCATTAGTTTTCCCGAATAAGATCCCTCCTTTTCCTAAATCTTGGATCCACCACGGTATAATAAAAGATTAATCATAATTTCTCACAACGTGATGCAGGGGTCAAACGATTTCAAAACGTGGTAGTGTAAAGGATGTACAGAAAGACGGACGGACAGACGACGGACAAAGGATCATCGCGTTACTGAAGTGTAATAAAGTGTATAATACATGAAAGTCTTAACCCGGCTGAGGTTTGTAGGCTCTGGCAACACAGTCTAGTTTATATCAATTTAAATTGAAGCTGCCGTCGTTTGTTTATGTCTTCGCAAATAAAAATTGCCTCATAAACATTCATTCCACGGACGACAAACACGCTGACTATGTTGAATAGTGTCATGAACATACGTGTTCTCCGATGACTAAGCAAAATGGTCTGTCACGACTATCGTGCATTAGGTGCAGCTTAAAATGACAACAAGGCCAAGGCTCTCCCGGTGCGATGGAGTTATCAATACAAACACAAAATTTGATTAACCGTCTGTTTTACAAACATTGCAACTTAGACCATAGGCTAATCTAACAGACGATTGGTCATTAATAAAAATACAAAAAAACACATATCTAGTTAAGAGGAAAGCAAATTTATGTAAAAGAAAATACATATTATATGAAAATATATGTATGTACACATTACATTTTTAATAAGATCTACATTGTGTTCATAGGATCTACAAAAAGCAATCACGAAATCTTCAAATCAGTTGTGTTTACACTAAGAAGCGTTTGATATATAGGTAGGTCTGGTAAGTAAAAACAAATATTGTCCAGTGTGATTGACCAAATCAGAGCTGATTTCAAATTATTAAAACATATACAAGAACTTGTACAGTATAAGTATACTAAGAACGTTTATTCATACAAGGTAAGAAGAAACAAAAAAAAAAATGAAATGTTTCCATACAAAAGACAGTAATATGATGTATAAACAATACAGTATAAAGGATTTTACAAAAGTATAAAGAACAAATATAACAATCATTATAGGTAGATTTTTACATAACAAGTGGAAGTAAATTTTTTTGGTTAATATGCAGTTATTTAAATTATGTGGTCCGCAAAAAGATTGTTTTCAGGTATGACCTTGAAAACAAGAGTCAAGTTCACTAGTGTACGCGATATGGAAAAATATTTTTGTGGCAAGTTTGTGGGAAGCAGATGCAGTTTCCAAATCAAATATATATATATATATATATATATATATATATTTATATATATATATATATATATATATGGTATGCTGTACTTAAAAAAAATATTTTGTGAACGAAAATCCTATGTTTGCAGATTTAACCTTGAAAGGCACCGCCAGGGTAAACAGTTTTCAACATGTCTGAGTTTTTGGTCAAAAAATGTATGTCACATTTGAAGAAACAAAATAGGAAATAACAATATAGGAAAAATACACTTGAGAAACTTTTTTTTTTGTTTTTTCACCAAATATGAATATATTCAAGTCCAAGGCAACTCTTATAGTAAAGGTAATGAATGCATCCAATACAGATGTCTAACAAGAAAATGATAATAGGCGTTGCCATCAGTCTCCCGAAAAAAAAAAAAACTACACAAGATTTTTAGACCAATCCATGCATCCTATCTTCAGATATGTAAGAATGTGTGTAGTTTTCATCAAATATTTAAATGTTCAAGGTCAAGGGCACTCTCATAGCAGAGTTCATGATCCGAATTTAAATAGAGCTCATTCCAAAACTCAATTCGTTGCATGTGCATAACAAAAAAAACAAATCTGTCCATTGGTTGTTGACCTTGATTTATCACATTAACATAAAGTGGAAATGGTGGGCCTATTGAGAGGCACGTTATCAAAAGAGGATAAAAGGTGACGCCATCAGTCCCAGTAAAATACATAGTTTAAAAAAAATCTTGAATCAACTTTTTTTTATGATTCCATGGAAGCTATCTTGAAATATTATGATTTTGTGTGATTATCATAAAAAAATTGATCTATTCTTTCTTCTTGTATAGGTAATGACCCTATTTTAAACAGGCTTTTCACTCATATAAATGCATATGTCCAGTTTATTAAATATCGGTGAAATACTTTTTTATGTACCTCTCTCTCAAAATGTTTCTTCGGCGGGCGGCGGTACCGTGCTAAAACTATCATATCCCCCACCTTTTTTTTCTGGCGATGCATTTAAAACTGGCTCCGTTTTAATATACTTTTAAAGGTAGATATTTGTTCCGCACATTTATATTGACCAGCAGATTGTTCCACAGAACAGCTGCAATATTTTTAACAGGGTGTGTGTATATATATATATATATATATATATATATATATATATATATATATATATATATTATAAATATACACCTATATAAAAGATCAATATTTTAATTCTAGTTCCAAATTCTATTCTGTTATCAACTGGTCTGTTCAGTTGTGTCTTCGTATTGCCCTGAGCGAAGCAAGGCCGATATGCCTGCCCGAAGGCCAATACAAAAGCTATACAAAACAAGCCGATACATCATATTTTACGACCAACCGTGCAGAGTGGCTCACGAGGTCTATTTGTGAAACATGTCAACAGTTCCCACTCAGCTACATCTTCACAATCAGTATCCTAGATGTGTTTTAAGCTTCTCGGGCGTTCCGGCACTGAACAAACCTATCACGCTATTGTGACGCCTATCGATTTCATTCCGGGCGATGAGATTTTTTTATTATGTATATTATAGCATATACCGGAAACAAATATTTTAAACAAATAAACTTGTAAAGATTCATCGTGCACCAATACACCGCGATACAAAATCATATATCGTTTCGTTATTTTCATACGACCCTGTATCGTTACGTTGAAAATGTTGTGCAACCCAAAAGAACGGACCAGCGTTTTTAAGGCGATACGTGATTTGCCAGGAAACAGAGAATCGGTATCTGATAGACCTAACCGATGCATAAACCAATAGAAGATCCAATATCCACGAAACGTGCAGACAATGACATGTCGAACTTTAAGATATAAGCTTGTGATTTAACCTTTTATACAACTTGTCTGTATTGTACCATGTATCCTATCCTGAGCGCAATATCGTAATGCGTACCGTATCGTTAAATATTTCACCGCTGCCGCCAAAATAGCAACCAATTTGTTTAGATCGCTTTGATTTAGAAAAACGTCCTGAAAGTTAGATGTTTATAATGTTGTATATACTGCACAAAGGTTGTTAATTGTTTGTGTGTAGAAAGATGGTCAAAATCTAAATATATTAACAAAATTTCATTGATGCAGAAGTTCAATTTACTGATTTATGTTAAGAATAAATTTGCATAGTTAAATTTGTTTTATCCAGTGCTTGGTATTGCATGTTGTAATACAAGTTTCAAATGTCACATGGGTATAAGGCGTTTTATATTAGTGAGTTGATCTTGTCCGTATTATTTTGTCAATGCGAGATTCAAGTTATTTGTCAACCTGTGTACTGATGATTGATTTATCCCCAAGTTATTAGCCGTTTTCCTCTGGGACTCATGTGACCCCGGATTGTCCTCTTGAGAAAGAATACTTATCAGTGTACTTCTGATTCGCCTCAGTTCTTGCAGTCCACGGCCTGCCACTTCCAGCTTGCCGATTAAGTGAAAAAACATGTATCAAACAGATCGATAACTCATTTCAAATAATATAGATTCCACCGTTTCCCTGAAAAATCTCTTACGATGCGTACTCCTCTCAACCCCTTTTCCTCGAAGCACACTTGAACATTTCTTAAGCCACAGAGCTAAAATCCTTTCTGTACAAAGCAAGGTATCGTGCTCAACAGACAAGAACATTATTTTGTTTTTTTTTTGGGGGGGGGGGGAGAGAAATGTTGGTACCTAGTTTCTTCAGACTAAAAGGCCAGCACACCTCTACCCAATTTCCTATACCCGGATCACCCTTTACCCATTGACCTCTGGGTACATCAAACACTACGAAGCACTGAATACGACAAGTTTCCTTTTTCAAATGTATGCTTGTCATAAATCTGGAAGTTTAACACCAGGACCAGTGCCTCATATATTTCAACATACACAAAACTTGGAATTCAGTATGGTCAAAAAGAGTTGTATCGTCAATGGCACTATATGTTAATGTGCTTATTTATCAGATGAAAATCATTTTAACCACATCTTCCTAGATTGTATCTATAATCAGTTCCACACTGCTCGAAGGGCAGACTTGCTAATGTAATTAAATAAAAGCAATATCTTCAAAATAATAAACCTTATCAAATTCTGATAAATGCCCACATGTGTTAGCGTATTTAGATGTAAGGGAGATGTAGGATGGACTTAGGATTTTGTTGATCACAGAACCAGGTCACATTTATGACAATACCCAATCAAAATAGTAATCATTGCACAAATTGTTCGCATGGTAAAACAATTTTTAAATGTTTAGTTTCGTTTAAAATATATCATGAGTAAAACAAATTTGACCAATGCGAGTCCCGCTGGTGTTTTGGCATCTAATCAGACAGTCCTGCCTATCATTAACATGCGAATACCACAAAATAAATATGAAATAAGTTTATTCCTTAGTTTAATGAATTTTATAATAGAGAACAAAAATTAACATTTCAACTGATATGATTTTAATCAGAATAAATTGTTTAACGTTGGAATGTATTAGATAAATAGAACTACCACTTTGAGATACTTTAGCACATCAAAAAATTAATTCATAATAATGATGATGCATTCTAAATGTATGCATGTTTTAGCTTAAGCGAATTGCACAGAATACTGCTTACTTGTCAGTGGTTTTTATAGGTATGCTGCTGACAAAAAGGACCTAAGCTCTCAAAGATGTGGACGTGAGCAAAGATGTTTGAACAATGGCATAGACTTATACCTCGTAACCTTATAGAGGTAGCTTCTGGTAAAAAAAAAAGTCAAATAGACCCATATGTGGACCATATTTCTAATTGTGTGAATCATTCGCTTTTCTCTGTCACGAACCAGTGAACAGTGCACGAAATACTATTAACCAGGGAACCTAAAAATATGGGTGCTATCGATGTCAACAGCGAGTACACGGTGATATGCTTGAGAATAGAACGAGTGTTATTTTAGGAAAATGTGTGACCGATTCAGAGAACATTGCCAGGGACGATGGTTTGGTATAAACATTTTATTGAAACCGTCGTGAATAATGAGTCATTATACCTCCGAGAGGTCGTGGTGGTACTTTGTGTTTGTTGATATTTTTTCGTCAGTTATTTATTTATTTTTTTTAGTTTTACCTCTGCTATGGAAGTTATGTTTGTTGCCGTTGGTTTGTTTGCCTATATGTTTGTCCGTTAGCAACAGTACCAAAAAAGTCAGAGCCGTTTGGAAATTATATAAGGAAAAACTGATCAAACACGAAACACATATCAACAAAAAGTAAAGCGTAAATTTCGAAAAGGGTTGGAGATTTCTACCGTCTGCATTATACATAGGTAAGACCTAATAATGGTCAATTTATTTCCTGGCTAGCAGAGTGGGCTTTCATGCCGACCATCAAGTGTATGAACCGTAGCAGACATGGCCTGTTATAAATGATTTATTTGCTTATCAAGGGGCATCATTTAACTGAGTTGGAAATATCTGTACACTCATATTTCTTTCTGGTTACTTAATTATTCCAGAACAAGGTATTTATATTAACCTGCACAAACGTTCTATGCCCTATACCTTGTTCTGAAGTGGACACTGACACCGATAACATGTATTATGATCGTGACCTGCAATTACATTTTGCATAGCAGGTCCACTTCTCATTTGGTTTTTCATTTCTTATATAATTAGAGGCAAATCAAGGAGATCCGGACCCCCCCCCTTTTTTTCGTCACAGCCACCGCAATGTTTTTAAAGGTTTCAGACCAGTTTTATGGCCCGGACCCCTCTCCCTTTCCGGACCTAGCGATCTGTTTTTAGGTTTCGTCATTAGTTCTCTTGAGTTTGACCCCTCATTTTCCTAAATCCTGGATCCACCAATGTAAAATGAAAGATTTATCCTAATTTTTCACCGCGTGATGATCATCGCGTAACTGAAGCGTATTAACGTGTAAAATACACTTTGTTTGCAGGCTTTGGCAACACAGTCTAGTTTGTATTAATTTAAATTTAGTCTGCCAGACGTGTGTTTATGTCTTTGCGAATAAAATTGGCCTCATATACAATCATTCTACGGGACGGCAAACACGCTGATTATAATGAATGGTGCCACGAACACACGTGTGTCACAAGCACACGAGTCTCTGATGACTAAGCAGAATATATATATATATATATATATATATATATATATATATATATATATATTCGCAGGTTTGTTAAGACCAAGCTCAAGGCCAGCAGCCTGAAATTTTGATAAAGGTGTATCAAATTTTAAGAAAGATATGCTGTTCTTTAATGTTATGTTGTGGACGAAAATCCTATGTTTGCGCAGATTAATCCTTGAAGAGCACTGTCAGGGTCATCAGTCATCAAACAAAATGAGATTTCCCGTGCAAAAAATGTTCGGCGCATTTGAAGAAACAATGTAGGGCACTTGACAAGTTATTGGATTCACTAAGATCACAGAGAGCACAGGTTTTCAAACTCTTCGACCTCTTTCATTTTGATTTTCAGAAAATTGTGTAAATCCACCTGAGAAACAATGATTTTGTTTGTTTTCACCAGATACCAAAATATTTAAGTTCAAGGCAACACTCATAGTAAAGTTCATGACCTCAATTTAAAAAACTGCATCCCATAACAGATGTCTATGCATGTGCTTACTAAGAATAAAATCTGTACATACGTTTTTGAAATATAATGCTCAAAATACTTTCGTGTGGCAAAGATGGGGATAAAGACATGAACTCTAGAAATGATAATAGCGGGCGCCACCAGTCCCAGCACGAAAAAAAGCTACACAAGACCTTTGGCATCAAATCTTGAGATATGTAAGAAATTGAGTGTTTTCATTAATTATAAAATTATTCAATTTCAGTTCATGACCTGAAATAAATAGATCTCAACCCACAACTCAATTATATCCATGTGCGTAATGTAAATAACTCTGTCCATCGGTTTTTGGCCTATTCGCACTTAATTGTCAAGGGGAAATGATGGGGGTATTGATAGGCACGTAAAAAAATATAATAGATGGCGCCATCAGTTCCCCGTACAAAACAAATATATTAAAGATCGTTGGTCAACTTACTTTTTATGTGTATCCATGCAAGCGTTCTTGAGATTTTAAGAATTTTGAAGATTTTCACAAGATAATGGACCTATTCTTTCTTCTTGTATAGGTAATGAACACACTTTTAACAAGCTTTTCAATTATAATTATGCACATATCCAGTTTGTTAAAGGTCATTGAAATATTTTTTTTCAGTTATCACGCTCTCAAAATATTTCTTGTGAGGGCGGCGGAACCTTGCAAAACCTATCATATCCCCAATTTTTTTCTGGGGATGCAATTATTAATGGTCTGGTTATAATAGACTTTTTAAAGGAAGAAGTATTTTCAGTACATTTTTATCGACCAGGCAGATTGTTCCAAAAACAGTTACAATATATTTAACAGAACGTATATATATATATATATATATATATATATATATCTATTTATATATATATATATATATATATATATATATATATATATATATGAACAATCACTAATTGTTCCAAAAACAGTTACAATATATTTAACAGAATGTATATATATATATATATATATATATATATATATATGAACAATCACTCATTTAATTTCTATTCTGTTATTAACTAATTTTTACAATTGTCTCTTCGTAATGGCCCTGAAAACAGTCAGGACGATATGACTGCCCAAAGGCCAATACAAAGACTATACCAAACAAGCCTGCACATCATATTTCACAATCAACCGTGCAGAGTGGCTCTATTTCACGCTGTCTTCACGAGAAACATTTCAACTGTTCACACGCGACGGCATCGTCACACATACAGTATCCCAGATGCGTTGTCAGCTTTCCAGGCCTCCCGGTTATTAGCAAAGCGACCTTACACTATTATGAAGCCTGTCGATATCATTCCCGGCGATGCGACGGGTTTTGCTTAATCTATATAACTTAGAGCACACACAGTAAATGAAACATACAACCAATAAGCCTGTAAAGATTCACCGTGCACCAATGCGTCGCGATACAAAATCAAATATCGTATCGTTATTTTCATACGACCCTGTATCGTTACGTTGAAACTATAGTACAATCCCAAAGAACAAACCAGCGTTTGTAAAGGCGAAATGTGATTTGCCAGGAAACAGATACTCGGTAATGATAGACTGAACTGCTTCACAAACCATAATGGATCCATTATCCATGAAGCGTGCTGACATGTTATTTAACCTTTAATACAGCTGCTTTATATCATAATGTGTAGTATCCTTGGCGCAGTACCGTATATACTGATATGTACCGGTTCGTTAAATATTGCATCGCTGCAGCCAAGGTAGCTCTGCATTATTAAAAGTACATTAAAATCCGCCCGTTAATTAAATCAATTTATGTTTATAATTATATACGTGGTTGCATTTATGAAACTGTCCGATTGAAATATATAATAAAATTGTGATTGACATATATATATATATATATGAAAAAAATTCAGAAAAAAAGTCTCGAATTTTAGGGGTTTATAAATTTACAAATACCGCACGTAGGTTGTTGATGATTGGTGGGTCATTGATACAAAAGTTCAATTTTCCGATTTATAACAAGAATAAATTTGCTTGGTTAAATTCGTTATATTCAGTGCTTAGTACAGCATGTTTTAATACAGGAGTCTAGTGTCACATTGGTATTCGGCATTTGGTACTGCTGTGATGGGCATATCCGTATTATTTTGTCATTAAGTTGTCAGTTAAGAGATTAGGAGATTTGAACCATTAGTAAATCTGTGTAATGATGCTTGATTTTACCCCTACTCTACTAGCAATTTTCCTCTAGGACTCACATGTACCCGGATTGTCCTCTTGAGAAAGAATGTATCATCAGTGTAATTCTGATTCGCCTCAGTTCCTAGAGACTTTGACCTGCCATGCCAAGCTTGCCGATTAACTGAAAAAAAAATTGAAACAGTTTGATTACCCTTTTTAAATAATATAGACCACCTTTTTCTGGAAATTCTCTAACGATGCGTGCTCCTGTCCATCCCTTTTCCGCGAAGCACCCTTGATCAGTTCCATATCGGCAGAGCAAACAAACAACAAGGACTTGTACTCAACACACCTGAAGATTATTTTGTTTTCGTAATGAAAAAAATGTACCTAGTCTACTTGGAGCAAAAGGCCATCTCCCCTGTACACAACGTCGTGTACCAAGATTACCCTTCACACCGACCTCTTGGGACATCATGCACTACGCAGCACTGGGTATAATAAGTTTCATTTTGCAAATGTATACTTATCATAAATCAGAAAGTGGAACACCAGGGCAAGTGATATTTTGCAGACATATTTGTCTTATATACATCTGTCTGCACACTGTCAACATTTGAAAGCTTCTTGCCCTTAAAATACCATTTTTTTATTTCGTTTGACTATACCTCTGAATTCCACAGGTTTTGTTTTATCAGTATTAACTTGTGCATATCCCAATTGTCAAAGAAGTCTTCCAAAATATTTAACAAGGTATGTGGTCTCCCTCCAAATATCACCTACAAAAGCATAAATAGTGATATATATATGATAGGATAGCATCTCAATATCAAGAACCTGTGTTTCATGATACAATGTATACACACACATATATATATATATATATATATATATATTTGTGTGTGATCTTTTTTTAAATTAAGGAATGACTTCATGCAGAACAAGATCTCGCGAACCTTAACATTTGTATTGTAAGGCTTCAATGCAGGATTAGATTATTGAAAAATGGTTAGGTAAAACAACAGAATACAAAAAAACTAGTGCTTCTACTACAACTACTTTTATTACTACTGCTACTACTACTGCTACGATTACTACTACTCGTAGTAGTACTCCTACTGCTACTACTACTACAACGACTACTTTTTATAATAATAATAGAAATATACAACTAATAATAATAATAATAATAATAATAATAATATTTATATGGGATAAATGCACAGATATAGATGGTAGAAATAAACGATATATATTATAAGGCATTGCTGACCTGTCAATAGTTTATGTAGGAGCACCTCAGAGAAGGAACTTGGATATTACATAGGCGTACTTCACAAATTTATAAATGTGTAACTAGGTTTTACTCCAACGTCATCGACCACGTACACGCGTACCCTTCCTATTTCTTTACGAATAAAAACTGATACCTGCACATATAACTATATTTGTATTTATTTATTCCATATACGTGTAGTTTTACCATTGCGTTGCTATGAATAAATCTGAATGTCCTATAAGCATACTTTCTCGTTATTCGTATGTGAAGTGCCAGTTTTGTGCATGAGAACACATTATTATCTTTTTACTGCTGCTGTATGTATACCATGATTATAAAATTTAAATCAGGTGAGACAGGGCCGAGACGTTTTTCACCTAGAAATGTCTTATTGGTGTTTGTAGATAAAAAGAAAACTTGCTATGAATTCGGGGGGGGGGGGGGGCATTTAAAATAAGTTACGGCCATGGTGAAAAATCAACTAAAACCATATTACAGAAATATATATATATAATAATTTAGGTTTTATCTAACTTCTCTAAATTTTATTCACTGAAAAAATACCTCCTCTTTATTGAGAATGGAAAGGGGACTGATATCATGATCATCTTATTATTAAATCATTATAAGTCATATTGTTGTTATTATTAGCATAAGTCTATTGCCCATCAATTTTTTATTTGAACTTGAGTTTGTTAAACAGAAGCCGTTGTATTTTATTGTAAAATCTAACGAACAAGTAAATAGGATAGGTCCATGGTCCTCAGTCGAAATGACACGCACAGTGTTACCCCGTATACTGGATCTATGTACGATCCCAACAAGCAATGTTTAAGCAAGCGTGAACATTTTGTTACATCTTGTCATTCAGTGCATCTCCTGATTAACTGGTGTTGTGGCCACTGAGCGCGCCCTGTCCATTTTTTAACACTCGTGTACAAGAGTGAGCCAACGTTTTCATTGCTACATTTGGGTAGGTACCAATTTATATCAAAGGGAAGGCGCTTACTTTCGGGATAGTTAAACATTCTTTATAGGTGATTTGGTCTCTTTAATCATTGGTGTTATGATCTGGTGAATTCTGAATGTACGTGTATGCATCTAAATTTCAATTTTTTCATCAAATAAAGGTATCCTTTGGAAACCCCTATAACGTTACCAACTAAAATTGAAACCTGCATACATTTACCTATATGTGCGTTGGTTTATCTTACGCACCTGTAATTTTACCATTTCGCTGATATCAATGTAACTGTCCCATAAACACACTGTACTTGTGATTGGTTTATGAAGGGTTCGTTTTGTGCAGGAGAGCACACAATTAATTATAAACTGCTGCTGTAGGTATATTATGATTATGGCATTCACTTCAGGTGAGACAGGGCTGTAGCATTCTCTTTCAGAACTACCTGCCAGAGTTGTGAGAGAAGATTTCCCTCAGAAATGGCACAGGTGTTTTTGTAGATAAATAAAACCTGGGTCGGGATCTTTAGAGGTCAGTTAAAATCAAGTTACGACCATTTTAAAAAATCAGCTAAAACAGATTACAGGGATATATATATATATATATATATATATATATATATATATATATATATATATATATATATATATAAAAGATAATTTAGGTTTTATTTCATATCTCTATTGTAAGAATGTTATTAACTGAACCAATTCCTCCTCTTCATAAAGGATGGAAAGGAAAATGGGATTACGATTATCATACTATTTACTCATTAGTAGTCATTATTCTAGTTATAATTAGCATAGGCCTATTGCCCATTCATTTTTATTTTTGCACTTGAGTTGGGTTTTATTCCAAATAAGACAGATGCCCTGTACGTTATAATAGGATATTGTGGTTTTAAATAACATAACCAGGAACAATATTATGCCCATTCTTTAACACTATCAGTTCATCTTTACTTTTTGCAAACGTTTCCAGGAAAAAACTTTCCAACACGCAGTTTGAGGACCCCCCCCCCCCCCCGAACACAAAGTTGCTTAACACCCTGTCATGGTTCTGCGTGTGAGTGAATACGATCTTCGTGTGTCTGTTTACCGTAATAAGGCCCGGTGACAGGGATCCGAATTTGCTCATGCTCGACATATTCACAACAAGGAAAAATCCGAACTGGTTCATATCATCTGGCATATATCTCTGCTGGGTGGGCATAATTTTCCATGGGTCGAACGTTAATACATTGTAAAACGTATTGCTACAAGTGTATACGTTAGGTCCATGGGCTGCAGTTGAAATGACACTACCGTGTGACCCCGTGTACCAGATTCTTGTGCCACCTAAATAGTAATGTTTCAGCCAGCGTGAACACGTGTTACATTGTTTGATCATTCAGCACATATCTTGATTTACAGGTATTGTACGGGGGCGATGCACTGAGTCCCACGCGCTATCTTTATGTTAACGCCAGCGATCGAACCCACCTTTTTTACACTCGTGTACACAAACGGTTTCATTGCTCTATATTTTTGGCAGGTACCAATTTGTATAAGAGGGAACATGCTCACTTTCGTGTAAATTTAATATGCTTTACAGGTGATTAGGTCTCTTAATCACTGATGTTATGATCTGGTGAAAAAGTCGTTTGTCATGGAACCCTTAGAAATAAGAGAATGACATCCAGTTTGATCATAATCATGCTTTTTTCCCTATATTCCTTAGATTGGTTACAGTGAGCTTAATTATGGTTCTTCAAAAGATATGTCCAGGCACTCTTTGGATGCTAACTTTTGAACTGTCTTCGTCCTTTTGCTACGATTTTTTTTTTACACAACCCACAGAAGAATGGTCCCAGTGAAACTGTTTACATGGAGTTCACAAGGACCTTAAAGGATTTGAACAGAATTAGACGTGTCTAGGTTCAAATGGTCGGACTTTGGCTTTTCTGACTAAAAGAAATCCTAAATTCATGTTCTTGCTCATTCCTCGCAGAATGTAGGTCACAGTAATCTTATTTCTGGTTTCCAATGAATTTATACAGGAACCTCCCTAGATCTTTAACAAATAAGATGTTTCGAGGTCCAACTTTAACAAGACTTCTCTGTGTATTATTATTGCTCATAATCAAAGTTTTGGCCAATCGCTCTCAGATTATAGGTCACCATGACCTCTTTTCAGATTTCAAGTGAGATTTGCCCAGTTCCTGCCTTCATGTTGCTCGAGTAGATCCTAAATTTATTTTTTTTCCATTATCTGGTAAAATCAAATAAAACGGTTCGTCACTTCCTTATATATATATTTATATTTATAGGCCTATATACGTTAATAAAAGTTGTCCAAGCTTTGATTCACACGCGTGTAATCTAACCCCCCCCCCCCTTGAAGATAAATTGACGCCACTGATCGAAGTATAAAAGTACACCGAACTACTGTAGACCGCCTTTCAAGTGGAATACACTACCATTATGTAGATAAGTGGCCCAGTAATCCAGATTGTTAGCTATTGCTGATACGCCCTTTATAGAGCGATTTTACCCCGGGCAAAAAGTTTATAATCTTCTGATTTAACTATTCTCAAGGATAGGTGACAAATTTGTTTGCAAATAAACACATTATTTTGCCCAGGCTAGAAGGTCAAGGTCGGGTTGATAAAAACTCCCCATATGTATAACTGATTATTGATTCTATCCATACACTATACCTGAAATGAAATGTCGAGGAAAATGAAATATGATAAATTTTGCGTTTGCTCTGTGAAAAGTTTTGTCTTTTCGCTGTTTTAGTCACTCATGAGGAACCCCAGGTGCACGTTCACACAAACTGTTTTATTTTTGTCCGTTGATGGCACTCAAGACAGTTTATGACAGTTTTTGTGACACTGTGAACAATCTTGGTTTATCTTTTTTAGCAGTCAGTCCCAGTCGTAAATTACATGCCCAGGCAATAAAATACCTCATTATCTTTAGGAGAGGACATATAAGGCCCCGCTGGCATGACATGCCCGGGGCATGAAATGTGCATATAATTACTAATAGAATCGTAAATTATACATTAAGAATACAGAAGATATTTTTTATTACGTACACCTTTGATATATTGTTTTACGCATGAACTACTATGTGTCCTCAAGTCGTTATAACCAATGTATATCAAACAGATGAGACAAAATATTTTTTTTCGCCACATACACTAAATAACCCCGGTCAACCTTTCCTCTCACGTGACATTTCATCATAAATACTTCTAGCACAATCCTGTCATGTTCTTATAAAAAAGAAAATGCCCACCTTTGCCAGTCATGCAAGATTCTATGGATCATTACCATATTAAGGAGATAAACACGTATTTGTGAATACATGTGAATATACCTGAGATAATGTGCAATTAAATTTGACAAAACAAAATCATCGTGTCTCTTGGTAATGAACATTTCCTCCGTAACTATATGACCAACGAATGTTATGGTCGTTCAATTATCCCCGCTTGAACGAAGAAATTAGATACCCAGCCACTTTAACCTGTGCATCTATCCGTCAACATAATATATGTGTGTGTGTGTGTGTGTGTAACAGTGGTCCATCTGTTCGTCTGCACACCTGTCAACTTTCTTGTCAGTTTCTTTTATAGGAGAGTTTATAAATCAGAGAAACAAAGTTGTTGTACATGACGTTTATTTATACGGTGCGGGTGCAGTCTATACAGTGTACGTGTCTCTGAAATTGAACGTAAGAAAATATTTGTAGACGAACTGCCTACACGGAGAGTCACCCCTGGTCTCTTTGTAGAGATCAATCAAAAAAGAAATATACCTAGGTAACAATATAAATGTACATAAAGGACTAGGCTCTAAATACTGGCGTGGCACTAAAAACTTTATCGACAGTTATAAAATCTTGGAATCCCAAGTTTAATTCCAACAATTGAATTACTTAATTATAAAAAAATACACAAACTGTTATGAACATTTACAGAAGCAGCATAAACATTAGTTTATAATATTTCTAATCAAAGTAAGGACTACATCTTGAATGATAAGTTAAACTTTCATCGTTAACTTAACTTGCAAATATTGAACGAACCGTTACATTCACGCCCCCCCCCCCCCCTCCTTTCCCGAAAAAAGTTTTGCCCCCGACACATATCATATAAAACTAAAGTATTGTGGTACGCTATTTGTTCATGGCGTATACCTATCTGGAGCACAACGTTCTCTTTGAGACATACGCAACGTTGGTTGTGTGGGGCGAGTTTGGTTAGAGTTTTCGGACTGATATGAGGACTCATCGCCAGATGTACTGGGTAAAATTTCAGTATCTTAAAGCGCGGCATCTTGATCAGGATGAATACTACCACTTCTTCTTAGTTTGTCATCAGACATAACACCTATATCAACTAATGGTTCAGTTTGTATAACCCTTTGTATGGGCACAGAAACCACATATACCTCCTCATTAGAAATGTCTTCTGGTTCACTTTCTGGGAGGGATTAAGGCGAATCTACAGGTCATTTAAACCAGAACCACCATCCTTTTTTAATTCTAATTCAGTAAAAATCATGTTAAAATGAATGAAAAGTTCAAAAGTATGTGTACAATAAGCAAGAACACTATTCCAGGATTCAGATAATGTATTCTTTATGGGGTCTCTAATCGACTTATGGATTGATTCTAGATAAAGGCTTTTTCCCAGTTCTGCTACTTTAAACAAAAGCATCTCAAGAGTTTATAATACGCCAGTCCTTTGTCTTGTGATCTCTGGTCTCTTTAAATATGAGAAATCCCTGAATGCAATTGAATTCAACTCCTTCTGTAAATATTCTTAATAAAAAACATAAAATTTTCGGTGAAAAGTCATCACGGCGCCACAAACATGATGGTTTCCTGGTTGGATAAAAAGTCATTGGTGTGGTTGGCGTCCTGGGTGGATAAAATTTCATCAAGGCCACACAAAAGAATGGCGTCCCGGATGGATAAAATGTCATCACGGCTCCACAAAAGTGTGGTGGTCGAGGTCTATAAAATATCATCACGGCGCCACAAAAAGATGGCGTCCTGGGTGGATAAATGTCATCACGGCTCCACAAAAGGATGCTGTCCTGGGTGGATAAAATATCATCACGGCGCGTCAAAAGGATGGTGTCCTTGGTGGATAAAATGTCATCACTGCGCCACAAAAGGATGGTGGTCGAGGTGGATAAAATATCATCACGGCGCCACAAAAGGATGGCGTACTGGGTGGATAAAATGTCATCACGGAGCGTCAAAAGGATGGTGTCCCGGGTGGATAAAATGTCATCACGGCGCCACAAAAAGATAGTGTCCTGTGTGGGTAAAATATCATCACGGCGCCACAAAAGGATGCTGTCCCGGGTGGATAAAATGTCATCACGGCGCCAAAATGGATGCTGTCCTGGGTGGATAAAATATCATCACGGCGCGTCAAAAGGATGGTGTCCTGGGTGGATAAAATTTCATCACGGCACCACTAAAAGAATGGCGTCCTGGTTAGATAAAATGTCATCACTGCGCCGCAAAAGGATGGTGGTCGAGGTGGATAAAATATCATCACGGCGCCACAAAAGGAAGGTGTCCTGGGTGCATAAAATGTCATCACGGCTCCACAAAAGGATGCTGTCCTGGGTGGATAAAATATCATCACGGCGCGTCAAAAGGATAGTGTCCTGGATGGATAAAATGTCATCACTGCGAAACAAAAGGATGGTGGTCGAGGTGGATAAAATATCATCACGGCGCCACAAAAGGATGGCGTCCTGGGTGGATAAAATGTCATCACGGCGCGTCAAAAGGATGGTGTCCTGGGTGGATAAAATTTCATCACGGCACCACTAAAAGAATGGCGTCCTGGTTAGATAAAATGTCATCACTGCGCCGCAAAAGGATGGTGGTCGAGGTGGATAAAATATCATTACGGCGCCACAAAAGGATGGCGTCCTGGGTGGATAAAATATCATCACGGCGCCACAAAAGAATGGCGTCCCGGGTGGATAAAAATTCATCACGGCCACACAAAAGTATGGTGGTCGAGGTCTATAAAATATCATCACGGCGCCTCAAAAAGATGGCGTCCTGGGTGGATAAATGTCATCACGGCTCCACAAAAGGATGCTGTCCTGGGTGGATAAAATATCATCACGGCGCGTCAAAAGGATGGTGTCCTTGGTGGATAAAATGTCATCACTGCGCCACAAAAGGATGTTGGTCTAGGTGGATAAAATATCATCACGGCGCCACAAAAGGATGGCGTACTGGGTGGATAAAATGTCATCACGGCGTCACAAAAGGATGCTGTCCTTGGTGGATAAAATGTCATCACGGAGCGTCAAAAGGATGGTGTCCCGGGTGGATAAAATGTCATCACGGCGCCACAAAAAGATAGTGTCCTGTGTGGGTAAAATATCATCACGGCGCCACAAAAGGATGCTGTCCCGGGTGGATAAAATGTCATCACGGCGCCAAAATAGATGCTGTCCTGGGTGGATAAAATATCATCACGGCGCGTCAAAAGGATGGTGTCCTGGGTGGATAAAATTTCATCACGGCACCACTAAAAGAATGGCGTCCTGGTTAGATAAAATGTCATCACTGCGCCGCAAAAGGATGGTGGTCGAGGTGGATAAAATATCATCACGGCGCCACAAAAGGAAGGTGTCCTGGGTGCATAAAATGTCATCACGGCTCCACAAAAGGATGCTGTCCTGGGTGGATAAAATATCATCACGGCGCGTCAAAAGGATAGTGTCCTGGATGGATAAAATGTCATCACTGCGAAACAAAAGGATGGTGGTCGAGGTGGATAAAATATCATCACGGCGCCACAAAAGGATGGCGTCCTGGGTGGATAAAATGTCATCACGGCGCGTCAAAAGGATGGTGTCCTGGGTGGATAAAATTTCATCACGGCACCACTGAAAGAATGGCGTCCTGGTTAGATAAAATGTCATCACTGCGCCGCAAAAGGATGGTGGTCGAGGTGGATAAAATATCATTACGGCGCCACAAAAGGATGGCGTCCTGGGTGGATAAAATATCATCACGGCGCCACAAAAGAATGGCGTCCCGGGTGGATAAAAATTCATCACGGCCACACAAAAGTATGGTGGTCGAGGTCTATAAAATATCATCACGGCGCCTCAAAAAGATGGCGTCCTGGGTGGATAAATGTCATCACGGCTCCACAAAAGGATGCTCTCCTGGGTGGATAAAATATCATCACGGCGCGTCAAAAGGATGGTGTCCTTGGTGGATAAAATGTCATCACTGCTCCACAAAAGGATGGTGGTAGAGGCAGATAAAATATCATCACGGCGCCACGAAAGGATGGCGTACTGGGTGGATTAAATGTCATCACGGCGCCCCAAAAGGATGGCGTCCTGGGTGGATAAAAAGTCATTACGGCGCCAAAATGGATGCTGTCTTGGGTGGATAAATATCATCACGGCGCGTCAAAAGGATAGTGTCCTGGGTGGATAAAATGTCATCACTGCGCCACAAAAGGATGGTGGTTGAGGTGGATAAAATATCATCACGGCGCCACAAAAGAATGGATAAAATTTCATCGCGGCCACACAAATGGATGGCGTCCTGGGTGGATAAAATATCATCACTGCGCCACAAAATGATGGTGTCCTGTGTGGATATAATATCAAAACGGCGCCACAAAAGGATGGCGTCCTGGGTAGATAAAATATCATCACAGCGCACAAAAGGATGCTGTCCTGGGTGGATAAAATATCATCACGGCGCCACAAATAGATGGCGTCCTGGGTGGATAAAATATCATCACGGCGCGTCAAAAGGATGGGGTCCTGGGTGATTGAAATGTCATCACTGCGCCACAAAAGGATGGTGGTCGAGGTGGATATAATATCATCACGGCGCCACAAAAAGATGGCGTCCTGGGTGGATGAAATGTTATCAAGGCGCGTCAAAAGGATGGCGTCCTGGGTAGATAAAATGTCATCACGGCACCACTAAAAGAATGGCGTCCTGGTTAGATAAAATGTCATCACTGCGCCACAAAAGCATGGCGTCCTGGGTTGATAAAATATCATCACGGCGCCACAAAAGAATGGCGTCCCGGGTGGATAAAATGTCATCACGGCCACACAAAAGGACTGACTCCTGGGTGGATAAAATGTCATCATGGCGCCACAAAAGGATGGCGTCCTGGGTGGATAAATTGTCATCACGGCGCGTCAAAATTTGCCGTCCTGGGTGGATAAAATTTATCACGGCACCACTAAAATATTGGCGTCCTGGTTAGATTCAATGTCATCACTTCGCCACAAAAGGATGGCTTCCTGGGTGGATAAAATATCATCACGGCGCCACAAAAGAATGGCGTCCCGGATGGATAAAAAATCATCACGGCTCCACAAAAGGATGCTGTCCTGGGTGGATAAAATATCATCACGGCGCGTCAAAAGGATGGGGTCCTGGGTGACTAAAATGTCATCACTGCGCCACAAAAGGATGGTGGTCGAGGTGGATAAAATGTCATCACGGCGCCAGAAAATGATGGCGTCCTGGGTGGATGAAATGTCATCACGGCGCGTCAAAAGGATGGCGTCCTGGGTGGATAAAATTTCATCACGACACCACTAAAAGAATGGCGTCCTGGTTAGATAAAATGTCATCACTGCGCCACAAAAGCATGGCGTCCTGGGTTGATAAAATATCATCACGGCGCCACAAAAGAATGGCGTCCCGGGTAGATAAAATGTCATCACGGCCACACAAAAGGATTGACTCCTGGGTGGATAAAATGTCATCACGGCGCCACAAAAGGATGGTGTCCCGGGTGGATAAAATGTTATCACGGGGCAACAAAAGCCTACTGTCCTGGGTGGATAAAATGTCATCACGTCGCAACAAAAAGATGGCGTCCTGGATGAATAAAATGTCATCACTGCGCCACAAAAGGATGGCGTCCTGGGTGGATAAAATGTCATCACGACTCAACCAAATGATGGTGTCCTGTGTGGATAAAATATCATCACGGCGCCACAAAAGGATGTCGTCCTGCGTGGATAAAATGTCATCACGGCTCAACCAAATGATGGTGTCCTGTGTGGATAAAATATCATCACGGCGCCACAAAAGGATGTCGTCCTGGGTCTATGAAATGTCATCACAGCCACACAAAAGGATTGACTCCTGGGTGGATAAAATGTCATCACGGCGCGACAAAAGGATGGTGTCCCGGGTTGATAAATTGTCATCACGGGGCCACAAAAGCATACTGTCCTGGGTGGATAAAATGTCATCACGTCGCAACAAAAGGATGGCGTCCTGGGTGGATAAAATGTCATCACGGCGCCACAAAAGGATGCTGTCCTGGGTGGATAAAATGTCATCACGGCGCGTCAAAAGGATGCTGTCCTGCGTGGATAAAATGTCATCACGGCTCAACCAAATAATGGTGTCCTGTGTGGATAAAATATTATCACGGCGCCACAAAAGGATGTCGTCCTGGGTCTATGAAATGTCATCACAGCGCCACAAAAGGATGCTGTCCTGGGTGGATAAAATATCATCACGGCGCCACAAATAGATTGCGTCCTGGGTGGATAAAATATCATTACGGCGCGTCATAAGGATGGTGTCCTGGGTGATTAAAATGTCATCACTGCGCCACAAAAGGATGGTGGTCGAGGTGGATAAAATATCATCACGGCGCCACAAAAAGATGGCGTCCTGGGTGGATGAAATGTCATCACGGCGCGTCAAAAGGATGGCGTCCTGGGTGGATAAAATTTCATCACGGCACCACTAAAAGAATGGCGTCCTGGTTAGATAAAATGTCATCACTGCGCCACAAAAGCATGGTGTCCTGGGTTGATCAAATATCATCACGGCGTCACAAAAGAATGGCGTCCCGGGTGGATAAAATGTCATCACGGCCACACAAAAGGATTGACTCCTTGGTGGATAAAATATCTTCACGGCGCCACAAAAGGGTGGCGTCCTGGGTGGATGAATTGTCATCACGGCGCGTCAAAAGTTTACCGTCCTGGGTGGATAAAATTTCATCACGGCACCACTAAAAGAATGGCGTCCTGGTTAGATTAAATGTCATCACTTCGCCACAAAAGGATAGCATCCTGGGTAGATAAAATATCATCACGGCGCCACAAAAGAATGGCGTCCCGGAATGGATAAGATGTCATCACGGCTCCACAAAAGGATGCTGTCCTGGGTGGATAAAATATCATCACGGCGCGTCAAAAGGATGGTGTCCTGGGTGATTAAAATGTCATCACTGTGCCACAAAAGTATGGTGGTCGAGGTGGATAAAATATCATGACGGCGCCACAAAAAGATGGCGTCCTGGGTGGATGAAATGTCATCACGGCGCGTCAAAAGGATGGCGTACAGGATGGATAAAATTTCATCACGGCACCACAAAAAGAATGGCGTCCTGGTTAGATAAAATGTCATCACTGCGCCACAAAAGCATGGCGTCCTGGGTTGATAAAATATCATCACGGCGCCACAAAAGAATGGCGTCCCGGGCGGATAAAATGTCATCACGGCCACACAAAAGGATTGTCTCCTGGGTGGATAAAATGTCATCATGGCGCCACAAAAGGACGGCGTCCTGGGTGGATAAATTGTCATCACGGCGCGTCAAAAGTTTGCCGTCCTGGGTGGATAAAATTTATCACGGCACCACTAAAATAATGGCGTCCTGATTAGATTAAATGTCATCACTTCGCCACAAAAGGATGGCGTCCTGGGTGGATAAAATATCATCACGGCGCCACAAGAGAATGGCGTCCCGGATGGGTAAAATGTCATCACGGCTCCACAAAAGGATGCTGTCCTGGGTGGATAAAATATCATCACGGCGCGTCAAAAGGATGGGGTCCTGGGTGATTAAAATGTCATCACTGCGCCACAAAAGGATGGTGGTCGAGGTGGATAAAATATCATCACGGCGCCAGAAAATGATGGCGTCCTGGGTGGATGAAATGTCATCACGGCGCGTCAAAAGGATGGCGTCCTGGGTGGATAAAATATATCACGGCACCACTAAAAGAATGGCGTCCTGGTTAGATAAAATGTCATCACTGCGCCACAAAAGCATGGCGTCCTGGGTTGATAAAATATCATCACGGCGCCACAAAAGAATGGCGTCCCGGGTAGATAAAATGTCATCACGGCCACACAAAAGGATTGACTCCTGGGTGGATAAAATGTCATCACGGCGCCACAAAAAGGATGGTGTCCCGGGTGGATAAAATGTCATCACGGGGCCACAAAAGCATACTGTCCTGGGTTGATAAAATGTCATCACGTCGCAACAAAAAGATGGTGTCCTGGATGGATAAAATGTCATCACGACTCAACCAAATGATGGTGTCCTGTGTGGATAAAATATCATCACGGCGCCACAAAAGGATGTCGTCCTGCGTGGATAAAATGTCATCACGGCTCAACCAAATGATGGTGTCCTGTGTGGATAAAATATCATCACGGCGCCACA
The DNA here is from genome assembly GCA_026874595.1 of Sipunculus nudus. NCBI lineage: Eukaryota > Metazoa > Annelida > Sipuncula > Golfingiida > Sipunculidae > Sipunculus > Sipunculus nudus. The sequence continues at coordinate 17,673,771 of CM049317.1, forward strand.
AAAGGATGTCGTCCTGGGTCTATGAAATGTCATCACAGCCACACAAAAGGATTGACTCCTGGGTGGATAAAATGTCATCACGGCGCGACAAAAGGATGGTGTCCCGGGTTGATAAATTGTCATCACAGGGCCACAAAAGCATACTGTCCTGGGTGGATAAAATGTCATCACGTCGCAACAAAAGGATGGCGTCCTGGGTGGATAAAATGTCATCACGGCGCCACAAAAGGATGCTGTCCTGGGTGGATAAAATGTCATCACGGCGCGTCAAAAGGATGCTGTCCTGCGTGGATAAAATGTCATCACGGCTCAACCAAATAATGGTGTCCTGTGTGGATAAAATATTATCACGGCGCCACAAAAGGATGGTGGTCGAAGTGGATAAAATATCATCACTGCGCCACAAAAAGATGGCGTCCTGGGTGGATGAAATGTCATCACGGCGCGTCAAAAGGATGGCGTCCTGGGTGGATAAAATGTCATCACGACTCAACCAAATGATGGTGTCCTGTGTGGATAAAATATCATCACGGCGCCACAAAAGGATGTCGTCCTGCGTGGATAAAATGTCATCACGGCTCAACCAAATGATGGTGTCCTGTGTGGATAAAATATCATCACGGCGCCACAAAAGGATGTCGTCCTGGGTCTATGAAATGTCATCACAGCCACACAAAAGGATTGACTCCTGGGTGGATAAAATGTCATCACGGCGCGACAAAAGGATGGTGTCCCGGGTTGATAAATTGTCATCACGGGGCCACAAAAGCATACTGTCCTGGGTGGATAAAATGTCATCACGTCGCAACAAAAGGATGGCGTCCTGGGTGGATAAAATGTCATCACGGCGCCACAAAAGGATGCTGTCCTGGGTGGATAAAATGTCATCACGGCGCGTCAAAAGGATGCTGTCCTGCGTGGATAAAATGTCATCACGGCTCAACCAAATAATGGTGTCCTGTGTGGATAAAATATTATCACGGCGCCACAAAAGGATGTCGTCCTGGGTCTATGAAATGTCATCACAACGCCACAAAAGGATGCTGTCCTGGGTGGATAAAATATCATCACGGCGCCACAAATAGATTGCGTCCTGGGTGGATAAAATATCATTACGGCGCGTCAAAAGGATGGTGTCCTGGGTGATTAAAATGTCATCACTGCGCCACAAAAGGATGGTGGTCGAAGTGGATAAAATATCATCACTGCGCCACAAAAAGATGGCGTCCTGGGTGGATGAAATGTCATCACGGCGCGTCAAAAGGATGGCGTCCTGGGTGGATAAAATTTCATCACGGCACCACTAAAAGAATGGCGTCCTGGTTAGATAAAATGTCATCACTGCGCCACAAAAGCATGGTGTCCTGGGTTGATCAAATATCATCACGGCGTCACAAAAGAATGGCGTCCCGGGTGGATAAAATGTCATCACGGCCACACAAAAGGATTGACTCCTTGGTGGATAAAATATCATCACGGCGCCACAAAAGGGTGGCGTCCTGGGTGGATGAATTGTCATCGCGGCGCGTCAAAAGTTTACCGTCCTGGGTGGATAAAATTTCATCACGGCACCACTAAAAGAATGGCGTCCTGGTTAGATTAAATGTCATCACTTCGCCACAAAAGGATAGCATCCTGGGTAGATAAAATATCATCACGGCGCCACAAAAGAATGGCGTCCCGGATGGATAAAATGTCATCTCGGCTCCACAAAAGGATGCTGTCCTAGGTGGATAAAATATCATCACGGCGCGTCAAAAGGATGGTGTCCTGGGTGATTAAAATGTCATCACTGTGCCACAAAAGGATGGTGGTCGAGGTGGATAAAATATCATCACGGCGCCACAAAAAGATGGCGTCCTGGGTGGATGAAATGTCATCACGGCGCGTCAAAAGGATGGCGTACTGGATGGATAAAATTTCATCACGGCACCACTAAAAGAATGGCGTCCTGGTTAGATAAAATGTCATCACTGCGCCACAAAAGCATGGCGTCCTGGGTTGATAAAATATCATCACGGCGCCACAAAAGAATGGCGTCCCGGGCGGATAAAATGTCATCACGGCCACACAAAAGGATTGTCTCCTGGGTGGATAAAATGTCATCATGGCGCCACAAAAGGACGGCGTCCTGGGTGGATAAATTGTCATCACGGCGCGTCAAAAGTTTGCCGTCCTGGGTGGATAAAATTTATCACGGCACCACTAAAATAATGGCGTCCTGATTAGATTAAATGTCATCACTTCGCCACAAAAGGATGGCGTCCTGGGTGGATAAAATATCATCACGGCGCCACAAGAGAATGGCGTCCCGGATGGATAAAATGTCATCACGGCTCCACAAAAGGATGCTGTCCTGGGTGGATAAAATATCATCACGGCGCGTCAAAAGGATGGGGTCCTGGGTGATTAAAATGTCATCACTGCGCCACAAAAGGATGGTGGTCGAGGTGGATAAAATATCATCACGGCGCCAGAAAATGATGGCGTCCTGGGTGGATGAAATGTCATCACGGCGCGTCAAAAGGATGGCGTCCTGGGTGGATAAAATTTCATCACGGCACCACTAAAAGAATGGCGTCCTGGTTAGATAAAATGTCATCTCTGCGCCACAAAAGCATGGCGTCCTGGGTTGATAAAATATCATCACGGCGCCACAAAAGAATGGCGTCCCGGGTAGATAAAATGTCATCACGGCCACACAAAAGGATTGACTCCTGGGTGGATAAAATGTCATCACGGCGCCACAAAAAGGATGGTGTCCCGGGTGGATAAAATGTCATCACGGGGCCACAAAAGCATACTGTCCTGGGTTGATAAAATGTCATCACGTCGCAACAAAAAGATGGCGTCCTGGATGGATAAAATGTCATCACTGCGCCACAAAAGGATGGCGTCCTGGGTGGATAAAATGTCATCACGGCTCAACCAAATGATGGTGTCCTGTGTGGATAAAATATCATCACGGCGCCACAAAAGGATGTCGTCCTGCATGGATAAAATGTCATCACGGCTCAACCAAATGATGGTGTCCTGTGTGGATAAAATATCATCACGGCGCCACAAAAGGATGTCGTCCTGGGTCTATGAAATGTCATCACGGCCACACAAAAGGATTGACTCCTGGGTGGATAAAATGTCATCACGGCGCGACAAAAGGATGGTGTCCCGGGTTGATAAATTGTCATCACGGGGCCACAAAAGCATACTGTCCTGGGTGGATAAAATGTCATCACGTCGCAACAAAAGGATGGCGTCCTGGGTGGATAAAATGTCATCACGGCGCCACAAAAGGATGCTGTCCTGGGTGGATAAAATGTCATCACGGCGCGTCAAAAGGATGCTGTCCTGCGTGGATAAAATGTCATCACGGCTCAACCAAAAAATGGTGTCCTGTGTGGATAAAATATTATCACGGCGCCACAAAAGGATGTCGTCCTGGGTCTATGAAATGTCATCACAACGCCACAAAAGGATGCTGTCCTGGGTGGATAAAATATCATCACGGCGCCACAAATAGATTGCGTCCTGGGTGGATAAAATATCATTACGGCGCGTCAAAAGGATGGTGTCCTGGGTGATTAAAATGTCATCACTGCGCCACAAAAGGATGGTGGTCGAAGTGGATAAAATATCATCACTGCGCCACAAAAAGATGGCGTCCTGGGTGGATGAAATGTCATCACGGCGCGTCAAAAGGATGGCGTCCTGGGTGGATAAAATGTCATCACGACTCAACCAAATGATGGTGTCCTGTGTGGATAAAATATCATCACGGCGCCACAAAAGGATGTCGTCCTGCGTGGATAAAATGTCATCACGGCTCAACCAAATGATGGTGTCCTGTGTGGATAAAATATCATCACGGCGCCACAAAAGGATGTCGTCCTGGGTCTATGAAATGTCATCACAGCCACACAAAAGGATTGACTCCTGGGTGGATAAAATGTCATCACGGGGCCACAAAAGCATACTGTCCTGGGTTGATAAAATGTCATCACGTCGCAACAAAAAGATGGCGTCCTGGATGGATAAAATGTCATCACTGCGCCACAAAAGGATGGCGTCCTGGGTGGATAAAATGTCATCACGGCTCAACCAAATGATGGTGTCCTGTGTGGATAAAATATCATCACGGCGCCACAAAAGGATGTCGTCCTGCATGGATAAAATGTCATCACGGCTCAACCAAATGATGGTGTCCTGTGTGGATAAAATATCATCACGGCGCCACAAAAGGATGTCGTCCTGGGTCTATGAAATGTCATCACGGCCACACAAAAGGATTGACTCCTGGGTGGATAAAATGTCATCACGGCGCGACAAAAGGATGGTGTCCCGGGTTGATAAATTGTCATCACGGGGCCACAAAAGCATACTGTCCTGGGTGGATAAAATGTCATCACGTCGCAACAAAAGGATGGCGTCCTGGGTGGATAAAATGTCATCACGGCGCCACAAAAGGATGCTGTCCTGGGTGGATAAAATGTCATCACGGCGCGTCAAAAGGATGCTGTCCTGCGTGGATAAAATGTCATCACGGCTCAACCAAAAAATGGTGTCCTGTGTGGATAAAATATTATCACGGCGCCACAAAAGGATGTCGTCCTGGGTCTATGAAATGTCATCACAACGCCACAAAAGGATGCTGTCCTGGGTGGATAAAATATCATCACGGCGCCACAAATAGATTGCGTCCTGGGTGGATAAAATATCATTACGGCGCGTCAAAAGGATGGTGTCCTGGGTGATTAAAATGTCATCACTGCGCCACAAAAGGATGGTGGTCGAAGTGGATAAAATATCATCACTGCGCCACAAAAAGATGGCGTCCTGGGTGGATGAAATGTCATCACGGCGCGTCAAAAGGATGGCGTCCTGGGTGGATAAAATGTCATCACGACTCAACCAAATGATGGTGTCCTGTGTGGATAAAATATCATCACGGCGCCACAAAAGGATGTCGTCCTGCGTGGATAAAATGTCATCACGGCTCAACCAAATGATGGTGTCCTGTGTGGATAAAATATCATCACGGCGCCACAAAAGGATGTCGTCCTGGGTCTATGAAATGTCATCACAGCCACACAAAAGGATTGACTCCTGGGTGGATAAAATGTCATCACGGCGCGACAAAAGGATGGTGTCCCGGGTTGATAAATTGTCATCACGGGGCCACAAAAGCATACTGTCCTGGGTGGATAAAATGTCATCACGTCGCAACAAAAGGATGGCGTCCTGGGTGGATAAAATGTCATCACGGCGCCACAAAAGGATGCTGTCCTGGGTGGATAAAATGTCATCACGGCGCGTCAAAAGGATGCTGTCCTGCGTGGATAAAATGTCATCACGGCTCAACCAAATAATGGTGTCCTGTGTGGATAAAATATTATCACGGCGCCACAAAAGGATGTCGTCCTGGGTCTATGAAATGTCATCACAACGCCACAAAAGGATGCTGTCCTGGGTGGATAAAATATCATCACGGCGCCACAAATAGATTGCGTCCTGGGTGGATAAAATATCATTACGGCGCGTCAAAAGGATGGTGTCCTGGGTGATTAAAATGTCATCACTGCGCCACAAAAGGATGGTGGTCGAAGTGGATAAAATATCATCACTGCGCCACAAAAAGATGGCGTCCTGGGTGGATGAAATGTCATCACGGCGCGTCAAAAGGATGGCGTCCTGGGTGGATAAAATTTCATCACGGCACCACTAAAAGAATGGCGTCCTGGTTAGATAAAATGTCATCACTGCGCCACAAAAGCATGGTGTCCTGGGTTGATCAAATATCATCACGGCGTCACAAAAGAATGGCGTCCCGGGTGGATAAAATGTCATCACGGCCACACAAAAGGATTGACTCCTTGGTGGATAAAATATCATCACGGCGCCACAAAAGGGTGGCGTCCTGGGTGGATGAATTGTCATCGCGGCGCGTCAAAAGTTTACCGTCCTGGGTGGATAAAATTTCATCACGGCACCACTAAAAGAATGGCGTCCTGGTTAGATTAAATGTCATCACTTCGCCACAAAAGGATAGCATCCTGGGTAGATAAAATATCATCACGGCTCAACCAAATGATGGTGTCCTGTGTGGATAAAATATTATCACAGCGCCACAAAAGGATGGTGTCCCGGGTGGATAAAATGACATCATGGCGCATCAAAAGGATGCTGTCTTGGGTGGATAAAATGTCATCACAGCGCCACAAATGGATGGCGTCCTGAGTGGATAAAATGTCATCACGCCGCGTGAAAATGATGGCGTCCTGGGTGGATAAAATTTCATCACGGCACCACAAAAAGAATGGCGTCCTGGTTAGATGAAATGTCATCACGGCGCAACAAAAGGATGCTGTCCTGGGTGGATAAAATATCATCACGGCGCCACAAAAGAATGGCGTCCTGGTTGGATAAAATTTCAACAGGGCGCCACAAAAAGGATGGTGTTCGAGGTAGATAAAATATCATCACGACGCCACAAAAGAATGGCGTCGCGGATGGATAAAATGTCATCACGGCTCCACAAAAGGATACTGTCCTGGGTGGATCAAATATCATCACGGCGCGTCAAAAGGATGGTGTCCTGGGTGATTAAAATGTCATCACTGCGCCACAAAAGGATGGTGGTCAGGTGGATAAAATATCATCACGGCGCCACAAAAGATTGCGTCCTGGGTGGATGAAATGTCATCACGGCGCGTCAAAAGAATGGCGTCCTGGGTATATAAAATTTCATCACGGCACCACTATAAGAATGGCGTCCTGGTTAGATAAAATGTCATCACTGCGCCACAAAAGCATGGCGTCCTGAGTTGATAAAATATCATCACGGCGCCACAAAAGAATGGCGTCCCGGATGGATAAAATGTCATCACGGCCACACAAAAGGATTGACTCCTGGGTGGATAAAATGTCATCTCGGCGCCACAAAAGGATGGTGTCCGGGGTGGATAAAATGTCATCACGGGGCCAAAAAAGCATACTGTCCTGGGTGGATAAAATGTCATCACGTCGCAACAAAAAGATGGCGTCCTGGATGGATAAAATGTCATCACTGCGCCACAAAAGGATGGCGTCCTGGGTGGATAAAATGTCATCACGGCTCAGCCAAATGATGGTGTCCTGTGTGGATAAAATATCATCACGGCGCCACAAAAGGATGTCGTCCTGCGTGGATAAAATGTCATCACAGCTCAACCAAATGATGGTGTCCTGTGTGGATAAAATATCATCACGGCGCCACAAAAGGATGGCGTCCTGGGTGGATAAAATGTCATCACGGCTCAGCCAAATGATGGTGTCCTGTGTGGATAAAATATCATCACGGCGCCACAAAAGGATGTCGTCCTGCGTGGATAAAATGTCATCACAGCTCAACCAAATGATGGTGTCCTGTGTTGATAAAATATCATCACGGCGCCACAAAAGGATGTCGTCCTGGGTCTATGAAATGTCATCACGGCCACACAAAAGGATTGACTCCTGGGTGGATAAAATGTAATCACGGCGCGACAAAAGGATGGTGTCCCGGGTGGATAAAATGTCATCACGGGGCCACAAAAGCATACTGTCCTGGGTGGATAAAATGTCATCACGTCGCAACAAAAGGATGGCGTCCTTGGTGGATAAAATGTCATCACGGCGCCACAAAAGGATGCTGTCCTGGGTGGATAAAATGTCATCACGGCGCGTCAAAAGGATGGTGTCCCGGGTGGATAAAATGTCATCATGCCGCCACAAAAAGGATGGCGTCCTTGCTGGATAAAATTTCATCACGGCACCACAAACAGAATGGCGTCCTGGTTAGATGAAATGTTATCACGGCGCAACAAAAGGATGCTGTCCTGGGTGGATAAAATATCATCACGGCGCCACAAAAGAATGGCATCCTGGGTGGATAAAATTTCATCAGGGCGCCCCAAAAAGGATGGTGGTCGAGGTGGATAAAATATCATCACGGCGCCACAAAGGATGGCATCCTGGGTGGATAAAATATCATCACGGCGCCACAAAATGACGGCGTCCTGGGTGGATAAAATGTCATCACGGCGCCACAAAAAGGATGGTGGTCGAGGTCGATAAAATATCATCACGGCGCCACAAAATGATGGCGTCCTTGGTGGATAAAATGTCATCATGCACCACAAGAGGAAGGTGACCTTGATGGATTTTGCTGAGAATCAGATTCGGCCAAGATAATATTTTGGTTAATATTTCTATTGAGTTCATGAAAATTCGTCATTTTTTATGGTGGGTATGTTTACCTCTTCAATCATATAACATGTCTGGAATTTGCTAAGAATCGAACGAGGGCGAAATAATCTATTTGAATATAGTTACAATGCGTTTCGTGAAAATCCTTAAAAACCATGCTAAATTATCACGGTGACTCTACATGTTAACAGACGGACAGACTGAAGGACGGACGGACCGACAGACTACGGTACCAATGCCATAATTCGACCCAGTGGCGTCAATATATCTTCAAGGGTTAGGGATGACTCGCAGTTTAATTTTAATTCTTAATTTGTTTCATTTTCAATATATAGATATTATTCCCTGAATGGCGAAGGGATGATTACAGCAACCACCCGCTTGCTAAAAAAAAAATGGGGGATATATTCCCCCACCCCTGATACAACCCATCCCATATAGACAGACGTATAAAAAGCGCATCCGAGTCCTATTTCTGGCTAATATAATTCAAGATAATCTGATGAAAGTGATGTCTGTAACAGATACCAGACATCTTGTTCAGAAAAAAAAAGATCTATAGACAAACAGAAACAGATAAACAGCGGAATCCCTATCACTAAAATAAAACTTTGTTTTCTTTCCACTAACTCGTGTTATTGTAAAACAACAGAGACACCCTTTACACGGGAGATAAACTTACTGACAGACGGACAAACGAATGAATACATAAACAGACAGACCGACAACTGCAGATGAAAGAATATCCCCAGTCCATGTATGTTGAGAGTATAAGAAGAAGGTTACTCGGTTGATATTACTATAGGCATCGCTGACGTCGTTAATGGAGTCATTTGTATGATCGATAGCTTTGTTGATATACAAATGCTAGACTATGCTATGATAACACATTGAAGAGCATTCAACAGGAAATCAATTTTACGGTTGTACAGTAGCATCTGTATTCTATTCTATTCAGTTATTTATTTACTTTATCGCACATAACTTATGTGTGTAAATGTATATGTACGAAATAGCATTATTATATATTACTGCTGCCATCTAGCGATGAATGTTAAAACTATTTCATTGAAAATTTACATCACTAACCATACACTTCGGTCTAAATAATCCTCTGGTAAGAGAAGCGGATTCCTAGGGATGGGGGAGGAGGGGTTCAAATTGGTCCGGACCCCCCCCCCCCTTTTTTTTCATATCTATTTTTATGGCCTGGAACACTGCGTCTAATCAAATTAAAAAAAAACTAGCTTTTTTAAATACTCTTTTTCTATGTTATAATTTTTTTGCATTTACCGAAAGCCCATGTAGTCGTTAAATTTATATGATTTTTTTATACAAAGTGTACTCGAGAACGGGGTGGGGTGGGGGAATATTTGGTTGGTGGCTGTAAATTTGTTTTGTAAAATTAATATTATATATATATATATATATATACATTATATATATATATATATTATTACAACGTAACATTTCAGTAAATGAAAACATGATTTTTTTTAAATTTCACTATTTATTCCATACATATGGGGATTTATTAAGGTATGCAATATGAAGAGGTCATTGTGAGACACCTGTCACATAAAATACCAGGAATTTCTGTTCATTAACTAGTGTTATCTTAAACGATTTGTCATTAGGTAGTCAAACTTTACGGGTTGGGGTAAATTAACGTGAGGTCGGCTTTGATATGCTCATACTGATTCTTATGACACTTTACTGAGATATTTAAAACAAAATCATTTTTAATTAAAGCGCAACCGTCGCGATACTGTCTGAATGTATATATATATATATATATATATATATATATATATATATATATGTGGGTGTGTGTGTGAGGGTGTGTTTGTGTGTGTGGGGGGGGGATGCTTTTTGATGTGACGGATTAAAACTGTGAACAGCTAAAAAGAAGAAATGCATTTGTTCCCTATTCTTCTAAATTTGACCTTATTTCTCCAAACTGAATGGATCTTGTGAAAAAGTGAACGCATTATAAAAAAGTTCATACAAGGCTTATGACATACATTGGTGCTTATTTAATTAGGCTAATAATTTACAGGCTGTATAATAAATCTATCAAATTATCAAACACAATTTGCAGCTAAACTAAATTTCCTGAACTTACCTTTTATCCTTTTTTTAGGCCGCATCATGATGATTTTATTCGAATATGACTGAAGTTCTAAAAACATTTCTCCCAAAATAGTCTCGTGCTTTTTCGCCATATTTCATTTTCTTTATTTTAATTCTTCTTCTTTTTGTATGCCCTATCCGGCCTTATTATGAACAGGCACACGAGGATCGTATTTACACACACTCAGAACCATAAGAAGGTGTAAAACAGCTTTATTGGGGGTGGCTGTTTTCGAAAAGTTTTGCCTGGAAACGTTTGTTTAAAGTAAACATGAATTGATAGTGTTAAAGATTATGCATAATATTGTTCCTGGTTATGATCCTTAAAGCCACAATATTCAATTATAAACATAAAGGGTATCGGTCTTATTTGGAATTAAACCCAACTCAAGTGCAAAAATACAAATGAATGGGCAATCGGCCTATGCTAGTAATGATAAGCATTATTATGTTGATAGTATGATAATCAGAATCCCATTTCGTTTCCATTTTTTTATGAAGATGGGGTTTTGTTTTAGTTAATACTATTCTTACAATAGAGAAACTAAATAAAACCTAAATTATCTTAAGTAAATCCCTGTAATCTGCTTTGAGATGAGTGTTCACCATGGCCGTTACTTTTTATAATTTACCTCTAAGACTCCCCAGCCAGGTTTCGTTTTATTAAAAAAAACACCTTTGACATTTCTGAGTGAAACCTTCTATCACAATTCTGGCATGTATTTCTGAAAAGAAAAAACCTCGGCCCTTTCTCTCCTGAAGTGAATGCCATGATCATGATTTACATACAGCAGCAGTTAATAATTGAGTGTGTGCTCTCCGGCACAAAACAGACACTTCACATACAAATGACAAGTACAGTATTCTTAACCGGCAGTTGATGTGATAGCAGCGAAACTTTAAAATTACAGATGTGTAGGATAAATAAACACACATTGAAGTAAGTGAGTGCAAGTATCAGTTTTCGTTGGTAACGTTATAGGGGTTTCAAAAGGAGACCTTTGTCTGATGAACAGTTGAAATTTAGATGTACACACGTACCTTTAGGTTTCGTTTTATCTAAAAAAACAACTGTGACATTTCTGAGTGCAATATTCTCTCAAAACTCTGGCATGTATTTCTGAAGGAAGAAGCCTCGGCCCTGTTTCAGCTCAAGTGAATGCTATAGTCATTATTTACATAAAGCAGCAATTAATAATTGATTGTGTGCTCTCCGGCACAAAACAGACACTTCACATACGAGTGACAAGTAAAGTATGCATATAGGACAATTAAATTTATTCATCGCAGTGCTGTGGCAAAACTGCAGATGTGTAGGATAAATAAACACACATGAAGTCAAATGTGTAGGTATCAGTTTTTGGTCGTAAAGAAACAGGAAGGGTACACGTGTACATGGTCGATGACGTTGGTGTAGAGACTAGTCACACATTTATAACTTGGTGAACTACCACTTTGTTATTTCCAAGTTTCTGCTCTGAGGTGCTGCTACATACACCAGTGACAGGTCAGCAATACCTTATATAGTTTAATACTAGCATCTATATCTGTGTATTTATCCCATAAACAACATAGTATTATTATGATTATTTATATTATTATTCTTTATTATTATTGTAATTATTAGTAGTAGTGGCATATCACTGTTATTATTAGTACTTGTTGTAGTCGTAGTAGAAGTAGTAGTTGTGTTTTATTCTAGTGTTGTAACTTAACCTTTTTCCATAATGTAATCCTGCATTGATGCTTTACTATGTAAATGTAAAGGTTCGCGAGATCATGTTGTGCGTATAGTCATTCCATAATTTAAAAAAAAAATCACACATATAAATAAATATATATATATATACATATATATATATATATATATATATATATATAAATACATTATATCTCAATACATTATTTGAAATGGTTCATGAAACACAAGTTCCTAATATTTAGCTATAATAAAAACATACAGATATAAATATTATAGCCTTTTTAAATGAAGATTTATAGGGAGACTACATAACTTGTTAAACATTTTGTACACTTCTGTCACAAATGCGGTATGCAAGTTAATACTTATAAAATAAAACCTATGGTATTCAGAAGCGTAGGGATAGTCATACAAAATGAATAATGGTAATTTAGGGCAAGAAGCTTGTGAATGTTGACAGTTACACCTATATATGTGTATATATACATATATATATATATATATACATATATATATATATATACGTGTGTGTGTGTATGGAGAGATCAAGAAGAAAAGTCCTTAACTTAGGGGAATAATGATCTTTTAATACTGCATGAAAGATGTTGTAAGTGTTAAATTTCACTAGTCCAGCAGTTCAAATTCCTGATTTATGACAATAATGCATTTGCAAAATGAAATTTGTCATATTCAGTGCTGCGTATTGCATGATGTCCTCGGCGATGGGTTTGAAGGGTAACCTGGGTACAGGGCATTGGGAATAGGTGTGATGCCCTTTTGCTCCGGGGAGACTAGGTATATCATTTTCATCCCAAAAACAAAATAATGCTCTGTTCTGTTAGACATATTGTAATTGACACATGTAATGACAAAATAATACTGATCAGGCCACCAAACGTGTACCAAATTAGCAGTACACATGTGACAATTGATCCGTGTATTCATGTACTACCCAGCATGAGATATAACAAATTTAACTATGCAAAATTATTTTTTTTCATAAATCAGGTAATTAAACGTCTGCATCAATTCTATTTAATACACATATTTCAATTATACATATATTTAAACACACCAACTAGCAACAACCTAAGTACATTATTTATAAAATACCCCCTAAATTTCCAGTCTTCTACGTATATGTTGGTTATCATAATTTCTTTTTAATATATGTGCGGGTTTTCAAGTACTTTTGAGCATGTACATCTACATAAATGGGTAGCTAGCTTGGCTGCAGCGATGCAATATATTGCGAAACAGTAAATTTCACGATTCTGCGCTCATGAAATGATACATGGTATGATACAAACCAATTGTATAAAAGCTTAGATTACAAGCTCTGATTTCTTCTGAAGTTCGAACTGTCATTGTCTTCACGCTTCATGAATAATGGATCTTCTGTTGGTTTATGCGACGGGTTAGCCTATCAGATGCCGATTAAATTCTTTCTGGCAAATCGCGTTTCGCCTTTTAAACGCTTGTCCGTCCTTTTGGATTGTCCTTCAGGTTCAACGTAATGATACATGGCCATATCATTTAAATCGCGATGTTTTGGTGCACGATGAATCTTCACAGGTTTATTTTGGTCGGTGCTGGAAGGCCCCTGAAGTTCACAACATTTCTAGGATACTGTATGTGTAACCATTCCGCCCCGTAGGAACTGTTGAAATGGTTCTCGTGTAGACTACGTGAAATAGAGCCATTCTACATAGTTGATTGTAAAATATGATGTACCGGCTTGTTTGGTAAAGCCTTTGTATCGGTCTTGGGGCAGGCATATCGTCCTTGCTAGCCTCAGGCTAATACAAAGACACAACTGAACAGACCGGTTAATAATAGAATAGAACTTAATGATTGTATATATATATATATATATATATATATATATATATATATATATATATATTCTCTTAAATATATTGCATTTTTTAATTTAAATCTGCCTGGCCAATATAAATGGGCTGAAAATATATCTACCTTTAAAAAGTCTATTGAATTCATTACATTACATATTTTATAGAGCGCTCGACTAGTACGGATACATAAATACATATTCTCTGGCGCCTAACAAGAAAATCGATCTGAATCCATTTTAAGCTACATAAGGTTCTTGAAAAAAGATCGTCTTAAGGGTTTTCATAATTTAGGTAGACTGTCTCTATTCGGAATGTGCTCAGGTAGCATTGTCACGAAATTATTTCGTGATCCAGGTTCTTTTAACCTTTCAACATTTGCTCATACATACTACTCATCGTGACCATTCACATAAATGACCAAAGACGACAAACACTGATAAAAAGTGCAATAATTTCTTAGAAATTAAATCAAAATTATGAAAATCGAGCGTGGATATTTCTTTTCTCAGCTGAGACGTCTTATGCCCACCGTTTTGAATCCCAAGCGACCCTGACATCAACGAGTAGCCGTTAAATGGCTATTCAATAAACAAGAGAAAATACTGTACATTACAGGGGGTCGACTCTTATGTAATCGATTGAACTTTAAGACTATTCGTAGTCATACTAGTATAGTTTCGAGACTTTTAATATTGTACGTTTTAGACTGCAGTTTAAGAAATACAGAAACAGAGAAAATGGCAGTATAGACGACTGCTACAGAATTATTGGGATTATTGATATAAATGGATATTCGTTAGTGCGCTAACGCTAAGGAGAATTAAGAAATGATAAGTAGAGTGCTTTGCTTACGTACACCACCAACACCAAGTGGTTCCGGAATTGGACCCATTGCATTCCACCTTCTTATACACAAGCTTCCAGGATAAAATATACATGACCATAAACAGAAGGTAAATAAAAAAAATATCAAATGAAGTCCTGTAAACCATGAACTTTCATTTTCTCGGGTTGTCGTGACTCGAGACCGCTACAAGAAATGAAAACTTAAAACTGTTAGAAAAGAGCATAATCAGGAGGTCCTCCAATCGTCGAAAGCTGTTGCAAAATGGGACGTATTTTTTGTAGGAAAGACCCTTATAGGCGGCCCGTCTGTGTGCGCGTCAAAGTGTCGTCATGCATCATGATCCCTTTGCTGTACACAGGGTTCAACTGGATCCTTGCTGCGTTTTAACACATGCAAAGCACTGTCAATAAACTCAGGTTATATTAATGACATAATCAAATACAAAAGATGTGATTAGTGATACGGATCATTATCAACGTGTTTATAAATAGGAACGAAATCGAGTATTAGTTTTTATACACGACACGATATTTTTGTGACACTATTCCCCCCATATAAGAATTTTTAATGGAAAATGAAACATTGCAATGGTGTCAGATCACTTAAAAATTATTTAACTGCTCCTTGGCTTTTGTCGATAACTGCTTCAAAAGTGAATAATTTCACTAGAAAAGGACTCACGAAGCGCAGGCCTATGCCAAAGCACCTCATTACCTCATACGGCATTGTCATAAATGAAGCATTTAATATTCTTTAATTCCTTGATCCAGATGGTGATTCGGATCACCCACTAAATATAATCATTTTCCCCCCTTGTATTATTGCCGAGCTGTTCTGAAAATATCAACAATGAATGTTTCGGTAATGTTGCTACCAATCAAACAAATATACAAACCAACCAACTACGAACCAACAAAAGTCGACAAACACAAAGTACCCCGACACCTCTCGGAGGTATAATGACTCATAATCCACGAAGGTTTCAATAATATTTTTTACTATAGCATAGTCCCTGGCAATGTTCACCGAATCGGTCGCCGAATTTCCTAAAATAACACTCACTCTCTGTTCAAGCATGTTACCGTGATCGTGCTCCTTTCATACCGCTATCAGCCCTAATTAATAAGGTGTCATCGTTAATGGTATTTCGTGCATTGTTCACTGGTTCGTGACAGAGGAAAGCGAACATTAACTCAATCTGAACTGTGATCCGCATATGGGTCTACATGATTTCTTTCGGGACCAGAACCTACCTTTATAAGGTTACGAGGTAAATTCAAGCATTTTGCGAACGTATACGTCTTTGGGAGCGGAAGTCCCTTTCGTCAGTAGTATACCTATAGGTACCACTGACGAATAAGCAATATTTTGTTAAATTCGCTTAAGCTAAAACATGCGTACATTTAATAGGCCTCATCATCATTATATTAATTAATATTCGGATGTGCTGTGATTATCTCATCGTGGTAGTTTTATTCTAATATTTCCCTATATCAAACAATTTATTCTGAATCAAATCATTTAAGTTGAAAAGTTATTTTATTGTTCTCAATTATGAAATTGATTAAACCAAGGAATAAACTTAATTTATATTATTTTGTGGCATTCGGATGTTCATGGCAGCCAGGGGTGTCTGATCAGATGACAAAATACGAGCGGGCTTCGCATTGGTCTTATATGTTTTACTCATGATATATTTTAAACCAAACTAAACATTTAAAAAATGTTCTACCATGCGAACAAATTGTATAATAAATACTATTTGACTGGTTAATGTAATAAACATGACCTAGTGCCGGTTTAATGACAGAGTCCCAACTCCGTCTGCGTAAAAAAATTATTTCCCTTTTTTGAGCCTGTGGTACAAGACATTTTGCTAATGCATGGACCAGACGATTAAATGGTAGTATACGTTCAGTATATAAATGAAACAGAAGAGTGCAGGTATAACTGAATAGACAAGCAGCCAATGTTTTATCGTGGAAAACCCCTCACATTCTAAACGTGTATGTACCACCATTTTAAACGACATAAGGTGATTCTCCGGCTTACTGCCCAGGTTATATATGTCATCGTCAGCTCCGCCAGTAGGTGCCAGTTTGAATCCGGGGCTTGTTCTCTTACATCTAAATAAACTCATACAGCTGGGCACTTATCAGAATTTGATAAAGCTTGTTATTTGGAAAGTATATCTTTTGATTAATTATATATAGTTATGTCTGCGCTTTAATCATTTCGGATATGATTGTACATACAATCTAGCAGGATGAGGTTCAAATGACACCTAATAAAGCATCACATCAGCATATATTGCCATTGACGATACCACTCTTGTTGATGTCATCCGTAACCTATTAAAAATGCTTTTGCAAGTTGCATGCCCTCGATAAGTGCCCGGTTCACACAAGAAATGTTAACATGGATTCTATGGCGCGGAGATTTCCTATGCATTTCGAACATACTGAATTCCAAGTTTTGTGTATGCTGAAATATATGAGGCTTAGATGTTATTATTTATAGATAGCCTAGTTTATTTAAAAATGAAATATTATACTATAAATAATATGTGGGGTAAACCTGTCAAATATTCCTTTTTGATTCGTTTATCAAAACGTATTCAACAACACCCCCCCCCCCCCATCACCGCCACTCTGCCGATGTTCGAATAGACTATTACGGTTCATTTAAATAAATTAATGTATCTTTTTTTTCAGAATACAATGTTTGATCGCACCTTGACTTTGCTGCTTGTCTTTGGACTGGTTATGGCGTCTGTGGTACCAAGTGAGGGTATGCGTACGTTTATGTTTGTGTGTTTGTTTGTATTTGTATATTTGTATTCACCACATAATTCGCACATTCTTAAACAATTTAAGAAACGATTATATGTTAGTGTGCATCCGGATCCACCAACGTCATCAAGTAATAGTCACGCATGTTGAGTCACTTGTGCATAGTGAACACGTTAATATGGACCGAATAAGAAAATAGCAGAAAAAAGAGGAGAGGCGCGCCCCTGTGTCCCCTCTAAATCCATGCATATGGTAATAATTAATATATATAAGAAAAAATAGAAAATTTTCTTTTTCTAATCGGTGATTTATAGAATTTATCAACAAAAGACCCTTATTTGCTGAATTGTAATATCCCAATTCATAATTTCTGTACTGATCTCCGAATCATACTTGTTTTATGGTGAAAAACACGTCATGAATGTCTTTTAAAATATGAGAACTGTCTAATGGATAAATAAATATATATATATATATATATATATATATATATATATATATATATGTATATATAAAGAGAGATAGATAGATATATAAATAGATATATAGATAGATTGTCGGCTACGTTTTCTTGTTCATTTATTTCAGGAGGTAGTTCGAGTGATTCAAACAGCGACTCTGCGGACTCCTCGGACGACAGTGACTCCTCGAACGATGGAGATACATCGAGTGACAGCACCACCGAAGCAAACCAAGGGGGTGAGCTTATCTTTAGAGATCTGCTTTGTTTACAACTACTAAAATCAAATCAAAACATTCGTCACCTCCTTACTTGTAAGATATGTATAGTTCTTTAAAAGCCCTTTCATAGAAGACCGAGTGCGTGTTAAAAATTGACAAAATAAAACGTGTGCGTCCACTGGATTTCTCTTGAGCCCTTACAAGGTTTATATTTTCAACAACAGAAATTTTGTTATGTATATGGTCCATGGCAACCTTTTAGTTTTAGCTGTTTTCTCATGTACAACAAAACATCACACAGTTTAATGATTGACTCGAACGAAATATGACTTAATTGGCCGTTGCGTGAAGGGTTGTGCGTAACGTGCTCAATATTTTTCCGGTCAGCTTTTTCATTTTGTTTTAAAATACATTGATTATTCGACCAGCTGATGTTTAAACTAGCCAGTTTAAAACTGTGGTCATTATTTTCATATTAAATGCTAGCTTATATAACATGAAGGCATTACAAAATCAGCTCAGATATGTGAAATTTTCCTTGAAATTACATTAGTTTTAACAAACTTTTAATAAAGATTTTAATAAAGGGACAATAATAGTTGTTATGGTTGTTTGCTATATTAAAAACAAAAGGGTCACCATGAACAGCAACTTAGTATCCATTAAATTGTGTTTATATCCTCTTTTTCAGATGGTATAGTGTAACCGTAAGGAGTGAGTATTTCTGTTTTTGGTATAATGGGGGGCCTAGCAAGGAATTACTAAGGGTGGCGGTTGTAGCAGGAATACCTACTCGGCAAAGGCACACATTTCAATATATATATATATAATTATCCTATTGACTGGTAAGTTAAACTTAGATATTACAGTTTAAATTTATTTGTTGTTGGGGGGGGGGGATGGGGGGGGGGGGCGGGGAGGAGCCTCCTGCGGCAACTCACTAGCTACGCCCCTGGTATAATGATACAGCAATGATAGTTTTCATTGTAAGCTGAGATCTGGGTTTTCCGAATCTAATACGCTCTTTACACAGGGCTTTAACTATAGGTGTACTTCTTATATGGTAAGTGCTGTTTGTTATGACCTCGTATCCTGCATTGCTACACCAGAGGGGAGCACCGTATTTTTGTCCAATCAGATGAAACCTCGTGCTGGAAGACACGGGCAAGCGAGGAATACACGGAGCCAATCATGTTCATTTCGTTTTGAGTGACAGCTCATCGCCCCGGTAACCGTATGAACAGGCCACAGGCTAAGAGAGAATTGCCGCAGATGTGGTTTACTTAGGGCCTTGGCCACATAGGATGCCCGGTCGGTGAGCTGTTATTGAAACGAAACGTAACAACAAAGGCTGCGTGCACACCTTGCTGGCTGGTTTCAGTTCTGCAGACACCAGACACATAGCTAAGCGTACAATAACACAGTCTTACTGTCAGAATCGAATCGGTCGATGATGCGAGAATGCAGAGGGAGCAATTGAAATTCGAACGTAAACTTGTCTTCAAACGGCGTTTAAGCGCAGCTATGGGCGGAGCCAGGATGCCTGCCGCGTGTTTGTTTCTTAACATCTGGTTGGCTGCTTGTCACATCATACGCACGTATTGTTCAGCGGACAACGAACCGCCATCTGGTGTCTAAATATATCATAAACGGCCAAGGCTGGCAGCGTGAAAATCATTTGCTTCTTTAGAAGCGTAAGATTTCCGCTGCCTCGGGAGCGTAGAATCTGACGGAACGTTTCTAATTCCCCTATCTTTAAATAGACCATTTATTGGATTCTTCCTGGTTATATATATATATATATATATATATATATATATATATATATATATATATATATATTAAATATTCATGTTGGTTGGTCGGTGTGGGCGTGTTTGTTTTCATAATTTATTGTTTCTTTACTATAATGCAAAGTCTCATGATATAACTATTATTCTAATTATATTTTCGTATTTTGTCTGCATTGTAGAAAAAAATAAGACAACGTGGATAAGAAAACATGGATATCTGGCAGGCGGAGCCAATGTTTTACTGATGCATTAGCCTTCATTATAATCATTTATCCAGTTAAAAAAATAAAACACTCTTTTAAGTTTTAACAAAATTAACAAAGGCATGTGGTCATTTCAAAAGTGTGATCTTCCTACTTCTGAACCTTGTGAATTCACCTGATACATTAAAGATATAATCCGAGCATCAAACTGCGTGTTTCTATTTTATGAAGAATGTTATCTGTATCACAAGTGTATGTGTTATGCCTGAATTACGGCTGTGACCTACTATAGCGTAGTCCTCACTTAACACGTTCTTGGAGGTCGTGGGAGAAGGTGACCTTGCCGTAGGAAAAGGGGACCCCCCGCATTTCCTATATATGACCAATACATGTCTAATATAAAGAAGTCTCTTTAATTTTAATTATTCTAACATTTTTATATTTCCATGGGGAGATTTTGAGCGGGTCTCAGTCGGATAGGAGTTTTCTACATGGCACCTGTAAATTCTCGAAAATGCGGAAGTCATGTCGGTGTTTAAGCTTAAGTCCTCTTGACACAGGACTGCGACCTTTTGTCCCCTTTTGAGCGACCAAAAATTGGCCCGGACGCACAATGGTCGCCTTAGCCTAGAAAATCCAGTTTCTGTGTAACTGCTCCAGCTCCTGCTGTTCCTCCTTGAACCAAGCAAAATGCAAATTTTAGGCATTTGCATACCTGTCTCCCCTGTGCTTCCCCAATGCCAACAACGCGTTCACTGTGTCTCCATTCTGCAACCACGGCAATGATTGTGCCTCCCCTGTGCCTCCTTGGAGCCACCTTTGAGCAAATCACCTCCTCATCGACCTATGTGCGACTGCTTGGAACATGTTCAAAAATCCATGGCGACAAAGGCGTCAATGGGGAACTCTGAAACTCCTGTTGACCTCATTTGAAAGACTTAGGCAACGAGTTTGTCTTCTTCGAGCCTTGAACCACGACCTGGTAAATTTTTGGGTCGCACACGGGCGGCATAAAGGTCACGTGGCATATGGCCATCTATCAGATAAGTGTAACTGCCTATTATAGGTGTAAATATTGTTTCAATTCTTCCAAGTCCCAGTTTGTTTTGTCGTTATTATGAAGACTAGTTTACTTATAGTATAGAAAGCATGAGAAGCATGAACTCTACTTTGGGTAACGCCTTTTACCCCTTTTCAGCCTTTGAGTTAAACAGGATGCCTTCTTAATTTAAGATTGATTACAATTTTAATTGTTGTTAATGAACAATTAATTAAGACCTCGTCTGCCCTTTGTGTTAAGGTGTGGTCTATCAGAACAATATAACTTAAATACAACATTTTATTTGCATTACACTATAGCAAAATAACGGATACGTTTTGTGCATTTTCATGTATTCTTAAGACTCACATCTTCATTTCCAATATGAAGTATATGCACGATAGTATTCAGGGTTTAATGTAGAAATACCCATAAAACCTTCTAGTTAACTTTGTCTTATCCTTACCGAATACTAGAAAGCTTCGGCCTTAAGTGAACCTTCCGTACACTACAACGTATTTATAGCGATCATACCACCATACTTTAAAAACCATGGATCGCCCATAATATGTTTCTTATCTGTCATTGATGATCCCATTTATAATTTCCAATTACCTCAAACAATCAACAGGGCCAGTAATCAATTTAGGCAGAAGAAGTGGTAAACTAAGTCCGATGCTGCATTCCTAACTTGGGCTCGAATCCATACATCATTTATATTTAATTAAGATTACTTACAGTATACTCAAATGTCGAAAAAGTACGCTTTGTATTTTGCATTACGAAAGCCTAATTCGGTTTAATCAATGTAATATGAGTTTGGTGTAAGCGGTTAGTTGTTATTCGATTTACTCTGCCGCAAAAAAAAAGATTATATTCCGCTGGACATTTATTATGACACTGCAAACTATCAAGTTTTGTCTTTTCTAGCAAGCAGTCGAGTCGTAAATAACATACTGAGGCAATAATATACCTCATTATCGTCGGGGAAGAAATATAAGGTCCCGCTGGCATGACATGCCCGGGCATGAAATGTTCTTATAATTAGTATCAGTGCTGCATATTTGACATCAAGTATACAGAAGATATTTTATTACCTAGCCCTTTGATATACTGTTTAACGCATGAAATGCTATGTGTCCTCAAGTAGTGATACTGCCAATATGTATCAAACAGTTGAGACAAAATACGGCCTCACACAACATGCACTAAATACCTCGAATACCCTGAGGCCTCTTAGAACATTTCATCATAAATACTTCTAACACAATCATGTCATGTTCTTATATAAAGAACAGGTCCACCTTCGATAGTAATGCAAGAATCTATGGACCATAAAAAATAAGAAGTTAAAATGTTGATATATTTTACAAATTTTTAATATACCTAAGATAAAGTGCAATTCAATTTGACAAGAGAAAATCATCGCGTCTCTGGATAATAAACATTTTTCTCCATAACTATATGCCCTACGAATGTTACGGCATTTCAATTACCCCTGCTCAAACGAAGAAAATTAGATACCAAGCCAATCTAATCTGTGCAACTACATACCAACATAAAGTCCTTATATATATATATATATATATATATATATATATATATATATATATATATATATGCACATGTTCACTTAACAAGTATTTTCATTCACTTATTCGGCTTATATCCCCATGTTCTATGGGGCATATGTTACTGCTCATTCTGATTCATGGAAGTCCGGATCAGGATGATGAGCATGACACACAAAAAATATAATTCTTCATTGTGCCATTTCCTGAAAAAATAGGTATCAGTTTCTGTTCATAAAGAAATAGAGGTTTCATGAGGTGTCTTTAATCTGATGAACAAACAGTTAAAATTTAGATGCTTGCTTATGCGAAAGATGTTGTTTATACAATTCATTTGTATGTTTAAATATATGTCATCTGATCCTGTTGGCCATGATACCTTGAACAGCAGAGTAATAGGATGATTACATGTGTACGTGGGCGATTACGTTGGTGGAGTGCCTAGTCACACATTTATAACTTTGTGAAGTTATATTTATATCTTTTTTCAAGTTCCTGCCCTAAGATGCTGCTACATATACCAGTAACAGGTCATTAACACCTTATACTATTTATTACTAGCATCTATATCTGTGCGTTTACTCATATATATCTTATTATTATTAATAATATTATTATTGTTGTTATTATTAACATCAATATTTGTATTGTTATTATTCTTATTGTTATCATTACTTTTATTATATTTTTATTATTATTATTATATAAACTGCAAACTGTGCCCGACTTAAATGTTTTTCGAATAATATGTGAACTGAAAGACTGCACCCCTTGATTGTATTGTTTACAGGCGTGGCCGTTTTATAAACTGTAATGACCGACTTGTTTGGTATTGCCACTGTATTGGACTTTTTACAGGCCTGGGGTCGATACGCTGTCCTCAACCAAATACAGATGCAATACTAAATTGGCCGGTTAATAACAGTTAAGAATCTTCCTCCACGAGTTATTCCAACAAACAGGGTTCTGCTGTTTATAAATATTTATGTGTGTGTGTTTGTGTGTGTGTATGTTTGTGTGTTTGTGTGTGTGGAGAGAGATGGAACTAGCATACACAGAAAAGTTGGTACCCTGCTGATGGGAATCGAACCCATAATATTTCGATTTCTGGTCGGCTGTTTTAACCACTACGCTTTAGTGTATTTGCACAATTTTATAGGAACCAGCGGAGCATCCGGCCGGACTTCAGAAAAGTTTTGCACAAGATACAAAACTGAATCTGCCCTCCTTTTTTTGGATTATGATGAATTGTGAAATAAATCGGACTAACTTTATGCATGAAATAAAAACAAAAATATATACAAATAAAAAAATCAAGGTTTACAGAATAGGCCTACATCACGAACACCCACTCGTGAGTGTTTGAGAAAGGTACCGGTAATCCCCGTTGTTCATTCCGGGTGCCAATGTTTGACTTGTAGATTACACACGAAACATTGTATCCTCTGAACAAAGGTCATTTTCTTTGGCGGTTGAACTTAATTAAATACAGTAAAACCCCGCTAACGCGTCAACCTGCGGGACGATGCAAAATGGTCGTGTTAGCGGGGTGGTCGTGTTAGCGGGATTCTTGTACATATTAATACCTGTGTTAATAAGGGTATTTCAAGTAAATGCTTAGTTGGTGTTCCCTTTTTAAAATTCCAAATCGAGTGGCTAGTATCTTTGACTAGTACCGAGTCTCGGCGGTCTTGATGAGTTCTATCTTCTCCTAGAAACTGAGCTGTTTAGGTTTTATGAGTTGGCATTGTAGTTATTCTCGCAGCATTGGTCTTAACACGAAGATGGTCTGATGTCAAACACGTTGTGAGAACAGAATGGAGTGTTACTCATATGATTCCTGCTTGATCATTGAAATGACATTTGTAACAGTTTAACTTTACTCACCTGAATCCATGCGTGTGGCGTCATTTATGTTTGCCAAACACCTTTTTGATCAGTATGTTTATTCTAAGCCGTACTCAACAAACAATGTAACGGACCGTGGAGTCCAATATCTATTGATTCGAATAGTTTTGCTAAAAGGTTGGGTGGAATTATAAACAAGCCTTACCAATGCTGGGCAGATAAAAGCGAGCTTTCCCACGTGCCTGGCTAATTAATTACGGGCCATTATCTTAGTCCAAGCTCGGCGATGAGCATGTCATCTTCCTTACGGGCCGCGGTCGCCACGGGCCAGTTGTCGTGATACGGCTAATTAATTACGGGCTATTATCTAAGTCCAAGCTGGGCGATGAGTGTGTCATTTGCTTCATGGCCTGCGGTCGCCACGGGCTGGTGTTCGTGATACGGGGGCTCATCTGAAGGTCGGGACCAAAACAGGTGGTCGTGGGTCGTGATAGCGGGGTGGTTGTGTTACCGAAGTTTTTGTATATGGTGATCTATATTAGACAATTCTGGGAAAAAGGAACGTGGTCGTGTTAGCGGGGTGGTCGTGTTAACGGGATGGTCCTTATGCGGGGGTTCACCGTATATATTTCACCTAAGCTATGGAAGGATTTTATGACATATGTTACAGTAGGCCTATGTATGAGTTTGCACGTACGTCCTTTACTATTGGTTTGTATCATTCAAAATTATATCTCCGACTTGACATTAGGTAAAGTATATTAAATATGTATCACATATAAGCTAGTTTTGATATACTCATCTATAAGCAAGGCCCAGTCTTTTTTTAAATTAAAATAACCAATACCTCAGCAAAATTTATGACATATTCATATTGATTATGCTCAGTCACATAAACTGCTAGGCCCGCATAGCTTAGTACTGCAATTGACATATGATGTATTCGAATTTGAACATAGAGTGCATGATATTGAGAAATTTTCATAATTTATCTATTCAGTTAGAGAATTAAAAGACATACGCCACATTGCATTGTTTCGCTAATTACGGAATTATTTGCAATCAATTACGAATTAATTTCAAGACGTATAAGTCTACATCTGTTATTAAATTACATGTTCACGTCTGACAGCCGTAGTTTCAGGCTCAGTGCAGAGTAATACAACCTGTGCCGTTATTGAAAAAAAAATAATAAAAGAAAAATACGAATATGCCAGCAAGGGGCTGAAATTATCACTTCATGCTTTTCGTTTTCCACTCAGTATGTTTATTGATACCTGCATTTGTTAAAATGGATCCCGGGGTAGTGTTTGGTACGGTAACAACGTAAAAAAAAATGAAAAATATGTGAGCCGTGTGCAAAAGGCAAAGCTATCTGGTTGAGGCCATCCATATCGATAATCGGAACATTTTTTTTTTATTTTAAAGCTTTATTACCCAATATATATTCAAATAGATGTTGCACAATAGTAAATAAAGCCATCTGTTATTGATATGGGCGATTTACCAGGTATAAAAAAATATCGTCACAGTTCAGCTTTACAGATTCTAAAAATTGTTAACGGAGCTTCAACAGATATATAGAACATTAACGTGTTACTGTTACTACTCTCTGAATTCCTTTAACGTTCCTGTGAAAATGGATTATGCACACATTACATACAGAACAAGGGCGACGACTTATTAGAATTATGTAAATAGCTATTATATATATTAAAGGTATTTCCCGTATAAAAATAAACATTGGGTAAATTTTGAATTAATAAATGATCTATTACTGATCCGGTAACGATGGTTAAAAGATATCAACAATGAACAAAAAAAATAAAGAAGTTTAAATTGTCTAAAATTTTATATAGAACATTATATTTACACTAGGAAAGAATATAGAAACATAGAGTAATATCCTTTATAATGAGATTTAAAATTATTTTAGGATAGCGAGCACTCTGGAAACTACAATTCATTTTACACATTCGTCCAGCCATTACGCAAATAGGAAAGGATAAGCGTCAGTTCACCTCCGAATTTTTACATAAAAAAGCCGATGTAAACAACTCTATCTTACCTGGTCATATAGAAAATATTTTATCGTATAATTAGCAAATCACAACTGTATAACGATTATTTATATAATAGAATTACATCTAAGATATCGTTCAAGGTGTCAGTTATGACCATCTTTCAAATATGACTAATGTCAAGACTTCCAGGTTGCTTCATGTAATTAGAGAAATATTGCGAGTCACTTGTTCGTCGGTAGGAAATGCCCAATACACCCAAGAGCCGATCTTCCATTATCGCTCAATCGGAGCTTTCGAGGCAGGTTACCAGTGAGCTCTTGGCAATTACATGCATCTAGTTGTAGTGTGATTTATTAAGATATGAAACCTTAGTCAACTCATATATATATATATATATATATATATATATAATGTAGTTTTATTTAAATTGCATCATGGTTACTTGTAAGATTTTAATATTTACTTGTAAGGTAATATTCGGGTTCTCAATCCTCATAAATCAGAATAAATATAATAAATACATGCAGTGACAAAATATTTCAGACACAGGCATATGTTCTGCAAATTTGTAATCTTACGAGAATAACATTGACATGAACGTGTGCTTTATTGCTCCTTAAAATGTATAAGGTCAATTCTCCATATACAGTGTTTCAATTGTATCATAAAACATAATCTCCAGAAAGTCCTTTAATAATGATGTATAAAACCCGAGAGTTATGTGACATACTTGAATAGCAAGTTTTACATCACAACACTCTCCATTAAAAGGGCGGGTAAATAATCCACTTAGTAGATATTATTTTGATAGATCTACTGTTGCTGCTATGGTGTGCAGCTTAACGCCCCTTATAATAAAGGTTTAAAGGTTACATGTTATCTCTATTTTGGTAATACGCGGGTTACTTAGTATAATGAAATATCAGTATGTGTTGGGAGAAGTAGGCATCCGTACTTAATGGATTAGTAAATTGAGGATGAACATCCAATAAAGACGTGGCTTTTAATATTATGCAATGATTATGTATAGAATGTCCTCCATTCACTTAAATGTAAAGCACTGCAGGTCTTTTTATGTTCCTTCGGTTGTTTCATTGTAAGAATGACTACATTGTACTGGTGGAATTTTCATTTCCTGAGTTTTGAGACATATTATAAAATGTAGTGACCATGCACTAGTCAGAATATTGTACAAATGTACCTGGCTATAGTGTTGTATATTAAGACTGTTCAGCACTGTAGGCCTATACTTGTAGCCAGTCTGA
This sequence comes from Sipunculus nudus, assembly GCA_026874595.1. NCBI lineage: Eukaryota > Metazoa > Annelida > Sipuncula > Golfingiida > Sipunculidae > Sipunculus > Sipunculus nudus. The sequence continues at coordinate 17,701,748 of CM049317.1, forward strand.
GATATTACATATCATGGCTGAGGGTAGAAGACTAGTATTATACCTGCGATATTATATTTGTCATTGGAGAATCTGGCTCTCAACAGCTAGTTATAGCTTTACTTTACTCACACAGACGGAAGTGTGCTATACCCATGGATGAGACAAAGAGCACTGGCTAGTTTATAGGGTAGCATTGGCATAGTAAAATGAGATAAAAGAGGCGCTCATTTGATATCTATTCTTATATACACAACCATGACATAGATCTGACTCACTCTGCAGTTCAATAACCTTTCCCCTTTGGCTAATTAGCTGATCGTTGTAAGTGCCGCTTCCACTGTTAACCGTAACAAGACAGTTTGATCAGGTCTTGCACAGGTACGGCAACTCCTGACTGAGCAGAAGGAATATGAAAGAAGAACCAAAGAAGAAACACGGGTTGGAAGCTAAAAAAAATATTGTCATGGAAAGTTGCCTAAAGCCATCATTGTTGAAAGAACTAAATATTGGAAAAAACCTACGTGTTCTTTTTTAAATCCTGGTATATTAAGTTATATTGAATTGGTACATTTAATCCTAAATTATACTTTATCTATATAATACAGCTAAATACATTTTATTAAATGGTTTAATGTTTTGTATCAAACTTCAGGGTTTGTTTATAATCTGAATCAAACTTTTATAAAAGATTATAGATTTGAAATAAATAAAAAAATGAACTTATCTCTTATCTCGTGAATGAGTACGTTTTGGTATAATGATTCTGAGGTACTAAAGATTTCACAATACATCTATGTGTTAATATTTAGAACGTATAATAGCATAATGCATCTTGTACAATAGTATAGTAAAATAGAGCCCATACCTTCGTAATTTCGTAGTCCATTTACCACTTCTTGTTTTCTAGCCAGGCATATTTGTTATTCATGTAATTCATCTTATGATTGGCTCATAATGTCCGATAATTTTCGATGAACTGTACCCTTTTTGTTATTGGTTTTCTCTTAAGTTGTTTAGGACCCACATGTAGTCGTGTACTCTGGCAATCGAACAAGGGGACAACTGGTCCCTCCACTGAATTATGTTCTTCTGTGATATATCAGGTGAGTGCTTTATTTGTTTATACCTCGTTATGTCGAACTTTTTTTTTTAATTTAGAAAAGTAATTCTCTGTGTGGATAATTATTGTGAATAATATATATATATACAAATATATAAATATATTTAACTATTAGAATATATTTGATCAGAATATTAATAATGCCTAGATAGGCCAAGGTGACACGTCATCAGTAAATGTAATAATGCCTATTTAGGAAATTAAGCCACCTGCTTCTGCCATGTCAAATGATCCTCGTGATTGTATAATAGTCGTTTTATTTTATATGTACTGTAATTGCACTTAAACGGTTGACTCTGGCATTCAAATTTGAGAACATCATGCTCTTCAAATTAACTATATGCTTATGTGATATAACAGAAATTAAGCACGTCTGCGACATAGTCCCAGGTTTGTACCTTGGATGTGTGTGCTATTACAGCTCATCCCTTGCCTCTTGGGCCCCGCCACACACTAACACGCACTCACATAAAATCCTTTAGATAATCGAATAAAATATCAAATCGAAAACGCTATAAAACAGATATTTATTACCAGTACATATATTTGATTAGAAATAAATAGTTGCTACTAAGGCCATGGCTTCACCTAATTATTCTATATGATAATGTTCAGTTAGGAATTGGAGCCACGTATTTTTGCCATGTCGCAATTGGTAGCTTAATAGGTTGCCATGGTTGTTTAATAGCTGTTAATTGTATGCGTACATTTATTACACTAAAATTGTTTACTCTTTCATTGAGCTGAAATATATGCTTATGCGCTATTTAAGAAATAAAGTACGTCTTCGTCATTGTTCCTGGTTTATTTCTTGCATGTGTGTGCCTCTTACTGAGTTGGTCCCGAGAAAGTGAAACTCCATCCTGCGGACAACTCAGAAAGACGGACTGCTCACTAATGCGGACACTTAATTTCAGTCCCTTCAAATTTGTTAATATAGCATGTTAAACGTAAATTAGGAAAAGCGGAAAACTTGCTTTCCCGGACTAAGGAAAACCATTCCGTCACGTCTACGTATCGTACATACTTCGAACTTCTAAAGAAGATAGGCATCGCGAGTTCTATTTATGATCAAATATCTGAAAGTAGATGGCGCTTCGAGGTCATAAAATTCGTATGTCCTGTAGTAGTCACTCAGGCACTCCGGGAACCAGCCTAATTCGGTGAACCATCGGGGCAATATATGTTAAAATACAGTCGAAATCTTTTTTTTTTTTTCATTAATGTGTATATATCGCAATCATTACTCAATTAGGATTTGCCAAACATCCAAAAAATAAGCTTTCAAACAGCTCTTCGTTCAACAAGACCACCATCAAAGACTTCGGTTCGTGCTTTGTGACAAGTGCTCTCCCCGGTAGAACTATTAGTTAGCGACGGTTTGCACTATGTTGGTATCATTTTTTGTAAACTACTAGGGGATTGAATTTCGCAGTCTAAACTACCGATCCCGACTAAAGGCAATTTTATTAGGAAATATCTGCAGATATATTATACTTGAATGTTCGCATAAGTGCAATAAAGAAAACAGAATGATACAAAAAAGGTAAATTACATTTAAGAAAACATGATAAGAACGCAATTGAGGAATTTGTCAGAAAAAAAGAAAGAATTAAAGTTATGGCTATTCAAAACTGGCACAAAGACATGAACTACTGTTGTAAATTGAGTTTATATTGCACATTTAATTTGTGTTGACAGTAGAAAAAAATATGTATTATGTTTTTTCCAACAGTGAACACATACTAGCATTAGCTAAGCTGAGATATACTTATCATATTTTAAAAATAGGAATGGGAACCATATTGTTTTGGAAAGAGAGGAGAGAGTGTGTCAGTACTGTATAAACCATGGCTATAATAAAATTAAATGATCTTTCTATTTGAATGTCTTCTATATGGAGACATTCGTGAGAAACTTATTGATAAATAACAGCAAATACCAAATGAACATAATTGTATAAATTGATTTTCCAATGAAAATGTATTCGGTATAAATAGATAAGCCGCCTATACAATTTAGGCATTTTTTA